>JAQQAC010016209.1:65402791-65423900 GCA_029783875.1 Phataginus tricuspis
AAAGACAAGTACCAAATGATCTCACTCATATGTGGAGTATAAGAACAGAGAAAAAATAAAAAAAATAAAAAAATGAAGGAACAAAACAGCAGCAGACTCACAGAACCCACGAATGGACTAACAGTTACCAAAGGGAAAGGGACTGGGGAGATGGATGGGAAGGGAGGGATAAGAGGGTAAAAGGGGCATTACGATTGGCAGACATAGGGTGGGGGGGCACGGGGGGTACTGTACAGCTCAGAGAAGACAAGTAGCGATTCTCATCTCACTACGCTGATGGACAGTGACTGTGGTGGTGTTGGTGGGGGGGACCTGGTGATGGGGGGAGTTCAATCATCACGGTATTGCCCATGTAATTGTAGGTTAATGATACTAAAATAAAATAAATTATTAAAAAAAAATACACAAAAATCTGTTGCATTTCTATATACTAACAATGAACTCGCAGGGAAATCAAGAAAAAAAATCTCATATACATTTGCATAAAAAAGAATAAAATACCACTGAATAATCTCAACCAAGGAGAAGAAAGACCTATACACTGAAAATTACAAGATGTTGATGAAATAAATCAAAGATGACACAAGTAAATGGAAAGATAATCCATGTTCATGGATAGGAAGAATTAATATTGTCAAAATGGCCATACTACCCAAAGCAATCTGCATATTCAATGTAAATGCCAATATCTATTAAAATACCAATGAAATTTTTCATAGACCTGGAGCAAATATTCCTAAAATTTGTGTGGAACCACAAAATACTGTGAATAGCCAAAGCAATCTTTAGAAATAACAAATCTGGAATTATCATACTTCTTAATTTCAAGCTTACTTCAGAACTATAGTAATCAAAACAGGATAGTATTGGCACAAAATAAACCCCTAGATCAATGGACCACAATGAGAGTGCAGAAATAAGCCCACACTTACATGGCTTATTAATCTATAACAAAGGAGGCAAGAATATTCATTGTGGAAAAGACAATCTCTTCAATAAGTAGTATTGAGGAAAATGGACAACTACACACAAAGGAATTAAACTGGATAACTGTCTTGATTTACACAGAAAATAAACTCAAAATGGATTTAAGGCTTAAATATAACACATGAAACCATAAACCCCTAAAGAAAATATAGTAAGCTCTTGAACATTAGCATAATCATTTTTTTCTCGAAATGTCCTCCCAGGAAAAGGAAACAAAAACATAAAAAACAAAAACAAAAACCCAAAGCAATTGAGACTATATCAAACTGAAGGGCTTCTGTATAGCAAAGGACATCATCAATAAAATGAAAGAGAACCTACAGTATGGGATAATATATTCATAAATGATTTATCTGATAAAGGGTTAACATTCAAAATCTAGAAAAATCTCATATACCTCAACACTAATGAAACAAATGACCTGATTAAAAAAAATGTGTGAAGAACCTAAACAGACATTTTTCCAAAGAAATAAAGATGGCCAATAGGCACATGAAAAGATGCTCCACATTGCTAATCATCAGGTAAATACAAATAAAAACCACAGTGAAAGATCACTTCACACAAGCCAGAATGGCTAATACCAAAAAGACAAGGAATAACAAGTGTTGATGAGAATGTGGATAAAAGGGAACCCTAATGCACTGCTGATGGGAATGTAAACTGGTGTAGCCACTATGGAAAACAGTGTGGCGATTACACAAAGAAATAAAAATGGAAATGCCATATCACCCACTAACTCTACCTCTAAGAATTTACCTGAAGAAAATAAAATCAAGAATTTGAAAAGAAAAGATATATGCATCTTTTTGTTTATTGCAGCATTATTTGCAATGGCCAAGATATGACAGCAACCTGAGTGTCCTTTGAGAGATGAATGCATAAAGATATGGTTCATATATACAATGGAATATTAATCATAAAAATAATAAAATCTTGACATTCACAACAACATAGATGGAACTAGAGGGTATTATATTAAGTGAAATAAGTCAAACAGAGAAAAACAAATACTCTGTGTCATAAAATTTTGTGGAATCTAAAAAATTATACAAACAGACAAAAACTAACAGAAATAAACTGCTAAACACAGGGGACAAACTGGTTTTTACCATGGGAAAGAATGACAGGCAGATGGGTAAATAGGTGAAGGGACTAAAGAGGGCATACTTCCAGTGATAAGATAAATAAGTTACAGGGATGAAAAGTGCAGCATAGGGAATACATTCAGTAATATTGTAAAATCTTTGTATGATGACAGTTGGTAACTACACTTATTGTGGTGAGCATTTCACATTTTGTAATGTATATAATTGTGTACATTATATAATTGTATTATATAATTGTATATAATGAATATAATATAATGACTATGATGTATATCTGAAACCAATATAATATTGTATATCAACATACTTCAATTTAAAACATTCTCAGAAACACACAGTGTTTACATGAATTACAAAAATACATTGGTTAACTTTCTTATAAAAAATAGGAGGGTGGAGGGACTTAGAAGGAAGAAAGATAATTGGTCCTAAGCAAGTGTGACTCCCAGCTAGGTAAAATCCCATTAGAACCTAAGGCTCAAAAATGATTGGTTTGATACTCTGACCTCCAGGCCCATTGGAATAGCAGCATCACTCTTATGGCTCTTTGGGGAGGCTCTGTCCCTTGTGCACTATGCATGAGCCCCACCCAAGTGACTTAAGTGGATCAAGGTTCTGGCCAGTTCAGTTCCTAAGGAATATTCTTTTCTTGATTGTTTATAATATTATTTTATAATCCTTTTTATTTCTTTAATGTTGGTAATAATATCCACTTTCATATCTAATTTTATTTTTTGTGTGTGTATTCCCTCTTTATTTTATTATCTATCTAAAGAATTGTCAATTTGTTGATCTCTCTGAAGGGCCAGTTTTTGGTTTTATTGATTTTCTTTATTCTCAGTTTTAAAAATCTCTGTTATAATTCTTATTTTATTCTTTTGCTAGCCTTACATTCGATTTTCTTTTCTTTTTCTAATTCTAGTATAAAGTTAGATATTTTATTTGAGATTTTTTTTTCTGCTGGAGGCATTTACTGTTATCAGTATTCCTCTCAGCTCTGCCTTTTCTGAAGTCCATAATTTTTGGTATGTTGTATTTTTATTTTAATTTATCTCAAACTATTCTCTAATTTCTTTAGTGATTTCTCCTTATCCCATTGCTGGCTTGTGTGCTTTCTAATTTCCACATATTTTTCACAATTCTGTTTTCTCTGTTTCTTTTTTTTTTGCAGCTTCACTCCATTGTGGTTACAGAACATCCTTGTATGGTATCAATCTTTCGAAATTTATTGATAACTTGTTTTGTGGCCTAACATATGGTCTATCCTGGAGGATGTCCAATGTGTACTTGAGAAGAACGTGTATTATGCCATTTCTAAGTGGTGTGTTCTGTACATGTCTGTTAGATCTGGTAGAGTTAGAGTGTTATTCAAGTCTTTTATTTCTTTATTGATCTTCTCTCTAGATTTTCTACCCATTATTGTTTTGAAATCTCCAGTTATTACTGTAGAACTATTCCTCCCTTCAATTTGGTCAGTATTGCTTCATATATTTCAGCATTTTGTTGTTGTTGCATATGTTTATAATTGTTATTTCTTCTTTAGAGTTAAACCTTTTATCAGCATATGATGTCTTTCTTGTCCCTTGTAACAGTTTTTGACTTACAGACTATTTTCTTAGATATGAACACAGCTTCCTTTGATTTCTTTCAATTTCCATTTATTGGAATATCTTGTTTCATTCTTTCTCTCTCAAACTATTTGCATATTTAAATCTAAATTGAGTTGCTTGCAGACAGCATATAGCTGGGTCATATTTTTTTAATCCATTTTCAATCCCTGTTTTTTGATTGCAGACTTTAATCCATTTTCATTTAAAGTAATTGCTGAAGAATTACTTTTGACATTTTGAAATTTGTTTTCCGTATGTCTTATACCTTTTGGCCCTTCATTTTTTTTCATTGTGACCCTCTTTTATATTTTGTTAAGTATTTTTGTGTGAAAATTTTGATTCCCTTTCTCATTTGTGTAGTTTTTAAAGATATTTTATTTGTGGCTATCCTAAGAACACACTTAACAACTAACATATTTGTAGCAATATAGTTTGAATTGGTACTAATTTAACGTCAATAGCATACAAAAATTCTGTTTCTATACAGCTTCTTCCACATTCCTTTCATGATGTTGTCACAAATTATTTTTATATATGTACAGTGCAACTAAATAGAATAGAATTGCAATACATAGGAATTCATAGAGCTATAAAGAGTTTTCTAAGGACATTCATTTTGCATTCTTCCTATTACCAACAAGGTAGAAAAAGCAGTTACAACATGATTTCTGCCTCAGTGTTCGTTTATTCTCCAAATAACCATAGAAAGTTAATAGGAATAATAATAAAACAACATTAATCATAATAATATAAGACACTGTTTAAGAAGTCCAAAAATGCAAACAGAAGTAGGCCACCATGAATCTGTATAGTAGAGTTTAGGGACGTTGACTGGACACAGACTACACCTAGTTCCATTAACACTATGATTTGGCATGTATTCTTTTGTCTTTTTATGTCTAATTTTCCTTACCTGTAAAATGGGGATAACAGTACCTCTGTCAAGGGTTATCAGTATTAAATTATAAAATTCACGGAGACTTCCTATAACAGTACCTAAAATATTGTTATGACTCAATAAAACTAGTTATTGTTATAATTGACCACACAAACCTGATAATATGGAGCCTATATAACAGCTTTTGTACATAGAACTTTGTTCATGGATTGCAATTTTAAGTCAAGTCTTTACCTTGGTAAAAGTTGAACTTATGGAGGATATGACTTAATGTACTTAATGTACAAAAATCTATTTCACAAACTTTTTTCTGCAGATCATAAGTTAACATTTATTTCCCCCAGCTTTATTACAATATAATAAAGAAAATTGTATATACTTAAATTATACTATGTGGTGATTTTATATACACATACATTGTCAAATTATAACCAGAATGAAGTTAATTAATGCATTCATTACCTCACATAATTATTATTTTACTTTCTTTTTTTGGTGAGAATGCTTAAAATCTACTCTTTTAGCAAAAATGAAGTATACAATACAGGATGTTTAACTATGGTCACTGTGCTTTATATTAGACCTTTAGATTTTATTCACTTTATAGCTGACAGTTTACACTCTTTGGTGAACATCTCCCCATTTCTTCCAGAACCCCAGCTCCCGGAAATCACCATTATACTGCTTGTTTCTATGAATTCGACTAATTTTTAAACACTCCACATACAAGTGATATGATGCAGTCTTTTCCTTCATCTAGCTTATTAAAGACATAGCATAATGTCTTCCAAGATCAATCATCTGTCACAAATAGGTTTCTTTTTCTTTCTTTACTGATCTCATTTTTTTATCTATTAGATGATCAATGGACACATATTTTTCTCTATCTTGGCTTTTGTCAATAATGATATAATAAATATGTTCTTGTAGATATCTCTTAAAGATCCTGATTGAATTTTCATTGGTTATATGTCCATAAGCAGGATTGCTTAATCATATGGTACATCTATTTTTAATATTTTTAGGAACCCTCTACACCATTTTTTCCATAATGGCTGTACCAATTTACATGCCCACCCATAGTGCACAGGGTTCCCTTTTCTCCATATCTTCACCAATAATTTAATTTTGTCTTAAAAAAACAGTTGTTAGCTTTATTGATATTTTCTAGTTTTTATGTTCTTTTTTTCATTTGTCTGCTATGACCTTTATTTCCTTCCTTCTGCTAACTTTCATCTTAGGTTGTTCTAATTTTCCTAGTTCTTTGAGGTGTAAAGTTACATTGTTTATTTGAAGACTTCTTTTTTTTATTAAAGTATTATTGATATACACTCTTATGACGGTTTCACATGAAAAAACAATGTGGTGACTACTTTTACCCATATTATCAAGTCCATACCCATACCCCAATGCAGTCACTGTCCATCAGTGTAGTAAGATGCCACATCTTCATTGTTTGCCTTCTCTGTGCTACACTGTTTTCCCTGTGACCCCCCACACCATGTGTACTAAACACAACACCCCTCAATTCCCTTCTCCCACCCTCCCCACACGCCCTCCCACACCACTCCCCTTTGGTAACCACTAGTTCCTTCTTGGAGTCTCTGAGTTGCTGCTGTTTTGTTCCTTCAGTTTTGCTTTGTTGTGATACTCCACAAATGAGGGAAATCATTTGGCACTTGTCTTTCTCTGCCTGGCTTATTTCACGGAGAATAATACCCTCTAGAGCCATCCATGTTGTTGCAAATGGTAGGATTTGTTTCTTTCTTATGGCTGAATAGTATTCCATTGTGTTTATGTACCACATCTTCTTTATCCCTTCATCTAATGATGGACACTTAGGTTACTTCCATATCTTGGCTATTGTAAATAGTGCTGTGAGAAACATAGGTGTGCATATGTCTTTTTGAATATGAGAAGTTGTATTCTTTGGGTAAATTCCAAGGAGTGGGATTCCCAGGTCAAATAGTATTTTGCTTTTTAGTTTTTTGAGGAATCTCAATATTACTTTCCACAATGGTGGAACTAGCTTACATTCTCACCAGAAGTGTAGGAGGGTTCCCCTTTATACGAATCCTCACCAGCATTTGTTGTTCTTAGTCTTTTGGATGGTGGTCATCCTTACTGGTGTGAGGTGATATCTCATTGTGGTCTTAATTGGCATTTCCCTGATGATTAGTAATATGGAGCATCTTTTCATATGTCTGTTGGCCATCTGCATTTCTTCTTTGGAGAATAGTCTCTTCATATCCTCTGCAATGTGTTCATTTTTGCTTTTGCTTCCCTTACTCGAGGAGATGCATTCAGGAAGAAGTTGCTCATGCTTATATTAAGGAGATTTTTGCCTATGTTGTCTTCTAAGACTTTCATGGTTTCATGACTTACATTCAGGTCTTTGATCCATTTTGAGTTTACTTTTTTATATGGGGTTAAAATCTAATCCAGTTTCATTCTCCTGCGTGTAGCTGCCCAGTTTTGCCAACACCAGTTGTTGAAGAGGCTTTCATTTCCCCATTGTATGTCCACGGCTCCTTTATCATATATTAATTGACTATATATGGTTAGGTTTATATCAGTGCTCTCTAGTCTGTTCCATTGGTATATGGGTCTGTTCTTGTGCCAGTACCAAATTGTCTTGAGTACTGTGGCTTTGTAGTAGAGCTTGAAGTTGGGGAGCATAACCCTACCAGCTTTATTCTTCCTTCTCAGGATTGCCTTGGCTATTGAGGGTATTTTGTGGTTCCATATGAATTTTAGAATAATTTTCTCTAGTTCACTGGAGAAAGCTGTTGGTATTTTGATATGAATTACAAGAAATCTGTAGATTGCTTTAGGCAGGATGGCCATTTTGACAATATTAATTCTTCCTATACAGGAGCATGGGATGTGTTTCCATTTATTGGTATTTTCTTTAATTTCTCTCATGAGTGTCTTGTATGTTTCAGAGTATAGGTCTTTCACTTCCTTGGTTAGGTTTATTCCTATGTATTTTGTTCTTTTTGGTGCAATTGTGAATGGAATTGTTTTCCTGATTTCTCTTTCTGCTAGCTCATTGTTAGTATATAGGAATGCCACAGATTTCTGCATACTAATTTTGTATCCTGCAACATTGCTGAATTCAGATATTATACCTAGTAGTTTTGGAGTGGATTCTTTAGGGTTTTTTATGTACAATATCATGTCATCTGCAAACAGGGACAGCTTTGCTTCTTCCTTGCCAATCTGGATGCCTTTTATTTCTTTGTGTTGTCTGATTACTGTGGCTAGTACCTCCAGTACTATGTTGAATGGAAGTGTGGAGAGTGGGCATCCTTGTCTTTTTCCAATCTTAAAGGAAAAACTTTCAACATCTCACTGTTAAATATAATGTTGGCTGTGGGTTTGTCATATACAGCTTTTATTATGTTGAGGTACTTGCCCTCTATACCCATTTTTTTGAGAGTTTTTATCATGAATGGGTGTTGAATTTTGTCAAATGCTTTTTCAGTATCTATGGAGATGATCATGTGTTTTTAGTCCTTTTTGTTGATATGGTGGATGATGTTGATAGATTTTTCGAATGTTGTACCATCATGCATTTCTGGAATAAATCCTACTTCATCATTGTGGATGATCTTTTTGATGAATTATTGAATTTGGTGTGCTTATATTTTGTTGATTATTTTTTCATCTATGTTTATCAGGATATTGGTCTGTAATTTTCTTTTTGGTGGTGTCTTTGCCTGGTTTTGGTATTAGAGAGATGCTGGCCTCATAGAATGAGTTTGGAAGTACTCTCTCCTCTACTCTTTGGAAAACTTTAAGGAGGATTGGTATTAGGTCTTCACTAAATGTTTGATAAATTCATCAGTAAAGCCATCTGGTCCATGGGTTTTGTCGTTATGGAGTTTTTTGATTAACAATACAATTTCGTTGCTTGTAATTGGTCTGTTCAGATTTTTGTGTTTCATTCTGGGTCTGCCTTGGAAGGTTGTATTTTTCTAGAAAGCTGTCCTTTTCTTCTAGGTTATCCAGTTTGTTAGCATATAATATTTCATAGTATTCTCTAATAATTCTTTGTATTTCTGTGGTGTCCATAGTGATTTTTCCTTTCTTATATCTGATTCTGTTTATGTGTAGACTCCTTTTTCTTGATAAGTCTGGCTAGAGGTTTATCTATTTTGTTTATTTTCTCTATGAACCAGCTTCTGCTTTCATTGATTCTTTCTATTGTTGTATCCTTCTCTACTTTATTTATTTCTGCTCTAATCTTTATTATGTCCCTCTTTCTACTGACTTTTGGCCTTATTTGGTCTTCTTTTTCTAGTTTCATTAATTGTGAATTTAGAAGGTTCATATGGGATTGTTCTTTCCTGAGGTGGTCCTGTACTGCAATATACTTTCCTCTTAGCATGGCCTTCATGTGCATCCCACAGATTTTGTGGTGTTGAATTATTGTTGTCATTTGTCTCCACATATTGCTTAATCTCTGTTTTCATTTGGTCATTGATGCATTGGTTATTTAGGAGCATGTTGTGAAGCCTCCATGTGTTTGTGGGATTTTTCATTTTCTTTGCATAATCTATTTCTAGTTTCATACCTTTGTGGTCTGAGAAACTGGTTGGTACAATTTCAATCTTTTTTTAATTTATTGGGGCTCTTTTTGTGGCCTAGTATATGATCTATTCTTGAAAATTTTTCATGTGCACTTGAGAAGAATGTGTATTTTACTGCTTTTGGGTGTAGAGTCCTATAGATGTCTGTTAGGTCCATCTGTTCTAATGTGTTGTTCAGTGCTTCTGTATCCTTACTTAATTTCTGTCTGGTTGATCTGTCCTTTGGAGTGAGTGTAGTGTTGATGTCTCCTAGAATGAATGCATTGCATTATGTATCCCCTTTTAATTCTGCTAGTATTTGTTTCACATATGTAGGTGCTCCTGTGTGGGGTGCATAGATATTTATAAAGGTCATATCTTCTTGTTGGATTGACCCTATTATCATTATGTAATGTCCTTCTTTGTCTTTTGTGACTTTCTTTCTTTTGAAGACTATTTTTTCTGGTACAAGTACTGCAACTCCTGCTTTTTTCTCCCTGTTAGTTGCATGAAATATCTTTTTCTATCCCTTCACTTTTAGTCTGTGTATGTCTTTGGGTTTAAAGTGAGTCTCTTTTAGGCTGCATATAGATCGGTATTGTTTATTATCCATTCAGTGACTTTATGTCTTTTGATTGGTGCATACAGACCATTTATATTTAGGGTGATTATTGATAGGTATGTACTTATTGCCATTGCAGGCTTTTGATTCGTGGTTACCAAAGGTTCAAGGTTAACTTCCTTAGTATCCAAGAGTCTAACTTAACTCACTTAATATACTATTATAAACACAGTCTAAAGGTTCTTTTTTCTCCTCCTTTTTCCTCCTCCTCCATTCTTTATATATTAGGTATCATATTGTGTACTCTTTGTCTATCCCTTGATTGACTTTGGAAATAGTTGATTTAATTTTCCATTTGCCTAGCAATTATCTGTTCTATTTTCTTTACTGTGGTTTTATTACCTCTGGTGATAGCTATTAAACCTTAGGAACACTTCTATCTATAGAAGTCCATCCAAAATACACTGTAAAGCTGGTTTGTGGGAGGTAAATTCCCTCTGTGTTTGTTTATCTGGAAATTGTTTAATCCCTTCTTTAAATTTAAAGGATAAGCTTGCTGGATAAAGTATTCTTAGTTCAAGGCCCTTCTGCTTCATTTCATTAAATATATCATGCCACTCCATTCTGGCTTGTATGGTTTCTGTTGAGAAGTCTGATGATAGCCTGATGGGCTTTCCTGTGGATGTGATCTTATTTCTCTCTCTGGCTGCTTTTAATAGTCTCTCCTTATCCATGATCTTTGCCATTTTAATTACTATATGTCTTTATGTTGTACTCCTTGGGTCCCTTGTGTTGGGAGATCTGTACATCTCCATGGCCTGAGGGACTATCTATCTCCTCCCCCAGATTGGGGAAGTTTTCAGCACTTACCTCCTCAAAGACACTCTCCATCCCTTTTTCTCTCTCTTCTTCTTCTGGTAACCCTATAATTTGAATATTTCTTTGTTTGGTTTGGTCACACAGTTCTTTCAATATTCTTTCATTCTTAGAGATCCTTTTTTCTCTCTCTACCTCAGCTTCTTTGTATTCCTCTTCTCTAAATTCTATTTCATTTATTGTCTCCTCTGCCATATCTAATCTGCTTTTAATACCCTCTTTTGAGCTGTGATTGGATCTGTGGCCAGAATTCATTCTTGAGTTCCTGAATATCTTTCCATACCTCCATGAGTATGTTAATGATTTTTATTTTGAACTCCCTTTCAGGAAGATTCATGAAGTCCATGTCACTTAAATCTTTCTCAGGAGTTGTATTAATAATTTTACCTTGAATTATGTTCTTCTGGTGTTTCATATTTGTATACGGTGCTCTCTAGTGCCCAGAAGTTGTACTCTCTGGAGCTTCTCAGCCCCTGACACAATGTCAGGTGTCACAGGAGTTTGGTTTTGGTGCCTGGGGAGAGGAAAGAGCTGTTTCCTGCTTTCTGGCTGCTATTCCTGAATCCACTGCCTGAACCAGTGGGTCGAGCACACAGGTATAAGAGTCTGTGCTTTGCATTTGTAGTTGCTCTAGATGGGGCTTTCCTCTGGCTGGCCTAATTCCAGGGTAAGGTTTGCCAGTTTCTGAGCCAGGTGGGGCTGGCCAGGAGAAAGGCTCAGTAGGCTGTGTATCTCAGTGGGGGTCCTTGGAACTGTGTAGGCAGCCAGGGAGCTGGAGCACCTGAAGATCGTGAAAGCTCCCTACCTGCTGGGCAGAGTGCACCCAGACAATTTTGTCTACCTGTCCTGTCTCCTGAGCAGTAAGCTCTGTGCATACCTGGACCCTTTATCAGTCCTCTTGCTAATAGCTTCCTTGGTAGGAAGTCTCTGAGACTGCCCGCCTTTCTTTTGTCCCAGAGCAGCTGGATATGGATCCCTGCTTTCCACAAGTGGCTGGAAACAGTCTCTCCAGGAATTATGCCAGTCTTAGCTTTCCAACCCCCTACACACAAGAGTCCTATGCAAGTACCATGAAATGTAGGTTTGTGCTCCCAGAGGAGATCTCTCTGGAGTTAGGTATTCAGCCATCTCAGGCTTCCACTTTCTTCCCACTCCATTTCTCTTCTTTCCACTGGTGAGCTGGAGTGGGGGAAGGGCTTGGGTTCTGCCCGGCCACAGCTTTGGTTAGTTACCCTGTTCCGTGAGGTCTGCTCTTTTCTCCAGATGTATGCAGTCTTGCACAGTCCTCTTTCCTGTTGCTCTTTCAGGAGTAGTAGTATTAATTATATTTTCATATTATATGTGGTTTTACGAGGAAGCCTCTGTCTCACCTCTCATGCCACCATCTTTAATCCCCTAAGACATACTTTTAAAAGCAGCTAGAGAGAGAAAAAAGATCAGATACAAATGAAATCCCATCAGGCTATCATCATATTTCTCAACAGAAACTTTACAGGCCAGGAGTGCCATTGTATATTTAATTCAATGAAAGAGAAGGGCCTTGAACCAAGAATACTCTACCTGGCAAGGTTATCATTTAAATTTGAAGGACGGATTGAACAATTTTAGAAAAGTAAAAGCTGAGAGATTTTACCTCCCAAAAACCACCTCTACAGTGCATTTTGGAAGGACTGGTATAGATGGAAGTATTTCTAAGGCTAAATAGATGTAACCAGTGGAAATAAAACCACAGCAAAGTAGAACAACTAATTACTAAGCAGATGCAAAATTAACTCAACTACCCCCAAATTCAGTCTAGAGATAGAAAAAGAGTACAGAATATGATACCTAATTTGTAAAGAATGGAGAAGGAAGAAAAAGGAAAAAAAAACCCACAACCTTTAGGTTGTGTTTGTAATAGCATACTAAGTGTGTTAAATTAGACTGTTAGTGAGGGAATTACCCTTGAACCTTTGGTAACCACGAATCTAAAGCCTGCAATGACAATAAGTACATACCTATTGATAATCACCCTTAATGTAAATGTTCTGAATGCACCAAACAAAAGACATAGCATCACTTAATGAATGAAAAAACAAGACCCGTCTACATGCTGCTTACAAGAGACTCACTTCAAACCTGAACACACACACAGACTGAAAGTAAAAGGATGGAAAAATATATTTCAAGAAACTAAAGGGAGCAAAAAGCAGGAGTTGCAGTACTTCAAAATAAAGAAAGTAACAAGAAACAAAGAGGGACATTAAATAATGATAAAGGGGTCAGTCCAAAAAGAGGATATAACTATTACTATGCACCCAACAGAGCATCACCTACATATGTGAAACAAATATTATCAGAATTAAATGGTGAAATAGAATACAATGCATTCATTTTAGGAGAGTTCAACACACCACTCCTTCCAAAGGACAGATCAACGAAACAGAAAATAAGTAAAGAGACAGAGGCACTGAACACCATATTAGAACAGATGGACCTGAAGGACATCAACAGAACACTCCATCCAAAAGCAACAGGTTACACATTCTTCTGAAGTGCACATGGAACAGTTTCAAGAGTAAATCATAAACTAGGCCACAAAAAGAGCCTCAGTAAATTCAAAAATATTGAAATTTTACCAACCAACTTCTCAGATCACAAAGGTATGAAACTAGAAATAAATTATACAAAGAAAATGAAAAAGTCCACAAACATATGGAGGCTTAATAACATGCTCCTAAATAATCAATGCATCAATGACCAAATAAAATCAGAGCTCAAGCAATATATGGAGACAAATAACAACAATTCATCACCACAATATCAGTGGGATTCATCAAAGACTGTGCTAAGCAGGAATTATATTGCAGTACAGTCCTATCTCAGGAAAGAACTATTCCAAATTAACAGTCTAAACTCACAATTAATGAAACTAGAAAAAGAAGAACAATTGAGGCACAGTCAGTAGAAGGAGGGACATAATAAAGATTAGACCTGAAATAAATAAAATCTAGAAGAATGAAACAATAGAAAGAATCAATGAAAGCAGGCGCTGGTTCTTCAAGAAAATAAACAATATAGATAAATCCCTAGCCAGACTTATCCAGAAAAACAGAGACTCTACACACATTAACATAATCAGAAATTAGAAAGAAAAAATCACTACGGACACCACAGAAATACAAAGAATTATGAGGGAATTCTATGAAATATTATATGCTAACAAATTGGATGACCTAGAATAAATGGACAAATTTCTTGAAATATACAACCTTCCAAGGGTGACACAGGAAGAGACAGAAAATCAGAATACACCAATTACCAGCAAGGAAATTAAATTGGTAAGAAAAACTGACCTAAGAACAAAACCCTGGACCAGATAGTTTCACTGCTGTAGTAAAGACCTAATACCCATCTTCCTTAAAGTTTTCCAAAAAGTAAAAGAGGAGGAAACATTCCCTAACTCATTCTACAAGGCCAGCATCACTCGAATACCAAAGCCAGGCAAAGATACCACAAAAAAAGAAAATTACAGACCAATATCTATGATGAACATAGATGCAAAAATACTCAACAAAATATTAGCAAAATAAAATCAATAATACATAAAAAGATCATCCATCATGATCAAGTAGAATTTATTCCAGGGATGCAAGGATGGTACAACATTCTAAAATCCACAAACATCATCCACAACAACAAAAAGAAGAACAAAAACCACATGATCATCTCCATAGAGACTGAAAAGTATTTGACAAAATTCAACATCCATTCATGATAAAAATTCTCAACAAAACGGGTATAGATGGTAAGTACCTCACCATAATAAAGGCCATATATTACAAACCCACAGCCATCATTATACTTAACTGTGAGAACCTGAAAGCTTTTCCTTTAAGATGAGGAAAAAGACAAGGATGCCCACTCTCTCCACTATTACTCAACATATTTCTGGAGATTCTAGCCATTGCAATCAGATAACACAAAGAAATAAAAGGCATCCAGATTAGCAAGGAAGAAATCTAACTGTCCCTGTTGTCACATGAAATGATATTGTACATCAAAAACCCTAAAGAATCCATTCCCAAACTACTAGATCTAATATCTGAATTCAGCGAAGTTGCAGGATACAAAATTAATACACAAAAATATGTTATGTTCCTATACACTAATGATGGACTAGCAGAAAGAGAAATCAGGAAAACAATTCCATTCACAACTGCATCAAAAAGAAAAAAATACATAGGAATAAACCTAACCAAGGGAATGAAAGTCCTATAATCTGAAAACTGCAAGATACTCATGAGAGAAATTAAAGATGATACCAATAAATGGAAAAACACCCCGTGCTCCTAGATAGGAAGAATTAATATTGTCAAAATGTTCTTCATGCCTAAAGCAATGTACAGATTCAATGCAATTCCTATGAAAATACCAACAGCATTCTACAAGGATCTAGAGCAAATAGTTCTAAAATTCATATGGAACCACAAAAGAACCCGAATAGCCAAAGGAATCCTGAGAAGGAGCAAAAAGCTGAGGGGTATTATGCTCCCCAACTTCAAGCTATACTAACAAGCCACAATAATCCAGATAATTTGGTTTTGGTACTGGAACAAGAACAGACCCATAGACCAATGGAACAGACAAGAGAGCCCAGATATGAATGCAAACATATATGGTCAATTAATATATGATAAAGGAGCCATGAATATACAATGGGGAAATGACAGCTTCTTCAACAGCTGGTGTTGGCAAAACTGGACAGGTATATGCAAGAGAATGAAACTGGATTATTGTTTATACCCAAACACAAAAGTAAATTCGAAACGGATCAAATGTATGTCATGAAACCATAAAACTCTTAGAAGAAAACATAGGCAAAAATCTCTTGAATATAAACATGAGCACCTTTTTCCTGAACACATCTCCATGGACAAGGGAAAAAAATCAGAAATGAACAAATGGTCCTACATCATGCTTAAAAGCTTTGTAGAGCAAAGGACACTATGGGCAGAACAAAACGGCATCCTATACTATGAGGGAATAGATTTTTAAATGGTATATCCAACAAGGGGTAAACATCCAAAATATATAAAGGATTTCCACGCCTCACCACCCATAAAGCAAATAACCCTATTAAAAAATGGGCCGAGGATATGAACAGACACTTTTCCAAAGAATAAATTCAGATGGCCAACAGGCTCATGTAAAGATGCTCCACATCACTAATCATCAGAGAAATGCAAATTAAAACCACAACGAGTTATCACCTCACGCCAGTTAGGATGGTCAACATAGAAAAGAGTAGGAACAACAAATGCTGGCAAGGATGCAGAGAAAGGGGAACCCTCCTACACTGCTGGTGGGAATGTAAACTAGTTCAACCATTGTGGAAAGCAGTATGAAGGTTCCTCAAAAAACTAAAAATAGAAATAACATTTGACCCAGCAATTCCATTCCTAGGAATTTACCCTAAGAATGCAGTTTCCAAATTTCAAAAAGACATATGCACACCTGTTTATCGCAGCACTATTTACAGTAGTCAAGGTACGGAAGCAACCTGAATGTCCATCAGTAGATGAATGGATAAAGAAGAGGTGGTACATATACACAATGGAATATATTTCACCCATACGAATAAAACAATTCCGATCATTTGCAACAACATGGATGGAGCTAGAGGGTATTATGCTTAGTGAAATAAGCCAGACAGAGAAAGACAAGTACCAAACGATTTCACTCATCTGTGGAACATAAGAAGAAAGCAAAAACTGAAGGAATAAAACAGCAGCTGACTCAAAGATCCCAAGAATGGACTAACAGTTGCCAAAGGGAAAGGGAATTGAGGTGTGGGTGGAAAGGGAGGAAGAAGCACAGTAAAGGGCATTACTATTAGCACACATAATGTAAGGGGGTGCTTGGGGAAGGTAGTAAAGCACATAGAAGACAAGTAGTGACTCTGTAGCATCCTACTACTCTGATGGACAGTGACCGAAATGGGGTATGTGGTGGGGACTTGATTATTGGGGGAATATGGTAACCACAATGTTACTAATGTAATTTTATATTAATTCTACCAAAAAGTTAAAATAAAATAAAAATGTTATCTATTAATATTGTTATGAGAAATAGCAGGATTTCTCACAGTGATATTGGATTTTTCCTTCAAATCCCTGTTACCACAACTACAAATCTGTTACATGTGATTCTCCAGTTGAAACCTATTACCCTTTCCAGGTTTGTTTCCATACTCATAATTTTGTTTAAATGATACTAAAGCCAGTGATTAATTAACAAAGTCCTATTGTGTATTATTTTGGCAGTTATATATGGTAAAATTTACGTGTGCTATATAGTGCTGTATTTTGAAATTTCCCTAAAACCTCCATATAAAAACTCATAAGAAAAAAATATCTGTAAGACCGAAATAGAAAGGAAACTCAGAACTAGTACAATAGCTATGAGTTGAAGCTGAAGCTGCTTTGAAGGGATTTGGCTGGTTTCAGCAATCAATTTTTTTCAGCCTTGGATTCACACAAAGTGTGGAATTGGTATGTAGAGTGCACCTAAATCCAGGAAACACAGGTCCTCAACCTCAGTGAAAGTGTAGACTATAAAAACTCCATTCACCATTATAAGATGACAAAGAAGTTTTTAGTTTTATTCTCTCACTTGTGTTCCAAATAAAAAATTTTCTCTAAATTTCATAATAATAGTTCTGCCTTTACTAGGTTTGGAAATTTGAATTAGATTATTTACAAGGCCATATCTGTTGGTTAACAATACAGTGTCCTTGGGCTGGTAATACCCCTGCATTTTTTAGCAGAAGCAATATAACCTCACTGAAGTAACACACTACCAATTACACAAGAGGATACTTAGAGATAATTTGTTCCCAGTGTGTGTTCCAGGAACAAGCAGCATTATCATTATTTGGAACTTCTTATGAATGCACATTTTTAGGACCCAACTAAAACCTACTGAATCAAATTCTGGGTTTATGTGAAACAATCTATGCTTTAACAAGCCCTCCAGTTGATTTTGATGCATTCTCAAGTTTGAGAATCTCTTCTCTAGAAACCACAGTTCCCAGTTTTGAAAATTCCTAGAAAACAATATATAAGAAACTCAATTCCATCTGACCTACAGATGGTAAGTATAGGTCCATCAGGTATACACCAGGATTTGGTACAAACAAGGTCACATTGCATGACTTAAAGAGTAGGCATTATTAAGAGAACTTACATAAGCCAAGAAAACTTATATTTTACAAGAGAAGAAAAGGGATGGGTTCCATTAATCCTAGGAAGAGATGGCTCCTTTTTGTTTAAATTAAGCTATTATTGATATCCAATAGTATGCAAGATTCTTATGAGCAACATTGTGGTTTCAACATTCACCCATATTATCAAGTCCCTCCCACCCCATTGCAGTCACTGTCCATCACTGTAGTAAGATGCTATAGAGTCATTACGTGGTTTCTCCTTGCTGTACTACCTTCCCCATGACCTACCTATATAGTGTGTGCTAATTATAATGCCCCTTAATCCCCTTCTCCATCCTTCCCCACCAGCCCTATCCAACTCCTTCCCTTTGGTAGCCGCTAGTCCTTTCTTGGAGTCTGTGAATCTGCTGCTGTTTTGCTCCTTCTGTTTTACTTTGTTGTTGTACTCCACAAACGAGTGAAATCATTTGGTACTTTCTTGCCCCACCTGGCTTATTTCACTGAGAATAATACCCTCTAGCTTCATCCATGTTGTTGCAAATGGCAAGATTCTTTTTCTTCTTATGGCTGAATAATACTCCATTGTGTATATATATCACATCTTTATCCATTCATCTACTGATGGACACTTAACTTACTTCCATACGTTAGCTATTGTAAAAAGTGCTGCTATAAACATGGGGGTGCATATGTCTTTTTGAATTAGGGATCTTGTTTTCTTTGGGTAAATTCCTAGTAGTGAAATTACTAGGTCAAATGGAATCTGTGTTTTTAATATTTTGAGGAAAGTCCATATTGTTCCCACAATGGTTAAACTAATAAACAGTCCCACCAAAAGTGTAGGAGGGTTGCCTTTCTCCACATCCTCACCATAATTTGTTGTTTCTTATCTTTTGGATGTTGGCCATCTTAACTTGTGTTAGTTGATATCTCATTGTGGTTTTAATTAGTATTTCCCTGTTTATTAGCAATGTGGAGCATCTTTTCATGTGCGTGTTAGCCATCCAAATTTCTTCTTTGGAGAAGCGTCTGCTCAGATCGTCTGACCATTTTTTAATTGGATTATTTGTTGTTTTGGTGTTGAGGCATGTGAGTCCTTTATATATTTTGGATGTTAACCCCTTAACACATAAGTCATTTATGAGTATATTATCCCATACTATAGGATGCCTTTTTGTTTGCTAGTGGTGTCCTTGCTGTACAGAAGCTTTTGTTTCATGTAATCCCACTTGTTAATTTTTCCTTGCCCTAGGAGATGTGTTCAGGAAAAAGTTACTCATGTTTATACTCAAGTGATTTTTGCCTATCTTTTCTTCTAAGAGTTTTATGGTTTCATGACTTACATTCAGGTCTTTGATCCATTTTGTTTACTTTTGTGTATGGAGTGAGACAATAATCCAGTCTCATTCCCTTACATGTAGCTGTCCAGTATTGCCAACTCCAGCTGTTGAAGAGGATGCCATTTCACCACTGTATATCCATATCTACTTCATCATATATTAACTGGCCATAGATGTGTGGGTATTTATCTGGACTCTCTATTCTGTTCCATTGATCTATGGGTCTTTCCTTGTGTTGGTACCACATTGTTTTGATTACTGTGGCTTTGTAGTAGAGCTTGCAGTTGAGGAGTGTAATCCCCACAGCTTTGTTGCTCCTTCTCAGAGTTGTTGTGTATATTTGGCGTCTTTTGTGGTTCTATATGAATTTTAGAGCCATTGGATTGAGATAATTGAAGAATGCTGTTGGTATTCTGAGAGGAATTGCATCGAACAGGTAGATTACTTTAGGTAGGATGACCATATTGACAATATTAATTCTTCCTATTCATGCGCATCAGATCTATTTCCATTTATTGGTGTTTCCTTTCATTTCTCCCATGAGAGTTTGTACTTTTCAGAGGATAGGTCTTTCACATCCTTGGTTAGATTTATTCCTAGGTATTTTATTCCTTTTCATGCAGTTGTAAACGGAGCTGTTTTCCTGACTTCTCTTTCTGCTAGTTCATCACTAGTATATAGGAATGTAACATATTTCTGTGTATTAATTTTTTATCCTGCGACTTTGCTGATTTCCGTTATTAGTTCTGGTACTTTTGGGGTGGGTACTTTAGGTTTTTTTTATTAATTTATATTTATTTTTATTTTTATTTTTTACAATTTATTTTGGTATCTTTAACCTACAATTACATGTGCAATATTATGGTGATTAAATTACCCCCTTCATCAGGTCCCCCCCCACCAACCACATTAATGTCACTGTCCATCAGTGTAGTGAGACGAGAATCACTACTTGTCTTCTCTGAGTTGTACAGCCCTCCCTGTGCCTCCCTTACCTTACATCTGCTAATCGTAATACCCCTTTTACCCTCTTATCCCTCCCTTCCCACCCTTCTTCCACAGTCCCTTTCCCTTTGGTAACTATTAGTCCGTTCTTGGGTTCTGTGAGTCTGCTGCTGTTTTGTTCCTTCAGTTTTTTTTTTCTTTGTTCTTATACTCCACACATGAATGAAATCATTTGATACTTGTCCTTTTCAGCTTGGTTTATTTCACTGAGCATAATACCCTCTACCTCCATTCATGTTGTTGCAAATGGTAGGATTTGTTTTCTTCTTATGGTTGAATAATATTCCATTGTGTATATGTACCACATATTCTTAATTCATTCAACTACTGATGGACACTTAGGTTGCTTCCATTTCTTGGCTATTGTAAATAGTGCTCCAATAAACATGGTGCATCTGTCTTTTTGAAACTGGGCTGCTGCATTCTTAGGGTAAATTCCTAGGAGTGGGATTCCTGGGTCAAATGTCATTTTTATTTTGAGTTTTTTGAGGAACCTCCATACTGCTTTCCACAATGGTTGAACTAATTTGCATTCCCACCAACAGTGTAGGCGGGTTCCATTTTCTCCACATCCTCGCCAACATTTGTTGTTTGTGTTTTGGATGTTGGCCATCCTCACTGGTGTGAGGTGATATGTCATTGTGGTTTTAATCTTCATTTCTCTGATGATCAGCGATGTGGAGCATCTTTTCATGTGCCTGTTGGCCATCTGAAATTCTTCTTTAGAGAAGTGCCTATTCATGTCCTCTGCCCATTTCTAAATTGGATTATTTGCTTTATGTTTGTTAAGGTGCGTGATTCCTTTATATATTTTGTATGTCAACCCCTTATCAGGTACATTGTTTATGAATATATATTCCCATATTGTAGGATGTCTTTTTGTTCTACTGATGGTGTCCTTTGCTGTACAGAAGCTTTTCAACTTGATATAGTCCCATTTG
>JAQQAC010016209.1:65424300-65691237 GCA_029783875.1 Phataginus tricuspis
TCTTGGGTTCTGTGAGTCTGCTGCTGTTTTGTTCCTTCAGTTTTTTTTTTCTTTGTTCTTATACTCCACACATGAATGAAATCATTTGATACTTGTCCTTTTCAGCTTGGTTTATTTCACTGAGCATAATACCCTCTACCTCCATTCATGTTGTTGCAAATGGTAGGATTTGTTTTCTTCTTATGGTTGAATAATATTCCATTGTGTATATGTACCACATATTCTTAATTCATTCAACTACTGATGGACACTTAGGTTGCTTCCATTTCTTGGCTATTGTAAATAGTGCTCCAATAAACATGGTGCATCTGTCTTTTTGAAACTGGGCTGCTGCATTCTTAGGGTAAATTCCTAGGAGTGGGATTCCTGGGTCAAATGTCATTTTTATTTTGAGTTTTTTGAGGAACCTCCATACTGCTTTCCACAATGGTTGAACTAATTTGCATTCCCACCAACAGTGTAGGCGGGTTCCATTTTCTCCACATCCTCGCCAACATTTGTTGTTTGTGTTTTGGATGTTGGCCATCCTCACTGGTGTGAGGTGATATGTCATTGTGGTTTTAATCTTCATTTCTCTGATGATCAGCGATGTGGAGCATCTTTTCATGTGCCTGTTGGCCATCTGAAATTCTTCTTTAGAGAAGTGCCTATTCATGTCCTCTGCCCATTTCTAAATTGGATTATTTGCTTTATGTTTGTTAAGGTGCGTGATTCCTTTATATATTTTGTATGTCAACCCCTTATCAGGTACATTGTTTATGAATATATATTCCCATATTGTAGGATGTCTTTTTGTTCTACTGATGGTGTCCTTTGCTGTACAGAAGCTTTTCAACTTGATATAGTCCCATTTGCTCATTTTTGCTTTTGTTTCCCTTGCCCGGGGGGATATGTCCATGAAGAAGTCGCTCATGTTTATGTCCAATAGATTTTTGCCTATGTTTTTTTCTAAGAGTTTTATGGTTTCATGACTTACATTCAGGTCTTTGATCCACCTTGAGTTTACCTTTGTGTATGGGGTTAGACAGTAGTCCAGTTTCATTCTCTTACATGTAGCTGTCCAGTTTTGCCAACACCAGCTGCTGAAAAGGCTGTCATCTCCCCATTGTATATCCAAGGCTCCTTTATCAAATATTAATTGACTGTAGGTGTTTGGGTTAATGTTTGGATTTTCTATTCTGTTCCACTGGTCTGTGGGTCTGTTTTTGTGCCTGTACTAAATTGTCTTGATTACTGTGGCTTTGTAGTAGAGCTTGAAGTCAGGGAGCATAATTCCCCCTGTTTGATTCCTCCTTCTCAGGATTGGTTTGGCTATTCGGGGTCTTTTCTGGTTCCATATGAATTTTAGAATTATTTGTTCCTGTTCATTGAAGAAAGCTGTTGGTAGTTTGATAGGGATTGTGTTGAATCTGTAGATTGCTTTAGATAGTATAGCCATTTTGACAATATTTATTCTTCCTAGCCAAGAGCATGGGATGCATTTCCATTTGCTAGTGTCTTCTTTAATTTCTCCTAGGAGTGTCTTGTAGTTTTCAGAGTACAGGTCTTTCACTTCCTTCGTTAGGTTTATTCCTAGGTATTTTATTCTTTTTGATGCAATTGTGAATGTAATTATTTTTCTGATTTCTCTTTCTGTTAGTTCATCGTTAGTGTATAGGAAAGCAACAGATTTCTGTGTGTTAATTTTGTATCACGCCACATTTATGAATTCAGATATTAGTTCTAGTAGTTTTGGAGTGGAGTCTTTAGGGTTTTTTATGTACAGTATCATGTCATCTGCAAATAGTGACAACTTGACTTCTTCTTTACCAATCTGGATGACGTCTATGTCTTTGTTTTGTCTGATTGCTGTGGCTAGGACCTCCAGTACTATGTTGAATAACACTGGAGAGAGTGGGCACCCCTGTCTTGTTCCAGATCTTAGATGAAAAGCTTTCAGCTTCTCGCTCTTAAGTATGATGTTAGCTGTGGGTTTGTCATGTATAGCCTTTATGATGTTGAGGTACTTGCCGTCTATACCCATTTTGTTGAGAGTTTTAATCATGAATGGATGCTGAATTTTATCAAATGCTTTTTCAGCCTCTATGGAGATGATCATGTGGTTTTTGTTCTTCTTTTTGTTGATGTGGTGGATGATGTTGATGGACTTTCGAATGTTGTACCATCCTTGAATCCCTGGGATGAATCCCACTTGATCATGGTGTATGATCCTCTTGATGTATTTTTTAATTCGGTTTGCTAATATTTTGTTGAGTATTTTTGCATCTATGTTCATCAGGGATATAGGTCTGCAATTTTCTTTTTTGGTGAGGTCTTCACCCGGTTTTGGTATTAGAGTGATGCTGGCTTCATCGAAAGAGTTTGGAAGTATTCCCTCCTCTTCTATTCTTTGGAAAACTTTAAGGAGAATGGGTGTTATTTCTTCTCTATATGTCTGGTAGAATTCAGAGGTGAACCCATCAGGTCCGGGGGTTTTGTTCTTGGGTAGTTTTTTGATTACCGATTCAATTTCTTTGCTGGCAATTGGTCTGTTTAGTTTTTATGTTTCCTGCTTGGTCAGTCTTGGAAGGCTGTATTTTTCTAAGAAGTTGTCCATTTCTTCTAAGTTTTGCAGCTTGTTAGCATATAGATGCTCATAATATTCTCTTATAATTCTTTGCATTTCTGTGGGGTCAGTCGTTATTTTTCCTTTCTCATTTCTGATTCTGTTTATGTGTGCAGATTCTCTTTTTCTCTTAATGAGTCTGACTAAGGGTTTATCTATTTTGTTTATTTTTTCAAAGAACCAGCTCTTGGTTTCATTGATTTTTTTCTATTGTTTTATTCTTCTCAATTTTATTTATTTCTTCTCTGATCTTTATTATGTCCCTCCTTCTGGTGATTTTGAGCCTCCTTTGTTCTTCTTTTTCCAATTTCAATAATTGTGTCTTTATACTGTTCATTTGGGAATGTTCTTCCTTCTTTAAATATGCCTGGATTGCAGTATACTTTCCTCTTAGAACTGCCTTCACTGCGTTCCATAGAAGTTGTGGCTTTGTGTTGTTTTTGTCATTAGTCTCCATATATTCTTTCATTTCTGTTTTGATTTGGTCGTTAACCCATTGATTCATTAGGAGAATGTTGTTAAGTCTCCATGTATTTGTGAGCCTTTTTATTTCTTTCTAAGATTTATTTCTAGTTTTATACCTTTGTGATCTGAGAAGTTGGTTGGTAGGATTTCAATATTTTTGAATTTTCTGAGGTTCTTTTTGTGGCCTAGTATGTGATCTATTCTGGAAAATGTTCCATGTGCACGTGAGAAGAATGTGTATCCTGCTGCTTTCGGTGCAGAGTTCTGTAGATGTCTGTTAAGTCCATCTGTTCTAGTGTGTTGTTCAGTGCCTCTGTGTCTCTACTTATCATCTGCCTGGTTGATCTATCCTTTGGAGTGAGTGGTGTGTTAAAGTCTCCTGATGATGTCTATTTCCTCCTTCATTTCTGTTATTATTTGTTTAACATATGCTGGCACTCCTGTGTTGGGTGCATATATATTTATAATGATTATGTCTTCTTGTTGGACTGACCCCTTTATCATTATGTAATGTCCTTCTTTATCTCTTGCTACTTTCTTCATTCTGAAGTCTATTTTATCTGATACAATTACTACAACACCTGATTTTTTCTCTTTGTTCTTTGCATGAAATATCTTTTCCCATCCCTTCAGTTTTAGTCTCTGTATATCTTTGGGTTTGAGGTGAGTCTCTTGTAAGCAGCACATAGATGGGTCTTGCTTTTTTATCCACTCTGTTACTGTGTGTCTTTTGATTGGTGCATTCAGTCCATTTACATTTAGTATGATTATTGATACATATGTACTTATTGCCATTGCTGGCTTTAGATTAGTGGTTACCAAAGGTTCAAGTGTTGCTTCTTTACTATCTAAGAATCGAACTTAACTTTCTTGTTAAGTTATTGTGAACGCCGTCTGATGTTTCTTTATCTTTCCCTTCCTATTCTTACTCCTCCTTTCTTTATATATTAGATGTTTTATTCTTTGCCTTTAGTTAGTATTTGGATGGTCTGCTTTCTTTGCTATGATTTTATTTTCTCTGGTGACATCTTTTTAGCCTTAGGGGTGTTTCCCTCTAGAGCAGTCCATTTAAGATATCCTGTAGTGGTGGTTTATGAGAGGCAAACTCTCTCAACTTTCCTTTGCCTGGAAATTGTTTAATCCCTCCATCATATATAAATGATAATAGTGCTGAAAACAATATTCTTGGTTCGAGGCCCATCTGTTTCATTATGTTAAATATATCATGCCATTCTCTTCTGGCATGTAAGGTTTCTGTTGAGAAGTCTGTTGACAGTCTGATGGATTTTCCTTTGTAGGTGATTTTTTTCTCTCTCTAGCTGCCGTTAATATTCTGTCTTTATCTTTGATTTTTGCCATCTTAATTATTATGTGTCTTGGTGTTGTCTTCCTTGGGTCCTTTGTGTTGGGAGATCTGTGTGGGTTCCGTGGACTGCGAGACTGTTTCCTTCCCCAGCGTGGGAAAGTTTTCAGCAATTATTTCTTCAAATACACTTTCTGTCCCTTTTTGTCTCTCTTCTTCCTCTGGTACTCCTATAATGCAAATATTGCTCCATTTGGATTGGTCACACAGTTCTCTTAATATTCTTTCATTCCTAGAGAGCCTTTTATCTCTCTCTGCCTCAGCTTCTTTGTATTCCTGTTCTCTATTTTGTATTTCATTGACAGTCTCTTGTCCCTCATCCAGTCTGCTGTTCATCCCGTCGATGTCTTTTCTCATTTCTGCGTAGTCTTTCCTCATTTCCTCCGTCAGCTCTTGCATATTGTTCTGTAGATCTGTCAGCATGGCTATGACTTTAATTCTGAATTCTTTTTCAGGAAGACTGTGCATGTCCATTCCTTCAGGTTCTCTTTCTGGGGTTGTCTGGGTTTGAAGTTTGTCTGTACAATATTCCTCTGTCTTTTCATGTCTATAGAATTGGTTGCTGGTAGTTGTAACTTATGTCAGCTGGGCTCTTTATGACTTTAAAAAGGAAGGAGAAGAAAGAAGAGAAAAAAATACTAATAATAAAAAAAGAGAGAAAGAAAGAAAGAAAAGAAAGGGAAGAAAAAACAGCAACACCTAAAAAAAAAAAAACGCCCACTGGGAGTGGTTTCTGTGTGAATTCTGTAGGTGGTGCTGTTGCTCCACTATTCCAGAACCATGGCCGTGCCACACTGCAAGGTCCTTTAAAGCCACCTCGCTGGGTGCCATGTCCTCTCCTGTGTGGCTGCCCACCGGTGCGCCGCCTTTCTGGGTGCCGAGTCCTCTCAGATGTAGGTGCACGATGCGCACTTTCCTGTGTATTCTGGTCTCTCTTTTAGGAATAGTTGTATTTGCTGTGTTTTCGTGGATAAATATAATGTTGTGAGGAAATTTCTGCTCCTCCCTTCACGCCGCCATCTTCCCGGAAGTCCTCTTTAGGGTTTTTTACATGCAGTATCATGTCACCTATAAACAGTGACAGTTTAACTTCTTTCTTACCAATATATTTGTCCTTTATTTCTTTGTGTTGTCTGATTGTAATGGCTAGGACCTCAATACTATGTTGAATGACAGTGGTGAGAGTGGTTACCCTTGTTTTCTTCCCAATATTAGAGAAAACGCTTTGAGATTTTCACGGTTAAACATGAAGTTGCCTGTGGGTTTGTCATATATAGCCTTTATTATGTTGGGTTACTTGCCCTCTATACCCATTTTTTGATTTTTTTCATGAATCAATGTTGAATTTTGTCAAAAGAAGTTTCAGCATCTATTGAGATGATCATGTGATTTTTGTCCTTCTTTTGTTGATGTGGTGGATGATGTTGATGGATTTTTGAATATTGTACCATTGTTGCATCCCTGGAATAGACCCTACTTGATCATGAAGGATGATCATTTTGATGGATCTTTGAATTTGGTTTGCTAATATTTTGTTGGGTATTTTTGCATGTATCTTCATCAGGAAGATTGGTCTGTAATATCTTTTTTTTGGTGTCTTTGCCTGGTTTTGGTATTAGAATGATGCTGGTCTCAAAGAATGAGTTTGGAAGTATTCCCTCCTCTTCTACTTTTTGGAAAACTTTAAGGAAGGTGGGTATTAGGTGTTTTCTAAATGTTTGATAAAATTCAGCAGAGATGCCATCTGGCCCAGGGATTTTGTTCTTAGGTAGTGTTTCAACTACCAGTGTAATTTCTTTGCTGGTAATTGGTCTGTTTAAATTTTATGTTTCATCCTGTGTCAGTTTTTGAAGGTTGTATTTTTCTAGAAAGTTGTCCGTTTCTTCTAGGTTATGAAACTTGTGAGCATGTAATTTTTCATAGTGTTCTCTAATAATTCTTTGTATTTCTGTGGTGCCCATAGTGATTTTTCGTTTCTCATTTCTGATTGTTTATGTGAGTACACTCTTATTCTTGATAACTCTTATTAGGGGTTTATCTATTTTGTTAATTTTCTCAGAAATAGTTCCTAGTTTCATTGATTCTGTTTATTCTTCCCAATTTTATTTATTTCTGCTCTTATGTTTATTATGTCCTTCCTTATATTGACTTTTGGCCCCATTTATTCTTTTCCTAATTTCATTAATTGTGAATTTAGAGAGTTCAGTTGGGATTGCTCTTCTTTCTTGATGTAAGCCTGTATTGCAATATACTTTCCTCTTAGAACTTCCTTCACTGCAACCCACAAGTTTTGGGCTGTTGAGTTGGTGTTTTCATTTGTCTCCATATATTGCTTGATCTCTATTTTTCTTTGGTCATTTATCCATTGATTATTTAGGAGCATGTTGTTAAGCCTCCATGTATTTATGGGATTTTTTATTTTCTTTGCATAATGTATTTCTAGTTTCATAACTTTGATGTCTGAAAAACTGGTTGGCACAGTTTCAATCTTTCTGAATTACTGAGGCTCTTTTTGTATCCTTGTATGTGATCTATTTTGTAAAACGTTCCAGGTATGCTTGAGAAGAATGTGTAGCCTGCTGCTTTTGGGTGGAGTGTTCTGTAGATGTCTCTTATGTCTGCCTGTCTGTGTTGTTCAGTGCATCTGTCTTCTTACTTATTTTCTGTCTGGTTGATCTGTCTTTTAGAGTGAGTTATATGCTGAAGTCTCCTAAAATGAATGCATTGCATTCTATTTCCCCCATTAATTCTGTTAGTATTTGTTTCATATATTTAGGTGCTCCTATATCCAGTGAATAGATATTTATAATGGTCATACCCTCTTGTATTTACCCCATTATCATTATATAATGTGTTTTTTGCCTTTTGCCACTTTCCTTGTCTTGAAATCTATTATGCCTAATAGAAGTACTGCCACTCCTGCTTTTTTTCTCCTTTTACTGGCATGAAATATAATTTTACATCCTTCATTTTTAATCTGCGTATGTCTTTGGGTTTGAAGTGAGTCTCTTGTTGACAGCATATAGATGGGTCTTCCTTTCTTATCCATTCTGTAACTCTATGTCTTTTGATTGGTGCATTCAGTCCATGTACATTTAGGGTGATTATTGATAGATATATACTTATTGCCATTGTCAGCTTTAGATTTGTGGTTACCAGAGATTCAAGGGCAGCTTCTTTACTATTGAACAGTCTAACTTAACTGACTTTGTAAACACAATCAAAAGGCTTTTCCCCCATCCTTCTTTTTCTTCTTCCCCCACTTTTTATATATTAGGTGTCACATTCTGTTCTCTTTGTCTATCCCTTGACTGACTTTGGGGGTTGTTGACTTAATTTTGCATTTGCTCAGTAATTAATAGGTCTCCCCCCCTTACTGTGTTTTATTTTCTCTGTTGATAGCTATTTAGCCTTAGGAGCACTTCCATCTAGAGCAGTCCATTTAAAATGCACTGTGGATATGGTTTGTGGGAGATAAATTTTCTCAACTTTTGCTTATTTGGAGATTGTTTAATCCCTGTTTCACATTTAAGTGATAATCTTGCCAGGTGGAGTATTCTTGGTTGGAGGCCCTTCTGTTTCATTGCATTAAATATATCATGTGAGGAGATTAAAGATGGTGGTGTGAGAGGTGAGACAGAGACCTCCTCCTAAAACCTCATATAATATGAAAATATAATTAATACAACTAATCTTGAAAAAGCTACAGTAAAGAATGTTGTGCCAGACTGATACACCTGGAGAAAAGAACAGACCTTAAAGAACAGGGTAATGTACCAAAGCCATGACCTGGCAGGACCCAAACCCTTCCCCCACCCCAGCGCTGTGGCAGGAGGAAAAGAAACAGAGTGGGAAGGGAGTAGAGGCCTGGGACTGTTGAACACCAAGCCTTGGAGGTCTGCTTTAGGAACACAAACCTACATTGTATGGTGTTCTGGTGATTAGTGGGGTTGGAAAGCTAAGACAGGTGGAATATACTTGGAGAGACTCACATTCCAACTGCTTGTGGAAAACAGGGATCCATATCCAGCTGAACTGGGCAGGCTGTTTGAGAGACTTCCTAACAGTGAGAGTTCTGCTAAAGGGGCAAGGTCTGACAAAAGTTTCTGGGCGCACTGTGCCCAACAGTTTGGTAACTTTCAGGATCTTCAGGTGTTCCAACACTTCCTCCAAGCCAGGCCACACCTGGCTTGCAAACTGGTAACCCCTGCCCTGGCATCAGTATGGCCAGAGGGAAGCCCCACCTACAGCAGCTACAAACACAAAGCATAGAGTCTTACACCTGTGTGTTAGGCCCACTGGTTCTGGCAGTGGAGGCAGGCATAGCAGCCTGGAAGCAGTAAACAGGTCTTTCCTCTCCCCAGGCAGCAGCACTGCTCCACTGCAACCCCCGACATCGCTCCAGGTGTTGAGCAGCTCCAGAGAGAAGAGATTCTGGTCACTAGAGGGTGCCACATAAAATATGAAACATCAAAGGAAACTTGTTCAAACAAAAGTCTCTCAAACACCAGAAAAAGCGTCAAGTGAAAATGAACAAATAAATCTTCCTGAAAGAGATTTCAAAGTAAAAATCGTAAACATGCTCCTGGAGGTACAGAAAAATATTCAAGATCTCAGGAATGAATTTAGGGTGGAGATCCAATCTTTGAGGAACAGAATGGAGGGTTTTAAAAGCAGATTAGATATGGTTCAGGAGACCATAAGTGAAATAGAAATTAGAGAAAAGGAATAGAAAGAAGCTGAGGCCCAGAGAGAAAAAAAGATCTCTAGAAAGGAAAGAGTATTGAGAGAACTGTGTGACCAATCCAAATGGAACAATATTTGTATTATAGGGGTACCAGAAGATGAAGAGATAGAAAAACCGATAGAAAATTTCTTTGAGGAGGTAATTTCTTGAGAAGGAAGTAATTTCTCAGGCCATGGAGATGCACAGATCTCCCAAAATAAGGGACCCAAGGGAGACAACACCAAGATGTATAATAATTAAAATGGCAAAGATCCAGGATAAGGACAGACTGTTAAAAGCAGCCAGAGAAAAAATGATCACATACAAAGGAAAACCCAGCAGGCTATCATTAGGCTTTTCAGCAGAAACCTTATAGGCCAGAAGGAAGTGGCATGATATATTTAATCCAATTAACCAGAAGGGCCTTGAATCAGGATCCAAGCCCTCCCCAAACCCCAACCCACAGGTGGGAGGAAGAGAAAAGGAGCAGGGAGGGAGTAGAGGCCCAGGATCACTGAACACCCAGCCCTGGAGATCTGCTCCAGGAACACAAACATACATTACATGGTGCTCTGGATATTAGTGGGGCTGGAAAGCAAAGATGGGCAGAACACTCAGAGAGGCTAAGATTCCAACCACTTATGGAGAACAGGTATGCACTACTGGCCCCCTGATACAAAAGTAAGGTGGGAAGTTTGAGTACTTCCCAGCAGCAAGAGGGAAGCTAGAGGGGCAAAGACCATGCAGAACTCTCTGCTCATGATAAAGGGCAGATGGACAATACCTTCCTGGATCACTCAGCCCAGAAGGTTGGGAATTCTCAGGAGCTTCAGATGCTCCATACCCCTGGCTGGCAATACAGCCCTGAGGCTCCCCCTGCATTGCACAGCTTGCTGCTCCTTCCTCTCAGCAGGCACTAGTCCCAATAGCCTTCCACATCTGCCATCTCTGCAGGCCAGCTGCGGTGTGGCTCTGCCCATGGCAGCTCCAGAGGCACAGCACTAAGGCTCCTCCCTGCATGCAAGGTCTACTTGTCCTGGCAGTAGAAGCACTCACTACACCCAGGAAGGCATGAAACCCTCACAGCCCAGCTGTTTCCTCCTGGAAGACACGAGTCCCACTCACCTGAGGCCCCTGCCATTGTGCCATGTTGGAGGGGGTAGTGGCTCTACCCACAGAGGCCCAGCTGTGAAGCTCTGAGTATTCTCCCTGCTTGCCAATAAACTGACAACCCACACAGCTCACCTGAAATCAGATCACTTCAAGCAAGGCCGAAAGGTGTGATGCCCACTGCATGCTAACAACTGGGAGTCCCACACAAGAAATTGAGCTTCTGGGCACTAGAAGGTGCCTCCTACACAAAGCTATTATTCCATAGGACACACTAAAAAAAAACGATCAGGGAGAGGAATTTTGTCCAAACAAAACTGTAAGAAAATACAACAGAAAGAGGACTTAGAGAAACTGAAATAACTAATCTTCTTGATATGGATTTTAAAATAAAAGTCATAAAAATGCTTATGGATTTACCAAAATATATTCAAGATCTCAGAGAGGCCTTCAACAAAGAGAAAGAAATCCTGAAAAACAGCCACTCAGACAGGAAGAATACAGCATCTGAAATGAAACATAAAATGGAGGGATTTAAAAGTAGATTAGATGATGTAGAGGAGAGAGTAAATAAATAAAAATTAGAGAACAGGAAAACAAAGAAGCTGAGGAACAGAAAGAAGAAAAGATCTCTAGGAATAAAATAATAAGAGAACTGTGTGACCAATCCAAATAGAAGAATATTCACATTACAGGGGTACCAGGAGAGATAAAAAGTTATAGAAAGTCTTTTTGAGGAAATAATTCCTGAACATTTCCCGTATGAGAAAGGAAATAGCCTCTCAGGTCATGGAAGTGCAGAGATTTCCCAACACAAGGGATCCACAAAGAAAACACCAAGATATATAATAGAATGGCAAAGATCAAGGACAAGGAGAGAGTATTGAAAGAAGCCAGAGAGAGATAAAATATCACACATAAAGGAAAGCACATCAGGCTATCAGCAGAATTCTCAGCAGAAACCTTACAGGTCATAATGGAGTGACATGATATATTTAATGTAATGAAACAAGGGCCTCCCACCAAGAATACTCTACCTGGAAAGATTATCATTAAAATTTGAAGCAGGGATTAAACAATTTCCACATAAGCAAGAGTTGAGGGAATTTACATCCCAAAAACTGTCTCTATAGTGTATTTTAAAGAGACTTCTCTAGATGGAAGTAAGTGCTCTTAAGGCTAAACAGCTGTCACTAGAGAAAATGATCTCACAGAAAATGTAGACCAATTAATTACTAATCAAATGCAAAATTAAATCAACTACTCAAAATCTTAGTCAAGGGATACACAAAGAGTACAGGATATTACACCTAATATATAAAGAGTGGAGGAGGAAGAATAAGGGGAGGGGAAAAATTAACCTTTAGGTTGTGTTTGAAATAGAGTAATAATCAATTTAAGATAGACTGTTAGATAGTAAGGAAGCTATCCTTGAACCTTTGGTAAACACAAATCCAAAGCCTATAATGGCAATAAGTACATATCTATCAATAATCACCCTAAATGTAAACAGGCTGAATGCACCAATCAAAAGACACAGAGTTACAGAATGCACAAAAAAACAAGACCCATCTATATGCTGCCAACAAGAGACTCATTTCAAACCAAAATACACACACAGATTAAAAGTGAAGGGATGGAAAAAGATATTTCATGAAATAATATGGAGAAAAAAGCAGAAGTAGCACTACTTCTATCAGACAAAATATATTTCAAAACAAGAAAAGTAACAAGAGACAAAGAAAAACATTATATAATGATAAAGTGGCCAGTCCAACAAGAGGATATAACCACTTTAAATTTCTATTCACCCAATATAGGAGCACCTAAATAAGTGAAAGAAATACTAATGGAATTAAAAGGGGAAATAGAATGCAACACATTTATTTTTGGAGTCTTCCACACACAACTCATACCAAAAGACAGAAAATAAGTAAGGAGACAGAGGCACTGAACAATACATTAGAACAGATGGACCTAACAGACATCTATAGAACACTCCATCCAAAAGCAGCAGGATACACATTCTTCTCAAGTGTACATGAAATGTTTTTCACAGTAGATCACATACTAGGCCACAAAAAGAGCCTCAGTAAATTCAAAAAGAGAGAAATTGTGCTAACCAGCTTCTCAGACCTCAAAGGTATGAGTCTAGAAATAAATTATGCAAAGAAAACAAAAAAGCCGACAGACATATGGAAGCTTAACAACATGCTCGTAAATAATCTATAGATCAATTACCAAATAAGAACATAGATCAAGCAATATATGGAGATAAATGAAAACAACTATTCAACAGCCCGAAACCTTTGGGTTGCAATGAAGGCAGTTCTAAGAGGAAAGTATATAGCAGTTTAAGCTTACCTCAAGAAACAAGAACAATCCTTATTTACAACACATATTTTTAAAAAATGTGAAAAAAGTAGTGAAACCAATAATCAAACCATTTTGTACTTTTGCAACTATTTTGCCTTATGTGAACACTTAATATTTTCAAACATTATTCTCATTCATTTTTCATCAGTGAAAGGGAAAGAACATTGAATTGGGAACCAAATCAGCTAGGTTCTTGTCTCAGTATTTCTGCCAATAAATTTAGGCAAGTAAGTAACCTAACTGAATCTTAATTCTTGGTTTGTAAAATGAAATAAGTGGTCTAATATTAAAATAGCAAGATTCAGCTCTTTACCTCAAATGGTATTTGTCTTGAGAGTGTGAATTAGTTACCAGATATGTGTCCTACTACTGATGTGAATTTGAAATCCATCAGCATGTACTAGTTTTCAAAGTATAGTTTGTCAAAATTATTTGCCATACCTATTTAATTTGAAGATTTCTGTGTCCAGGCCCAGAGACTGGTATCTTAATTCTAGGCTTAGGCTAGGAAGCTGCATTATAAATAAGCATAGCATGTAATTCTGGACTTTAAAAATCTCTACAGATGTACTTTAAAATAGAGCTCATGCTCATAATTGCATTAGTTAATAGAAATGAAGTTCAATGCCATAAATAGATACCAATTTTTAAAGTGCGATTCAGACCAAAAGCTATTTAGTCAGTGATAACCAACTAACAAAATATCTTAAAGGTAAATTTTGTGCATGGCACATACTAGGATAATTGAAAGAAAAACTAAATAAACAAATAAGTAAAAAGGTCCTGGCATGCTCAGTCATGCCTCCAAAGACATTCCCTATTCAATAAGACTTCCAAACTATTAAAGCACTTGTCTACATGATTGTCCTTTTAACTGATTTCTAGATTTTCAGATCAAGCATGTAACATACTTTTTGTTCTGCCTGATACTGCTAAAGTAGAAAGAGAGAAAGTTGATAATATCAAAATAAAATAGACTAAATTTGAAATAAAGTTTCCCAGGGTATTCCAAAAAACATAATCATTTTTTAAGAGACCAAATTGCATGCTAATTTAATTGCCCTAGCTCCCTGAGAAAAGCTTTCTAGCTTTCTAGCTTTTAATGACTATTGACAACTTTCCCATGGCGTTTTGGGGGTTTTGTTATCCATTCGTAAAATGGATCTGTCTACATGTCTTACTGATGAATATTTAAACTTTTGGTGTATTTTCTCTGTTCTGTAGTGCATTTTTTTACCACTAGTCTACCTGTGAGATTATTTATTTCACTGCAAGAGAGAAATCTAGAGTTTGCTTCATGATCCTTTATTGTAGGCACTACTTGCTCTTTCCTCTGATTGGTATATGGTTATCAACCCTCTAAACCCTCCCTTTGCAGTCTTTTCATACCGGTAGAAATAGCTTGTCTGTTCTATTCGCACTTTATATCATCTGACCACAAGGCAACAAGGTTGGACATGACTTATTATGACACAATTTGCAATAAAATAAACACCTTCGATTTTTTGAATACCAATGTCTAAACTCACTTTGGGGGTAATAATGTGGCTGTATCTGGGATATATATTTCATGGGGACAGCTTATCAGTCTTTTACTATACTGTGTGTTCCACATTAAGTCATTATCTATGTTTTTCACTCAACTAATTCTGATACTTTCATTAAGAAGTTTTGGTGCTTGGTTTTGTAGTAATGACAAGCATTCCTAGAAGCTAATCTGACAGATAATGACTCCATTAAATATTGAGTACTAATTGGTTTACATCAGAGGCCTGAAAACTAACTGATGTAAATAAATTAGCACCTGAGCATGTATCACCTCAGCTTTGGATTTTTAAAACATCAGTGATTTTTTATAACTTTCATTTTCAGTAAAATACAATGCATAGAAATTTTGCAAATTAAAATGTGGCAATTAGTCAAAATATGAAATGAGGAATACAGATATTTTATATCCATTTCTAAGCAAGGTGGTGCCTGTGTATGAATTATATATTAATAATGACATACAAAAGTTGGATTTTAAATACCCTTCAAAGAGCATATTTCTCCACTGCGATGGTTTGTAGAATTAATAACCACCACTTACAATGCCTGGAAAAGTCAAAGAATGTGACTTGCAGAACTAAAATGAGACCTAATTCTTTAATACTTAATTTGGCAAAAAATTACTTATTTCAAACTTCAAAACCAAGTCCAGTTATATTTTATTTTCATTCCCGGCTTTAAATTTCAATATTATAAGCAACATAAGGAAATGCATTTAAAGCAGAAAACATAGAAAATACAGAAAGGTATAAAAATAACAAAATTTACCTTACAGAGTGAATTTTGTGTCTTTTCTATCTGCTAGCAATATTTTTTGTGCTCAAAATCATATTGGATATTCACTTTATTGCCTGATTTTTTCTTATATATTTATTTCTTCATTTCACTAAAGTTTATTAAGAAGCAACATTTTAATAGAATATACATAATATTTAATGGAATATATATAAATATATATAATTTACATAACCATTTTCCTCTCTAATTGGGTATGCGGTATATTTCTAATATGTTTCTATTTTAAATAATACTGTAAAAATGTCTATATCCTCATTACATGACATGTTCTTAGGATATATTTCCATATGTGAAATTACTGTTCAAAGAGTGTGCTCTTGTTACACATTGCTGATTTGTTCTCTGAAATTATTATTAAGGATTTCCACACAGAGGTGATAGAATAAAACAGAAAGCATCTCCTTCCCAATATCTATCAAAACTAATAAAAATAGAAAAAAGAGATAAATAATGAAAATTTAAAAATAATTATCAATAACAAAGGTTTATATCTTCATGCCATAAATTTGAAATCTGGTGACAGTAGAAAGAAAGTAGGTCGTGGCCCACTCCTATGTAGCTCCTTTAAAAATATAAGGTGTAAGTAACATAACATACAACTAATAATTTTCAATTGAACAATTCAGTGACATTCACAATGTTGAGCAATCACCATCATTTACTGCCATCAAAACTTCATTATTACAGAAACACTGCATATAATCAAATAATCACTCCACAATCATCCTTCCTCTCACACAGTGGAAACTACTAAGCTGCTTTCTTTCTGTATGGATTTTGCTAATCTGAATATTTCATATAAAAAAATTATGCAATACGTGATCTTTTGTTTCTGGTTTCTTTCACTTAGCATAACATTTCTGAGGTTCATCTAAGTTGTAACATGTATCAGTACTTCATTTATCTTTATGACTGAATAATATTTAATTTATATATATACCACAATTTGTTTATCCATTAATTTATTGATCGATGATTGGTTTTTTTCAATCTTTTAGTTATATTGAACAACATCACTACAAACATTCATTTACAAGTTTCTCTCTGAACATGCTTCCACTTCTCTTAGGTGTATATCTGGAAATGGAATTTCTGGGTCAAATGGAAATCATGTGTAACTTTTCAAGAAATAGCTAAAACCGTTTTCCACAGCACCTGTATACTCTACATTGTCACTACCAATGTATAAGAGTTATTTCTCCACAACCTTGCTTGCCAATTTCTAGGATTTGTTTTAATTATAGCCATTCTAGTGGGTATAAAGTGCTATCTCATTGTAATATTGACTTGCATTTCCTTAATGACCCAAGAAGTTGAACATATTTCTATGGGCTTGTTGGACATTTTCATATCTTATTTGTAGATACTATTGATTTTAGTCATTTACCCACTTATAATTGGGCTGTCTTCATTATGTTGAGTTGTAAGTGTTCTTTATATATTCTGGATACTAAACCTTGTCAGATGTATTCTTTGCAAATATTTTCTTATCATTTTGTAGGTTACCTTTCTATTCTCTTAATAATGTTCTCTGATGCACAAAAGTTTTTGAATGAAGTCCAAATTATCTAAATTTTTCTTTTGCTGCTTGTGCTTTTGATGTGAAATCTAAAAATCCATTGTCAAATCTGAAATCATGATAATTTACCCCTAATTTTTCTTCTTTTTTTATTTTTTATTTTTATTTTGGTATCATTAATATACAATTACATGAGAAACACTATCGTTATTAGGCTCCCCCCATTATCAAGTCGCCAACACATACCCCATTATAGTCACTGTCCGTAAGCGTAGTAATATGCTACAGAGTCAGTACTTGTCTTTTCTGTGCTATGCTGCCTTCCCTGTGTCCCCCCTACATTATGTGTGCTAATCATAATGCCCTTTTTTCCTTTTATCCATCCCTTCCCACCGATCCTACCTAGTCACTTTCAGTTTTGCAACTCTTAGTCAATTCTTGGGTTCTGTGAGTCTGCTACTGTTTTGTTCCTTCAGTTTTTTCTTTGTTCTTATACTCAACAGATGTCTGAAATCATTTGATACCTGTCTTTTTCCACCTGGCTTATTTCACTAGGCATAATATGCTCTAGCTCCATCCATGTTGTTGCAAATGGGAGGATTTGTTTTCTTCTTATGGCTGAATAATATTCCATTGTGTATATGTACCACATCTTCTTTACCCATTCATCTATTGATGGACACTTAGGTTGCTTCCATTTCTTGGCTATTGTCAATAGTGCTGCAATAAACATAGGGGTGAATATGTCTTTTTCAAATTGGGCTGCTGCATTCTTAAGGTAAATTTCTAGGTGTGGGATTCCTGGGTCAAATGGTATTTCTATTTTGAATTTTTTGAGGAACCTCCATACTGCTTTCCACAATGGTTGAACTAATTTGCATTCCCACCAACAGTGTAGGAGGAATCCCTTTTCTAAACATCCTCGCCAACATTTGCTGTTGTTTGTGTTTTGGATGTTGGCCATCCTAACTGGTGTGAGTTGATATCTCATTGTAATTTTAATTTTCATTTCTCTGATGATTAGCGATGTGGAGCATATTTTCATATGCCTGTTGGCCATCTGAATTTCTTCTTTGGAGAAGTGTCTATTCATGTCCTCTGCCCATTTAGTAATTTGATTATTTGCTTTTTGTTTGTTGAGGTGCATTATTCTTTTTATATTTTGGATGTCAACCCCTTAGTGGATATGTAATTTATGAATATATTTCCCCATACTGTAGGATGTATTTTTGTTCTACTGATGGTGTCCTTTGCCGTAAAGAACCTTTTCAGCTTGTATAATCCCACTTGTTCATTTTTGCATTTGTTTCCCTTGCCCGGGGAGATATGTTCATGAAGAAGTCGCTCATGTTTATGTCCAAGATACTTTTGCCCATTTTTTTAAGAGTTTTATGGTTTCATGACTTACATTCAGGTCTTTGATCCACCTTGTGTTTACCTTTGTGTATGGGGTTAGACAGTAGTCCAGTTTCATTCTCTTCCATGTAGCTGCCCAGTTTTGCCAACACCAGCTGCTGAAGAGGCTGTCATCTCCCCATTGTATATCCAAGGCTCCTCTATCATATATTAATTGACTATATATGTTTTGGTAAATGTTTGGATTTTCTATTCTATTCCAGTGGTCTGTGGGTCTGTTTTTGTGCCAAAACCAAATTGTCTTGATTATTGGCTTTGTAGTAGAGCTTGAAGTCACGGAGCATAATTCACACTGTTTTATTCCTCCTTCTCAGGATTGTTTTGGCTCTTCAGGGTCTTTTGTGGTTCCATATGAATTTTAGAATTATTTGTTCGAGTTCATTGAAGAAAGCTGTTGGTATTTTGATAGGGATTGCATTGAATGTGTAGATAGCTTTAGGTAGTATAGCCATTTTGACAGTATTTATTCTTCCTAGTCAAGAGCATGTGATGAATTTCCATTTGTTAGTGTCCTCTTTAATTTCTCTTGGGAGTGTCTTGTAGTTTTCAGGGTATAGGTCTTTCACTTCCTTCGTTAGGTTTTTTCCAAGGTATTTTATTCTTTCTGATGCAATTGTGAATGAAATTATTTTCCTGATTTCTCTTTCTGTTAGTTCATCATTAGTGTATAGGAACGCATCAGATTTCTCTGTGTTAATTTTGTATCCTGCAAGTTTCCTGAATTCAGATATTAGTTCTAGTAGTTTTGGAAGGGAATCTTGAGGGTTTATTACGTACAATATCATGGCATCTGCAAATAGTGACAATTTGACTTCTTCATTACCAATCTGGATGCCGTCTATGTCTTTGTTTTATCTGATTACAGTGGCTAGGAACTCCAGTACTTTGTTGAATAACAGTGGAGTGAGTGGGCATCCCTGTCTTTTTCCCAATCTTAGATGAAAAGTTTTCAGCTTCTCACTGTTAAGTATGATGTTAGCTGTGGGTTTGTCATATATGGACTTTATGATGTTGAGGTACTTGCTCTCTATACCCATTTTGTTGAGAGTTTTTATCATGAATGAATGTTGAATTTTGTCAAATTTTTTTCAGCATCTATGGAGATGATCATGTGGGTTTTGTTCTTCTTTCTGTTGATGTGGTGGATGATGTTGAAGGATTTTCGAATGTTGTACCATCCTTGAATCCCTGGGATGAATCCAAATTGATCACAGTGTATGATCCTCTTGATGTATTTTTGAATTCGCTTTGCTAATATTTTTTTGAGTATATTTGCATCTACGTTCATCAGGGATATTGGTCTGTAATTTTCTTTTATGGTGAGGTGTTTGCTAGGTTGTGGTATTAGAGTGATGCTGGCTTCATAGAATCAGTTTGGAAGTATTCCTACCTCTTCTGTTTTTTTGGAAATCTTTAAGGAGAATGGGTATTATTTTTTCTCTATATGTCTGGTAGAATTCAGAGGTGAATCAATATGGCCCGGGGGTTTTGCTCATGGGTAATTTTTTGATTATCAGTTCAATTATGTTGCTGGTGATTGGTCTGTTTACTTTTTCTTTTTCTTGCTTGGCCAGTCTTGGAAGGTTGTATTTTTCTAAGAAGTTGTCCATTTCTTCTAAGTTTTGCAGCTTGTTAGCATATAGATGCTCATAATATTCTCTTATAATTCTTTGTATTTCTGTGGGGTCCGTCGTGATTTTTCCTTTCTCATTTCTGATTGTTTATGTGTGTACATTCTCCTTTTCTCTTAAGTCTGTCTAGGGTTTATCTATTTTGTTTATTTTTTCAACGAACCAGCTCTTGGTTTCATTGATTTTTTCTATTGTTTTATTCTTCTTAATTTTATTTATTTCTTCTCTAATCTTTATTATGTCTCTCCTTCTGGTGACTTTGGGCCTCATTTGTTCTTCTTTTTCCAATTTCAATAATTGTGTCTTTAGACTGTTCATTTGGGAATGTTCTTCCTTCTTTAAATAGCCTGGATTGCAATATTCTTTCCTCTTAGAACTGCATTTGCTGCATCCCACAGAAGTTGTAGCTTTGTGTTGTTCTTGTCATTAGTCTCCATATATTCTTTGATTTCTGCTTTGATTTGGTCGTTAACCCATTGATTCATTAGGAGAATTTTGTTAAGTCTCCATGTATTTGTGAGCCTTTTTAATTTCTTTCTAAAATTTATTTCTAGTTTTATACCTTTGTGATCTGAGAAGTTGGTTGGTAAGATTTCAATACTTTTTAATTTACTGAGGTTCTTTTTGTGGCCTAGTATGTGGTCTATTCTGGAAAATGTTCCATGTGCACCAGAGAAGAATGCGTATCCTGCTGCTTTTGGGTGTAGAGTTATGTAGATGTCTTTTATGCCCATTAGTTCTAGTGTGTTGTTCAGTGCCTCTGTGTCTTTACTTATTTTCTGTCTGGTTGATCTGTCCTTTGGAGTGAGTAGTGTGTTGAAGTCTCCTAATATTAATGTATTGCTTTCTATTTCCTCCTTTAATTCTGTTAGTATTGTTTCCACATATGCTAGCGCTCCTGTGTTGGGTGCATATATATTTATAATGGGTATATCCTCTTGTTGGATTGACCCGTTTATCATTATGTAATGTCCTTCTTTATCTCTTGCTACTTTCTTCGTTTTGAGGTCTATTTTGTCTGATACAAGTACTGCAACACCTGCTTTATTCTCCTTGTTGTTTGCATGAAATATCTTTTTTTTTTGAGGAAGCTCCATGCTGCTTTCGACAGTGGTTGAACTAAAAGGCATTCCCACCAGCAGTGTAGGAGGGTTCTCTTTACTCCACATCCTCGCCAACATTTGTTGTTGTTTGTGTTTTGGATGTTGGCCATCCTTACTGGTGTGAGGTGATATCTCCTTGTGTTTTTATTTTTTATTTATTTATTTATTTTTCTTAGTAGTTTATTTTGGAAACATTAATCTACAATTACATGTGCAATATTATGGTGATTAAGCTACATCCTTCATCGTCATCCCCACCAACCCTATTACAGTCACTGTCTATTAGCGTAGTGAGATGCTATAGAGTCACTACTTGTCTTCTCTGAGTTGTGCAGCCCTACTTGTGTGCCCCAACATTACACCAGCTAATCGTAATGCCCCTTATTCCCACTTGTCCCCCTCTTCCCACCCATAGTCCCCAGTCTCTATCCCTTTGGTAACTGTTAGTCTAATCTTGGGTTCTGTGAGTCTTCTGCTGTTTTGTTCCTGAAGTTTTTTTCTCTGTTCTTATACTCCACATATGAGTGAATTCATTTGGTACTTGTCCTTTGTGGCTTGGCTTCTTTCACTGAGCATAATACTCTCTAGGTCCATCCATGTTGTTTCAAATTGTAGGATTTGTTTTCTTCTAATGGCTGTAAACTACTCCATTGTGTATATGTACCACATCTTCTTTATCCATTCATCTACTGATGGACACTTAGGTTGCTTCCATTTCTTGGCTATTGTAAATAGTGCTGCAATAAAAATAGGGGTGCATATGTCTTTTTCAAATTGGGCAGTTGCAGTCTCAGGGTAAATTCCTAGGAGTGGAATTCCTGGATCAAATGGTATTTCTATTTTGAGTTTTTTCAGGAACCTCCACACTGCTTTCCACAATGGTTGAACTAATTTGCATTCCCACCAGCAATGTAGGAGGGTTCCCTTTCCTTCACATACTCACCAATATTTGTTGTTGTTTCTGTTTTGGATGTTGGCCATCCTCACTGGTGTGAGGTGATATCTCATTGTGGTTTTAATTTGCATTTCTCTGATGATTAGTGATGTGGAGCATCTTTTCTTGTGCCTCTTGGCCATCTGAATTTCTTCTTTGGAGAAGTGTCTATTAATGTCCTCTGCCCATTTCTTAATTGGATTATTTACTTTATGTTTGTTGAGGTGCATGCATTCTTTATATATTTTGGATGTCAACCCCTTATCGGATATGTCATTTATAAATATATTCTCCCATACTGTAGGATGTCTTTTTGTTCTACTGATGGTGTCCTTTGCTGTACAGAACCTTTTCAGCTTGATATAGTCCCACTTGTTTATTTTTGCTTTTGTTTCCCTTGGTCGGGGAGATATGTTCATAAAGAATTCGCTCATGTTTATCTCCAATAAATTTTTGCCTATGTTTTTTTCTAAGAGTTTTATGTTTTCATGACTTACATTCAGGTCTTTGATCCATTTTGAGTTTACTTTTGTGTATGGGGTTAGACAGTAGTCCAGTTTCATTCTCTTACGTGTAGCTGTCCAGTTTTGTCAACACCAGCTGCTGAAGAGGCTGTCATCTCCCCATTGTATATCCAAGGCTCCTTTATCAAATATTAATTGACTGTAGGTGTTTGGGTTAATGTTTGGATTTTCTATTCTGTTCCACTGGTCTGTGGGTCTGTTTTTGTGCCAGTACCAAATTGTCTTGATTACTGTGGCTTTGTAGTAGAGCTTGAAGTCAGGGAGCATAATTCCCCCTGTTTGATTCCTCCTTCTCAGGATTGCTTTAGCTATTTGGGTTCTTTTCTGTTTCCATATGAATTTTAGAAATTTTTGTTCCAGTTCATTGAAGAAAGCTGTTGGTAGTTTGATAGGGATTGCATTGAATCTGTGGATTGCTTTAGGTAGTATAGCCATTTTGACAATATTTATTCTTCCTACCCAAGAGCATGGGATGCATTTCCATTTGTTAGTGTCCTCTTTAATTTCTCCTAGGAGTGTCTTGTAGTTTTCAGAGTTAGCCTTTCACTTCCTTCGATCAGTTTATTCCTAGGTATTTTATTCTTTTTGTTGCATATGTGAATGGAATTGTTTTTCTGATTTCCCTTTCTGATAGTTCATCGTTAGCATACAGGAAACAACAGATTTCTGTGTGTTAATTTTGTGTCCTTCAACTTTGCTTAATTCAGATATTAGTTCTAGTAGTTTGGAGTGTAGTCTTTGGGGTTTTTTATGTACAATATCATGTCATCTGCAAATAGTGACAATTTGACTTCTTTACCAATCTGGATGCCTTGTATTTCTCTGTTTTGTCTGATTGCCATGGCTAGGGCCTCCAGTACTATGTTGAATAACAGTGGAGTGAGTGGGCATCCCTGTCTAGTTCCCGATCTTAGGTGAAAAGTTTTCACCTTCTCGCTGTTAAGTATGATGTTAACTGGGTTTGTCATATAAAGCCTTTATGATGTTTAGATACTTGCCCACTATACACATTTTGTTGAGATTTTTAATCATGAATGGATCCTGAATTTTGTCAAATGCTTTTTCAGAATCTATGGAGATGATCATGTGGTTGTTGTTCTTCTTTGTGTTGATGTGATGGATGATGTTGATGGATTTTCGAATGCTGTATCATCCTTGCATCCCTGCGATGAATGCCACATGATCATGGTGTATGACCCTCTTCATGTATTTTTGAATTCGGTTTGCTAATATTTTGTTGAGTATTTTTGCATCTACGTTCATCAGGGATATTCTTCTGTAATTTTCTTTTATGGTGGGTTCTTTGTCAGGTTTTGGTATTAGAATGATGCTGGCTTCGTAGAATGAGTTTGGAAGTATTCCCTCCTCTTCTATTTTTTGGAAAACTTTAAGGAGAGTGGGTGTTATTTCTTCTCTATATGTATGGTAGAATTCAGAGGTGAATCCATCTGGTCTGGGAGTTTTGTTCTTCTGTAGTTTTTTGATTACGGCTTCAATTTCATTGCTGGTGATTTGTCTGTTTAGTTTTTCTGTTTCTTGCTTGGTCAGTTTTGGAAGCTTTTTAGCATATAGATTCTCTTAATATTCCTTTATCATTCTTGCATTTCTCCTGGGTCTGCCGTTATTTTTCCTTTCTCTTTTTTGATTCTGTTTATGTGTATAGAATCTCTTTTTCTCTTAATAAGCCTGTCTAGGGTTTATCTATTTTGTTTATTTTTTCAAAGAAGCAGCTCTCGGTTTCATTGATTTTTTTCTATTGTTTTATTCTCAATTTTATTTATTTCTTCTGTGATCTTTACTATGTCCCTCTTTGGGGTGATTTTGGGTCTCATTTGATTTTCTTTTTCCAATTTCAGCAATTGCATCTTTAGACTATTCATTTGGGAATGTTCTTCCTTCTTTAAATAGGCCTGGATTGCACTATACTTTCCTCTCAGAACTGACTTTGCTGTGTCCCACAGAAGTTGTGGCTTTGTGTTGTTGTTTTCATTTGTCTCCATATATTCTTTAATTTCTGTTTTGACTTGGTCGTTAACCCACTGATTAATTCAGAGAATGTTGTTAAGTCTCCATGTATTTGTGAGCCTATTAGTTTTATTTTTAAAAATTTTTTCTAGTTTTATACCTTTGTGATCTTAGAAGTTGGTTGGTTGAATTTCAATATTTTTGAATTTACTGAGGTTCTTTTTGTGGCCTAGTATGTGGTCTATTCCAGAAAATGTTCCATGTGCACTTGAGAAGAATGTGTATCCTGTTCCTTTTGGGTGTAGAGTTCTGTAGATGTCTGTTATGTCCATCAGTTCTAGTGTGTTGTTCAGTGCCTCTGTGTCTACTTATTTTCTGTCTGGTTGATCTGTCCTTTGGAGTGAGTGGTGTGTCGAAGTCTCATAAAAGGAATGCCTTGCTGTCTATTTCCTCCTTTAATTCTTTTAGTATTTGTTTCACATATGTTGGTGCTCCCATGTTGGGTGCATATATATTTATAATGGTTATATCCTCTTGTTGGATTGACCCCTTTTTCATTATGTAATGTCCTTATTTATCTCTTGTTCCTTTCTTCATTTTGAAGTCTATGTTGTCTGACACATGTAGTGCAACACCTGCTTTTTTCTCCTTGTTGTTTTCATGAAATATCTTTTTCCATCCCTTCACTTTTAGTCTGTGTATATCTTTGGGTTTGAGGTGAGTTTCTTGTAGGCAGCATATAGATGGGTCTTGATTTTTTATCCATTCATTAACTCTGTGTCTTTTGATTGGTGCATTCAGTCCACTTACATTTAGCGTGATTATCAGTAGATATGTACTTATTGCCATTGCTGGCTTTAGATTGGTGGTTACCAAAGGTTCAAGGGTAGCTTCTATACTATCTAATAGCCTAACTTAACTTTCTTGTTAAATTATTGTCTCCCTTCTTATTCTTCCTCCTCCATTCTTTATATACTAGGTGTTTTATTCTTGCCTTTAGTTAGTATTTGGATGGTCTGCTTTCTTTGCTATGATTTTATTTTCTCTTATGACATCTTTTAACCTTAGGTCTCCTTCCACCTGGAGCAATTCCTTTAGGATGTCCTGTAGAGGTGGTTTGTGGGAGGCAAATTCTCTCAGCTTTTGCTTGTCTGGAAATTGTTTAATCCCTCCCTCATATTTAAATGATAATCATGCTGGATACAATATTCTTGGTTTGAGGCCCTTCTGTTTCATTACATTAAATATATCATGCCATTCTCTTCTGGCCTGGAAGGTTTCTGTTGAGAAGTCTGATGATAGCCTGATGGGTTTTCCTTTGTAGGTGATCTTTCTTCTCTCTCTAGCTACCTTTAATACTCTGTCCTATCTTTGATATTTCCCATTTTTATTATTATGTGTCTTGGTGTTGTCTTCCTTGGGCCCCTTGTGCTGGGAAGTCTGTGGGCTTCCGTGGTCTGAGAAACTATTTCCTTCCCCAGCATGGGGAAGTTTTCAGCAATGATTTCTTCAAAGTCACTTTCTATCCCTTTTTCTCTCCCTTCTTCCTCTGGTACTCCTATAATGTGAATATTATTCTGTTTGGATTGGTCACAAAGTTCTCTTAATATTCTTTCATTCCTAGAGATCCTTTTATCTCTCTCTGCTTCAGTTGCTCTGTATTCCTGTTCTCTGATTTCTATTCCATTAACAGCCTCTTGCATCTCGTCCAGTCTGCTGCTAAGCCCGTCGATTGCTTGTCTCATTCCTGCTTTGTCTTTCCTGACTTCCCTCACTTCCTCCCTCAGCTCTTGCATATTTCTCTGTAGATCCATCAGCATGGTTATGACTTTTATTTTGAATCCTTTTTCAGGAATATTGTGCATTTCCATCCCTTCAGGTTCCCTCTCTGGTGTTGTCTGGATCTGGATGAGCTTTGTCTGTACCGTATTCCTCTGTCTTTTCATCTCGATAGAACTGGTCAGTGGTAGGTGCCACGTATGTCAGCTGGGCTCCTTAAGACTTAAAAAAAGAAAAAGAGGAGGAAGAGAAAGATAAGAGAAAAAAATAAGAAAAGAAAGCAAAGAGAAGAAAAGAAAGGAAAAAAAAATGCCCACTGAGAATAGATTCTGTAAGGATGCTGTAGGTGGCGCTGTTGTTCCACTATTATGCAGCTGCAGCCCTACCGCTCCACAGGGCCCTTTGTAGCTCTGTCTGGGGTGGTAATGAATGGGAAGCTTTTGTTCTCTTTGGGAAGTCTCAGTGCGGCTACTTTTTCCCAGTCGCAAGCCTAGGGGTCCGAAATTTCCCAGGACTCCCAGCCTGCTGGGCTGAGTGTGCTGGGAGCATCCTGCTCCTCCGTTGGGCCCCTGTCTCTTTAAGACCACTAAAAAAGTGTGTGCTTTTTTTTTGTCTTGAGGAGCTGACTGAGAGGACCCGGGTGCATTCCCTGGCTCAGATCCTTCACCCTCTGTCTCTCCAATCTCCAATACACCGCGTGATGTGTGTTTGTTCTCCCAGTGCAGATCACCAGGGCTGGTTATTTGGTGGGCCTGTGCTTCCACTCTCTCCCCTCTCTGAATCCTTTCCTCCCACTGGTGCACTGGGGTGGGGAAGTGCTTGGGTCCCGCTGGGTCACAGTTGCAAATCTTACCCACCTCGCAGGGTGCCGAGTCCTCTCAGGTGTAGATGCAGGCTGGGTGCTGTCCTGTATCTTCTAGTCTCTCTATTAGGAATAGTTGTATTTGTTGTATTTTCATAGATATATATAGTTTTGGGAGGAGATTTCCGCCGCCCTGCTCACGCCACCATCTTCCCAGAAATTCCTGATTCATGTAACTTTTATTAAGCTTTAAAATTAAGAAGTGTGAATCCATAAAATTTGTATTTCATTTCCAATATTTTTTTGTCTATTCAAGCACTCTTGAATTCTATATGAATTTGAGAACTTATTTTTCTATATCTTCTTTAAATATTAGAATTTTGATAGGAATTGCATTGAATCTATAGAACTCTTTTAGGAGAATTGCCATCTTAACAATATTAAGACTTCCTAACCATTAATGCAGATGAGTTTCCATTTAATTGGGTCTTCTAAGTTCTTTGAGAAGTATTTTGTAGCTCTTAGAATACAATACTTTTACCTCTTTAGTTAGACTTATTAGATGTAATAAAGATAAATACCAAAAACACATTTTATTGTTTTTGATACTATTGTAAATGCAATTTTCATAATTTCTTTTTCAGATTGTTCTTGTTGGTATTTAGAAACACAACTGATTTTTATGTATTTATTTTATACCATGCAACTTTGTTGAATTCATTTATTATATCTCTCATAATTTTCTTGTGGATTTTTTAGGATTATATATATACAGAGTCATGTCATCTGCAAAAACAATTTCTTCCTTACTAATTTGGATGACTTTTATTTCTTTGTTTTTGTATTCTTATTCCTAATAGCTCTGGTTAGGACTTCCAGTAATATGTTAAAGAGCAGTGGTAAAAGTGGACATCTTTGTATTTTTCCTGATCTTAGGGGGAAAGCTTTCAATCTTTCACCATTGAGTCTTGGGTTAGCTGTGGATTTTTTAAATAAAGGCTGTTTATCATATTAAGGAAGTTCCTCTTTATTTCTTGATTTCTGAGTGTTTTTATCATTGAAATAATGAGTGTTGAATTTTGTCAAGTGCTTGCTACACTTATGAGGTATTTATACTGATATTTTCCTCATTCTATGAATGTGGTATATTACATTGATTGATTTTCTTATGTTGAAATACCCTTGTATTCCTTGGAAAATTCCATTCAGTCAAGATTTGTTTTATTTATATTTTATATTTTTGTTTATATTTTTTTGTTTTTTCTTGCATCAGTTTTGTTCACTTCTGTACGATTCTAGGAATTCTCCCACTTCATCTAAATAATCTAATTTCTTGTACAATTGTTCATACCAATCTCTCATACTAAACTTAATTTCTTTAAGGCCAATAGTAATGTTCCCATTTTCATAGCTGATTTTAGTCATTTGTACTTTTTTTCTTAATCTTCCTAGATAAAACTTTATCAATTTTGTTATCGGTTCAAAGGGCCAACTTTTAGTTTTGTTGATGACCTTGATTTTTTTCTATTCTCTCTTCACTTTTTAAATGTCTTCTCTAATCTTTTTCATTCCTTTCTTTCTGTTGCCTTTGGGTTTAGTTTGCACTTCTCCTATAACTCAAGTCGTAAAGTTAGTTTGTTGGTTTGGAACATTTATTCTTTTTTAATGTAGTGATTTACCCCTGTAAATTTCCTTCTGAGCATGAACTTATTTGTATCATAAAAGTTTGATACATATTGTAGTTTCAGTTTCATTTGTCTCAAGCTATTTTCTAATTTCCCTAGTTTCTTTTTTTTTTTTTGACACATCAGTTGTTCAAAGGTATGCTGTTTAATTTCCACATGACTATGAATTTTTTCAGTTTTCCTTCTGGTACTGGTTTCTAGCTTAAGTCAATTGTGGTTTAAGAATAGACTTTGTATGATTTCAAATATTTAAAATTTATTGAGGTTTCATTTTATATCTTAAAATATGGCATGTCTCAGAGAATGCTCTATTTGCACTTTAAATGAACACTTATTTTGCTGTTGTCAGGGGGTATTTTCTATATATGTCCATTAAGTCTATTTAGTTTGTCTTGCTCAAGTTATTTCTTTCTTTATTGATCTTTCTAGATGTTTTATCCATCACTGAAAGTGATGTGTGGCTTTCTCTAAATTTTATTGTAGAATTCTATTTATCCCTTCAATTATGTTAATGTTTGCTTCATGTATATTGAGGCTATGCTGTTTGATGTATAAATGTTTATAGTTGTTTTATCTTTTTGATGAATTCACACTTTAATCAAAATATATCTTTCTATTTGTCTCATAATAATTTTGTCTTATATTAATATATCCACCCCAGCTGTATTTTGGTTATTATTTAACTGAAATACATTTTTCTATAGTTTCATTATCAACATATTTGTGTCTTTTAGTCTAAAGTTAGTATCTTCTATGCAGCACATGGTTGGATCATGTTTTTTTACTCTTCTGCCAATCTTTTAATTGGTGAGCATAACTTATTTGCATTTAAAGGGATTACCCATTATGAAGAATTTACTTCTGCCTCTTTACTATTTGTTTTTTGTATGTCTTAACTATTTTTTCATCCTCAGTTCATCCAATACTACATTCCCTTTGTTTGATTTTTTTATAAATGTATCATTTCATTTCCTCTTCATTTATTTTCTTTATAATTTTCATTTATCGTCTTAGTGGTTATGAAAAGAATTACCATGAACATCCTAAATTTATAAGTCTAATTGAATTGATAACAACTGATCTTCAGTAATATAAATTAGTACTTATGCTATTATCCATTTGTCTTCCCATTTATTTTTACTTTTACAAATTATAACTTTCTACTTTGTGCTCCAACAGATTTACAATTATTTTATACATTAATATTTTAATTTATATAGTAAATAAAAAGAGGAATTACAAATAAAAATTCAATAATGCTAGCTTTTATATTAATCTATATGTTTACCATTAGAAGATTCTTTCATATGGCTGTAAGTTACCATTTGTTGTCTTTTTTCTTTAGTTAAGAATCCTCTTTACCTTTCCTTGTAGGGCAGGTATACTAGCAACCAATTCTCCCAGCTTTTGGTTATCTATGAAGGTCATAATTTCTCCTTCTATTTTTTTGCTATTTTTTAAATTAAGGTATCATTGATACACAATCTTATGAGGGTTTCACATGAGGAACATTGTTATCAAGTCACCACCAAATACCCCATTACAGTCATTGTCCATCAGCGTAGTAGAATCACTACTTGTCTTCTCTGTACTATACTTCATTCCCCATGCCCCCACTATATTACTTGTGCCAATGATAACACCCCTTAATCCTTTTCTACCTCACTTCCCAACCACCCTACCCAACCATGTTCCCTTTGGTAACTGCTAGTCCCTTCTTGGAGTCTGTGAGGCTGCTGCTGTTATGTTCCCTCAGTTTCTGCTTTGCTTTTATACTCCAAAGATGAGTGAAATCACTTGGTACTTGTCTTTCACCACTTGGCTTATTTAACTGAGCATAATACCCTCTAGCTGTATCCATGTTGTTCCCAAAGTTAGGATTTGTATTCTTCTTATGGATGAATAATATTCCATTGTGTATATGTACCACCTCTTCTTTATCCTAGAGTATGGGAGAGTATGTTTGTAAATGACACATCTGATAAGGGGTTAACATCCAAAATATATAAAGAATTCACATGCCTCAACACCCTAAAAGCAAATAACTGGATTTAAAAAATGGGCAGAGTATCTGAGCCATCTGAATAACTTCGTTGGAGAAGTGGAAGCTCAGACACTCTGCCCATTTTTTAGTTATGTCCTTTCTTCTACTGAGGTTGTGGCTCAATTGTTCTTTTTCCAGTTTCATTAATTGCAAATTTAGATTGGTCACTTGGGATGTTCTTTTTTTAGATAGACCTGAATTTCTTCATACTTTCCTGTTAGACTGTCTTCACTGCATCCCACAGAAGTTGGGGTGTTGATCTGTTTTTTTCATTGGTCTCCATATATTGCTTGATCTTTTCTTCCTCCTCCTCTCTTTATATGTTAGGTGTCATATTCTGTACTGTTTCTGTGTCCCTTGACTGACTTTGTGGGTAGCTGATTTAATTTTCATTTGATTAGTAATTAATTTGTCTACTTCATTTACTGTGGTTTTATTTTCTCTGTTGACAGCTATTTAGCCTTAGGAGCACTTCCATCTGGAGCAGTCCATTTAAAAGTCCCTGTAGAGATGGTTTGTAGGAGGTAAATTCCCTCAACTTTTGCTTATCTGGAAATTTTTTAATCCCTCCTTCAAATTTAAATGATAATCTTTACAGGTAGAGTATTCTTGGTTTGAGGTTCTGTTTCATCGCATTAAATATATCATGCCACTCCCTTTTGGATGGTAAGGTTTCTCCTGAGAAGTCTGATGATAACCTGATGGGTTTTTCTTTGTAGGTGTACATTTTTCTCTCTCAAGCTACTTTTAATACTGTGTCCTTGTCCTTGATCCTTGCCATTTTAATTATTATATATATTGGTATTGTCCTCCTTGGGTCCCTTCTGTTGGGAGCTCTGTGCACTTTGATAGCCTATGAAACTCTTTTCATCCCCAGATTGGGGAAGTTTTCAGAAATTATATCTTCAAAGACACTTTATAGCCATTTTTTTCTCTCTTCTTCTTCTGGTACCCCTATTTGGATTGGTCATACAGTTCTCTTAATATTCTTTCATTCCCAGAAATCCTTTTTTCTCTATCTGCCTCTTCTTTGTGTTTCTGTTCTCTAATTTCCATTCCTTTTACTGTCTCCTCTACCTCATCTAATCTGCTTTTAAATCTCTCTATTGTCTTTCATTTCACATGTATTTTTCAAAGTGTCTGTCTCTATCTTGAATTTGTTCCTTAGATCTTAAATATTTTTCTGTAGCTCTGTTAGCATGCTTATGCATTTTATTTTGAATTATTTTACAGGAATATTGATGATTTAAGTTTCATCAAGACGTCTTTCTGGAGTTTGAGGTATTTTGGATTGAATAATATTCTTCTGCCTTTTCATAATCCTGGAATGATGGCAGGGGTCACAAATGAGCAGAGCTCTTTCCTGATTCCTGGATGCAATGCCTGCCTCCACTGTTAGGGCCTGTGAGCTGTGTATAAGGAGCAGACTCTGCATTAAACCACTAAACTGCCATAGGCATAGCTGCCCTCCTACTGGCCTGGAGTGATGGTGTGTGTCACAGGTGAGCTACACCAGTGCCTGCCAGGAGGGCAGAGCTCTTTTCTGCTTGCTGGCCATAGTGCCTGCCTCCTTTGTCATGGCCAGTGGTCTGCACACAGGGAGGATCCTATGCACTAAGCTCCTAAGCTGGGGCTGCCCTCTGGATGGACCAGCACAAAGGCGGGGGTCCCAGGTGAGTGGCACTGGTGCCTGTCATGAGAACAGAGCTCTTTCCACCTTCCCAGTCACAGTGCCTGCCTCTGCTGTCAGGGCCAGTTAGCCTTGCATGCAGGGAGCAACCTCTGCATTAAGCCTGTGTAGTTGCCATAGGCTGGGCTGCCCTCTTGCTGGTCTGGAGCAGAGGCAGGGGAAGCAGGTTTATGTGCAGGTGCCGGCCTGTAGAAAGGAACAGCAGGCTGCTCATCACAGTAGGGGACCTCGCTGCTGAGTTCAGGAGTGCCTGAAGCTCCTGGAAGTTCCCAACCTGCTGGGATGAGTGTGCCTGGACAATTTTGTCAATCTTTTCCTTCACCTGAGCAGCAATCTCTGTATAAACCTTGTCACTTTAGCAGTCCTCTCAATGTTGGGGAGTCTTTCAAAGCACCCACTTTCTTTTGTTCCAAACAGCCTATTGTGGGAACCTGTTATCCACAACTGGCTGGAATCTCAGTCTTTGCTTTTGTTTTTCAACCCCTCTAATCTCCAGAGCACCATGCAATGTGGATTTGTGCCACAGGAGTATATCTCAAGGGCTGGGTACTTAGCAGTCCTGGGCTTCTACTCCCTAACTGCTCGTTTTTTTCTTCTTCCCACTGGTGAGCTTGGGTGTGGGGAGGGTTTGGGTTCTACCAGTTCATTCCATTGTTACTTCACCCTTTTCAATGAGATGTTCTCTTTTCCCAGATGTAGACTGGTTTTGAAATCTTATTTCTGGTCACTATTTAGGATTACTTATATTTGCTGTATTGTTGTATTGTATGTGGTTTTGGGAGGAGATTTCTCCCTCACTTCCCATGCCACCATCTTTTCTCAAAAAGTCTCCTTCATATATGAAGGATAATTTTGTGGGATATCCTCAACATAATTGAACCACTTTTAAAGTTTCTGAAAGATTTGCAGAGACCAACCTCTAAAATAAATTTTCATACAGCTTCAGAGGAACTCTCCACTCTCAAGTGAGTAGGTTACAAAAAGTAATAGATAGAGCTCCAATACACCAGCCCTCAAAACAAAGCTGGAAAGAGAAGAGAAGATGAGGTATTTCAGAAAAATAATGAATAGTGTCAAAGAAAACATATCTAAATCATATAATGGCAAATATAAGAGTTCCAAAATCTACCCCTATTAAGTTTAAGCAAGGTAAGATAAGCAAACATGAATCAAAATAAAGAAAATATGGTATGGAAAAAGTGGGAGGTGAAAATAAGGAATAAAATTGAGCATAAATTGCGAAAGACTGTTGAAGAATCCCCTCAGGAAGAATGCATAACCCAAGGAGCAGCGTACAATTCAAAACTCCCATGAATGCTTAGTGAATATAACATTATAAAATATGAACTAATTACAAAACGAGCTCAAAGGCCAGATAAAAACCAACAGATAAGATTAGAAGGAAATGCAAGGAACTCATCAGAACTGCTAAAAGTAAAATTAATGAAATGAAGGGATAGTCTTAGATAATCACAGGGAATTCAGGGTATAGAGAAAAGTTAATTAGAGACAAAATAATAGAGGTGGAGAACAAAGAAGATCTAATAAAGATACTGCTGAAGAAGGATAACTTCTACTCTACAAATGGAACTGGCAAAATATTAGAAGACATAGTAGGAAAATAATTCTCTAAACTAATGGAAGAACTGAAGTTGTAAATCTAAATAGTGTTCTTTGTGTTCCAGTGTAATCTTATAGAGATTGTTGAAAATAAGCCATATCCTGATTACATTATTAAATGTTAAGGGTAAAGAAGATAACCAAGAGAGGAAGACAAGTAATGTACAGAAGGAAAACAAATTGGCTGATGTCGTCCTTCTACACAAATATAGTTAATGTCACAAAGTAATAGGGAAAAGTTAATTTCCTGAAGGAATGTGTGGTCTATCCATTACAAAAAGTAATATAAGAGGTCAAAAATTTACCCCTATTAAGCAACATATATATATATATATACATATATACATGTATATATATATATATATATATATATATATATATAGAGAGAGAGAGAGAGAGAGAGAGAGAGAGAGAGAGAGAAAGGTCCAGAATGGCAGCACAGCAGGATCCTGAGCTTATCTCCCATGAACACACCAAATCTACAGCTTAATATGGATCAATTCCTTCCAAAAATATCTTAAAACTATATGAACTGTTCTCTACCAAAGAGAATAAATTATCACATCAAGACTGGTAGGAGAAACAGAGGCATAATCTCAAAAAAACACCCACCCCTGGAATGAACATTAAAAATATTTAGCTACATTCACTAGGAACAAAGAGAGATATCTCAAATAAAATAAAATGAAAGAGAGGACTTCTGGGAAGATGGTGGGATGAGCAGGGTGGTGGAAATCTCCTCCCAAAACCATATATATTTGTGAAAATAGAACAAATACAACTATTCATAAAAGAGAGACCAGAACATACAGAACAACAGCCAGGCTACAGCTACATGTGCGAGAACTCAGCACCTCACGAAGCAGGTAAGATACAAAGCCACAACCCGGCAGGACCCGTGCTCTCCCCCACTCCAGCGCACGGGCAGGAGGAAAAGAATCAGAGTGGGGAGGGAGTGGAAGCACAGGCCGGCTAAATAACCAGCCCTGGTGATCTGCGATGCGAGCACTGACACACATCGCATGGTGTATCGGAGATTAGAGAAACAGAAGTGAAGGATCTGAGATGGAGAACGCAAGTGGGTCCCCTCAGCCAGCTCCCCAGGACAAAAGAAAAGCACGCGCTTTTTTTAAAAGTATTAAAGAGACAAGGGCCCAACAGTGGAAGAAAATCGTCCCAGTGCACTCAGCCCAACAGGCTGGGAGTCTTGGGGAATTTTGGACCCCCTGGCCAGCGGCCGGGAAAGCAGCCATGCCAAGGCTTCCCACAGGGATCAGCAGCCTGCCATTCATTCCCCCCTGCCTGGCCAGAGCCACGAAGGGTCTGGTGGAGCCGCCACTGCTGCAGAACAGTGGAGGAGTGGCCCCGCCCACAGCAACCTCACAGAATCACCTCCCCAATGGCACGCAGCTAAGTGGGAAGAGCCCCAGAACCAGGTTTGGAAGACACCAAGGGGAACAGAACACACCCAATGAGACTGAAAACCCCCACAGTACTATAGGCTAAGCTGAGGCGGCCCGCACACAGGCAGCTTAGGGGATTCTCCCAGAGACTGCCTTCTGGTGCACTGAAAAACAGCTCAGGACCCTGAGAAGGACAAGGAGAATGACAGGCATGAAGGAACTTTGTTCTCCCAGGTGACGCACGTGGCATCTACCAGCGACCACTTCCATCACCATGAAAAGACAGAGGACTATGGTACAAACAAAGATTAGCCAGACAACCCCAGAGAAGGGGCCTGATGTGATAAACCTATACAATCTTCCCAAAAAAGAATTCAGAATAAAAGTCATAACCATACTGATGGATCTACAGAGAAATATGCAAGAGCTAAGGGAGGAAGTGAGGAAAGACAATGCGGAAGTCAGACAAATGGTCGATGGAATTAGGAGCAGACTGGACGAGGTGCAAAGACTGTTAATGAAATAGAAATCAGAGAAGAAAAACACAGAGAAGCTGAGGCAGAGAGAGATAAAAGAATCTCTAGGAATGAAAGAATATTAAGAAAACTGTGTGGTCAATCCAAACGAAACAATATTCGCAATATAGGAGTACCAGAAGAAGAAGAGTGAGAAAAAGGGATAGAAAGTTTCTTTGAAGAAATAATTGCTGAGAACTTCCCCAAGCTGGGGAAGGAAATAGTTTCTCAGACCATGGAAGCCCACAGATTTCCCAACACAAGGGGCCCAAGGAAGACAACACCAAGACACATAATAATTAAAATGGCAAATATCAAAGATAGGACAGAGTATTAAAGGTAACTAGAGAGAGAAGAAAGATCATCTACAAGGAAAACCCATCAGACTATCATCAGACTTCTCAACAGAAACCTTCCAGGCCAGAAGAGAATGGCATGACATATTTAATGTAATGAAATAGAAGGGCACTGAACCAAGAACATTGTATCCAGCATGATTATCATTTAAATATGAGGGAGGGATTAAACAATTCCCAGACTAGCAAAAGCTGAGGGAGTTTGCCTCCCATAAACCACCTCTACAGGATATATTAAAGGGATTGCTCTAGATGGAAGCACTCCTAAGGCTTAAAATATGTCATCAGAGAAAATAAAATCATAGCAAAGAAAGCAGACCATCCAAATACTAACTAAGGGAAAAAGTAAAATCAACTATCCACAAAAACATTCAAAGGAAATGTTAAAGAGTACAGAATAAAACACCTAGTATATAAAGAATGGAGGAGGAAGAATAAGAAGGGAGAGGAATAAAGAATCATCAGACTGTGTTTATAATAACTTAACAAGAAAGTTAAGTTAGACTGTTAGATAATAAAGAAGCTACACTTGAAACTTTGGTAACCACGAATCTAAAGCTAGCCATGGCAATAAATACATATCTATTGATAATCACCCTAAATGGAAATGAACTGAATGCACCAATCAAAAGGCACAGAGTAACAGAATGGATAAAAAAGCAAGATCCATCTATATGCTGCTTACAAGACAAACCCAAAGACACCTCAAACCCAAAGACATACACAGACTAAAAGTGAAGGGATGGAAAAAGTTATTTCATGAAAACAACAAGGAGAAAAAAGAAGGGGTTGCAGTACTTGTATCAGATAAAATAGACCTTAAAACGAAAAAAGTAGCAAGAGATAAAGAAGGACATTACAAAATAATAAAGGGTCAGTCCAAGAAGACATAACCATTTAAAATATATATGCACCCAACACAGGAGCTATGACATATGTGAAACAAATACTAACAGAATTAAAGGAGGAAATAGAAAGCAATGCATTCATTTTATGAGACTTCAACACACCACTTACTCCAAAAGACAGATCAACCAGACAGAAAATAACTTAAGACACAGAGGCACTGAACAGCACACTTGAACAGATGGACCTAACAGACATCTAAAGAGCTCTACACCCAAAAGTATCAGAATACACATTCTTCACAAGTGCACATGGAATGTATGAAGCTAGAAATAAGTTGTACAAAGAAAACAAAAAGGCTCACAAATACAGGGAGACTTAACACCATGCTCCTAAATAATTAATTGATAAATGAATAAATTAAAACAGACATCAAAAAATATATGGAGACTAATGACAAAAAAAAACACAAAGCCACAACTTCTGTGTAATAAAGATCAGAGAATAAATAAATAAAATTGAGAAGAATAAAACTATAGAAAAAATCAATGAAACCAAGAGCTGGTTCTTTGAAAAAATAAAGAAAATAAATCAACGCCTAGCCAGACTTATTAAGAGAAAAAGAGAATCTATGCACATAAACAGAATCAAAAATGAGAAAGGAAAAACCACAATGGACCACACAGAAATACAAATACTTAAAAGAGAATACTGTGAAAATCTATATGCTAACATGCTGGAAAACCTAGAAGAAATGGACAATTTCTTAGAAAATACAAACTTTCAATACTGACCAAGCAAAAACATAATCCCTAAACAGACCAATCACCAGCAAAGAAATTGACTCGGGAATCAAAAAACAACCCAAGAACAAAACTCCGCTAGGCCAGATGGACTGAACTCTGAATTTTACCAGACATACAGAGACGAAATAATATCCATTCTCCTTAAAGATTTGCAAAAAGTAGAAGAGGAGGGAATACATCCAAACTCATTCTATGAAGCCAGCATCACTCTAATACCAAAACTTGGCAAAGACTTCACCAATAAAGAAAATTACAAACCAATATCCCTGATGAACGTAGATGCAAAAATACTCAACAAAACATGAGCAAAGCAAATACAAAAATACATCAAAAAGATCATCCATCATGATCAAGTAGGATTCATACCAGGGATGCAAAGATGGTACAACATTCGAAAATCCATGAACATCATCCATCACATCAATGAAAAGAATAACAAATACCACATGATCATCTCCATAGATGCTGTAAAAGCATTTGACAAAATTCAACATCCATTCATGATAAAAACTCTCAACAAAATGGGTATAGAGGGCAAGTACCTCAACATCATAAAGGCCATATATGACAAATCCACAGCTAACATCATACTTACCAGTGAGAAGCTGAAAACTTTTCATCTAAGACAAGGAAGCCCACTGTCACCACTGTTATTCAACACAGTTCTGGAGGTCCTAGTCTCTGCAGTCAGACAAAACAAAGAAATACAAGGCATCCAGATTGGTAAAGAAGAAGTCAAATTGTCACTATTTGCAGATGACATGATATTGTACATAAAAAAGCCTAAAGACTCCACTCCATAACTACTAGAACTAATATCTGAATTCAGCAAAGTTGCAGGATACAAAACTAACACAGAGAAATTTGTTGCTTTCCTATACACTAACGATGAACTAACAGAAAGAGAAATCAGGAAAACAATTCCATTCACAACTGCATCCAAAAGAATAAAATACCTAGGAATAATTCTAACGAAGGAAGTGAAAGACATATACTCTGAAAACTACAACACACTCCTAAGAGAAATTAAAGAGGACACTAACAAATGGAAATTCTTCTGTGCTCTTGGCTAGGAAGAATAAATACTGTCAAAATGGCTATACTACCTAAAGCAATCTACAGCTTCAATGCAATCCCTATCAAAATACCAAAGCATTCTTCAATGAACTGGAACAAATAGTTCTGAAATTCATATGGAACCACAAAAGACACCGAATACCCAAAACAATCCTGAGAAGCAGGAATAAAATAGGGGGAATTACGATCCCTGACTTCAAGCTCTAATACAAAGCCACCGTAATTAAGACAATTTTGTATTGGCACAAGAACAGACCCACAGACCAGTGGAACAGAATAGAAAATCCAAACGTTAACCCAAACATGTACAGTCAATTAATATATGATAAAGGAGCCTTGAATATACAATGGGGAGATGACAACCTCTTCAGCAGCTGGTGTTGGCAAAACTGGACAGCTACATGTAAGAGAATGAAACTGGACTATTATCTAACCCCATACTCATAAGTAAACTCAAAATGGATCAAAGACCTGAATGTAAGTCATGAAATCATAAAACTCTTAGAAAAAAAGATAAGCAAAAATCTCTTGGACATGAACATGAGTGACTTCTTCATGAACATATCTCCCGGGCAAGGGAAACAAAATAAAAAATGAACAAGTGGGACTATATCAAGCTGAAAAGCTTCTGTACATCAAAGGACACCATCAGTAGAAAAAACAGACATCCTACAGTATGGGAGAATATATTCATAAATGACATGTCATAAAAAGGGTTGACCTTCGAAATATATAAAGAAGTCACGCACCTTAACAAACAACCTTAAATAATCCAATTAAGAAAGGGGAAGAGGATATGAATAGACACTTCTCCAAAGAAGAAATTCAGATGGCCAACAGGCAAATGAAAAGATGCTGCACATCGCTAATCATCAGAGAAATGCAAATTAAAACCACAATGAGACATCACCTCACACCAGTAAGGATGGCCAACACCCAAAACACAAACAACAACAAATATTGGTGAGGATGTGGAGGAAAGGGAACCCTCCTACATTGCTGGTGGGAATGCAAATTAGTTCAACCATTATGAAAAGCAGTATGGAGGTTCCTCAAAAAACTCAAACTATAAATGTCATTTGATCCAAGAATCCCACCCATATGAATTTACCTTAAGAATGCAGCAGCCCAGTTTCAAAAAGACAGATGCATCCCTATGTTTATTGTAGCACTATTTACAATAGCAAAGAAATGGAAGCAACCTGTGTCCATCAGTAGATGAATGGATAAAGAAGATGTGGTACACATACAAAATGGAATATTATTCAGCCATAAGAAGGAAACAAATCCCACCATTTGCAACAACATGTATGGAACTAGAGGGTATTATGCTCAGTGAAATAAGCCAAGTGGAAAAAGACAAGTATCAAATTATTTCACTCGTATGTGGAGCGTAAGAGCTAAGAAAAAAAAACCTGAGAGAACAAAACAGCAGAAGAGTCACAGAAGCCAAGAATGGACTAACAGTTACCAAAGGGAAAGGGACTGGGGAGGATGGGTGGGAATGGAGGGACAAGGGGGAAAAAGGGGCATTATGATTAGCAGACACAGTGTTGGGGGTGCACAGGGAGGGCTATATAACTCAGAAAAGGCAAGTAGTGATTGTACAACATCTCACTACGCTTATGGACAGTGACTGTAATGGGGTTGGTAGGGCGGTACTGATCAAGTGGGGAGTTTAATAACCATAATGTTGCACATGCAATTGTAGATTAATGATACCAAAATAAAAAAAATGAAAAAATTTTTAATTAACCATGAATTACAATACACAAAACTGAACAACCTAGATGAAATGGATAAATTCCAGAAATTTACAATCTTCCAAGACTGAGTCATAAAGAAATTGAATAATCTGAGTCTTTAATATTAAGGAGAATATATCAGTAATCAAAAAATTCCCAAAAAGAAGAAGTCCAGGATGAGATGGTTTCATTGGTTAATTTTACCAAATATTCAGAGATGATTTAATACCTATATTTCTCAAACTCTTCAAAAAAGGATTGAAGAGGAAGGAACACTTTGAAACTCATTATATGAAGTCACCATTATCCTGTTATCAAAACCCAAGATGGAGACAATTTTTAAAATATACAGACCAATATCCCTGATGAATTTAGACCCCAAAATCCTCAAAAATATAAGGAAACCGAATTTGTACAATGCCTTATAGCATTTTTCCTTATGAAAAAATGCTCTAAAAAAGAAACCTTGAAGGTTCTTAAAATATATGGGATTAAAGATGGCAGCATGAGAGGTGAGACAGAGGCTTCCTCCTAGAACTGCATATAATATGAAAATATAACTAATACAACTACTCTTCAAAGAGCAACAGGAAAGAGGACTGCAACAAACTGCATACACCTGGAGACAAGAGCAGACCTCACGGAAATGAGTAATGTACTAAAGCTGTGGTCTTGCAGGATCCAAGCCCTTCCCCCACCCCAGCTGACTGGCAGGAGGAAGAGGAATGGAGCAGGGAGGGAGTGGAGATCTGGGACTGCTGAATACCTAACTCTGGAAATCTGCTCTGGGAGCACAAACATACATTTCATGGTGCTTGCATGATACTCTCGTAATTATGGTGTTGGAAAGCTAAGACAGGCAGAATTCCTGGAGAGACTAAGATTCCAGCTGCTTGTGGAAAGCAGGGATCCATATCCAGCTGCTCTGGGACAAAAGAAAGGCAGGCAGTCTGAGAGACTTCCTAACAACGAAGACCTTAGCAAGAGGGATGCTTAAGGGGCAAGGATTGCACAAAGCTTACTGCTCAGGAGAAAGGACAGGTAGACAAAATTGTCCGGGTGCACTCTGCCCAGCAGGTTGGAAGCTTTCATGATCTTCAGATGTGCCAGCTCCCAGGCTGCCTACACAGCTTCAAGAACCACTTCTGTGACAGGCAGACCAGTGCACCTTTTTCCTGGCCAGCCCCACCGGGCTTGAAAACCGGGAAACCCTACCCTGGCATTAGGCCAACCAGAGGGAAGATTTGTCTACAGGAACTAAAAAACACAAAGCACAGAGGCTTATACCTGTGTGCTTGGCCCACTGCTTCAGGCAATGGAGACAGGCATAGCAGCCGGGAAGCCAGAAACAGCTCTTTACTCCCCCCAGGCACCAAAAGCACTCCCCTGCAATCCCCAGCTTCAGGGGCTGAACAGCTCCAGAGACTAGAGCTTCTGGGCAGTAGAGGGTGCCCTACACAAATATGAAATGCCAAAGGAACCTGGTCCAGAGTAAATTTATTAATAAGAATAGCAAAATACACATTATTCTCAAGTGCACATGGAACATTTTAAAAAATAGATCATATACTAGGCCACATAAAGAGCTTTGGTAAATTAAAAAAGACTGAAATTGTACCAAACAGCTTCTCAGAACACAAAGCAATGAAACTAGAAATGAATTATACCACAAAAATTATAAAGAAAATGAAAAATACCACAAACACATGGAGGCTTAATAACATGCTCCTAAATAATAAATTGATCAATGACCAAATAAAAACAGAGATCAAGCAATACGTGGAGACAAATGACAACAATAATTCAACAACACAAAATCTGTGGGACTCAGCGAAGGCCGTGTTAAGAGGAAAGTATATTGCAATATAGGCCTACGTCAGGAAAGAAGAACATTCCCATATGAGCAGTGTAAACTCACAATTAATGAAACTAGAAAAAGAAGAACAATTGAGACCCAAAGTCAGTAGAAGGAGGGACATAAGATTAGAGCGTAAATAAATAAAATTAAGAAGAATAAAACAATAGAAAGGATCAACAAAAGCAACAGCTGGTTCTTCAAGAAAATAAACAAAATAGAGAAACCCCTAGCCAGACTTATCAGGAATAAAATAGAGTCTACTCACATAAACAGAATCAGAAATGAGAAAGGAAAAATCACTAGGGACAGCACAGAAATACAAAGAACTATTAGAGAACACTATGAAAAATTATATGCTAACAATCTGGATAACCTAGAAGAAATGAACAACTTTTAGAAAAATACAACCTTCCAAGCCTGACCCAGAAAGAAACAGAAAATCTCAACGGACGATTGACAAGCAACGAAATTGAACTGGTAATCAAAAACTACCCAAGAACAAAATCCATGGACCAGATGGCTTCACCCCTGAATTTTATCATTTAGTGAAGACCTAATACCCATCCTCCTTAAAGTTTTCCAAGGAGGACAAGAAGAGGGAATATATCCAAACTCATTCTATGAGGCCAGCATCACTCTAATACCAAAACCTGATAAAGACACCCCTAAAAAAAGAAAACTACAGACCAATATCCATGATGAACATAGATGCAAAAATACTCAACAAAATATTAGCAAACGGAATTCAAAAATACATCAAAAAGATCATCCATCATGATCAAGTAGGATTCATACCAGGGATGCAAGGATGGAGCAACATTCGAAAATTCATCAACATCATCCACCACATCAACAAAAAGAATGACAAAAACCACATGATCATCTCCATAGATGCTGAAAAACCATCTTACAAAATTCAACATACATTCATGATAAAAACTCTCAACAAAATGGGTATAGAGGGAAGTACCTCAACATAATAAAGTCCATATATGACAAACCAACATATACTTAACAGCGAGAAGCTGAAAGCTTTTCATTTAAGATCAGGAACAAGACAAGGATGACCTCTCTCCCCACTTCTATTCAACAAAGTACAGGAGGTCCTAGCCACAGCTATCTGACAACACAAAGAAATAAAAGACATCCAGATTGGAAGGGAAGAAGTTAAACTGTCCCTGTTTGCAGATGACATGATATTGTACATAAAAACCCTAAAAAATCTACTCCAAAACTACTAGATCTAATACCTGAATTCAGCAAAGTTGTGGGATACAATATTAATACGCAGAAATCTTTGGCATTCCTATACACTAACAATGACCTAGCAGAAAGAGAAATCAGGGAAACAATTCCATTGAAATTTACATCAAGAAGAACAAAATACCTAGGAATAAACCTAACGAAGGAAGTGAAAGACCTATACTCTGAAAACTACAAGACACTCATGAGAGAAATTAAAGAAGATACCAATAAATGAAAACACATCTGTGCTCATGAATAGGAAGAATTAATATTGTCAAAATGGCCATCCTGCCTAAAGCAATCTAAAGATTCATTGCACTTCCTATCAAAATACCAACAGCATTTTTCAACGAACTAGAGAAAATCATTCTAAAATTCATATGGAACCACAAAAGACCCCGAATAGCCAAAGCAATCCTGATAAGGAAGAATAAAGCTGGGAAGATTATGCTCCCCAACTTCAAACTTTACTACAAAGCCACAGTAATCAAGACAATTTGTTAGTGGCACAAGAACAGACCCATAGACCAATGGAACTGACTAGAGAGCCCTGGAATAAACCCAACCATATATGGTCAATTAATATATGATAAAGGATCCATGGACATACAATGGGGAAATGACAGCCTCTTCAACAACTGATGTTGGCAAAACTGGACATTTACATGCAAAAGAATGAAACTGGATTATTGTTTAACCCCATACTCAAAAGTAAACTCGAAATGTATCAAGGAGCTGAATGTAAGTCATGAAACCATGAAACTCTTAGAAGACAACATAGGCAAAAATCTCCTGAATATATACATGAGCGACTTCTTCCTGAATGCATCTCCTAGAGCAAGGGAAACATAAGCAAAAATGAACTCATGGGACTACATCAAACTAAAAAGTTTCTGTTTGGCAAGGGACACCATCAACAGAACAAAAAGGCATCGTACAGTACGGGAGAATATATTTGTAAATGACATATCCGACAAGGGGTTAACATCCAAAATATATAAAGAACTTACACTCCTATACACCCAAAAAGCAAATAACCCCATTAAAAAATGGTCACAGGATATGAAGAGACAGTTCTCTAAAGAAGAAATTCAGATGGCCAACACACACATGAAAAGATGCTCCACATCACTAATCATCAGAGAAATGCAAATTAAACCACAATGAGATATCACCTCACACCAGTTAGGATGGCCAACATTGAAAAGACTAGGAACAATAAATGCTGGTGAGATGTGAAGAAAGGGGAATGCTCCTAAACTGTTGCTGGGAATGTAAATTTGTTCAAACATTGTGGAACGCTATATGGAGGTTCCTCAAAAACTAAAAATAGAAATGCCATTTGACTCAGGAATTCCACTCCTAGGAATTTACCCAGAGAAACAAGATCCCAGATTCAAAAAGACATATGCACCCCTATGTTTATTGCAGCACCATTTACAATAGCCAAGATATGGAAGCAACCTAAGTGCCCATCACCAGTAGATGAATGGATAAAGAAGATGTGGTACATATACACAATAGAATACTATTCAGCCATAGGAAGGGAACAAATCCTGCCATTTGCAACAGCATCGATGGAGCTGGAGGACATTATGCTCAGTGAAATAAGCCAGGTGGAGAAAGACAAGTGCCAAATGATTTCCCTCATTTGTGGAGTATAACAACGAAGCAAAACTGAAGGAACAAAATAGTAGCAGAGTGAGAGACTCCAAGAAGGAACTCGTGGTTACCAAAGGGGAGGGGTGTGGGAGGGTGGGTTTGGAAGGTGGGAGAAGGGGATGGTGAGTTCTTATGTTTAGTACACATGGTGTGGGGAATCACGGGGAAAACAGTGTAGCACAGAGAAGGTAAACACTGAATCTGTCATCTTACTACACTGATGGACAGTGTCTGAACTGGGGTATGAGTGGGGACTTGATAGTATGGGTAAATGTAGTAACCAGATTTTTTTTCATGTGAAACCTTCATAAGAGTGCATATCAATAATACCTTAATTAAAAAAAGAATTAAAGAAATAGAGGTTCTTACGTTTTTTAAAAAGAAACCTTGTAGATCTAGGAATGGAGATATTTAGTTATGCAAACATTCCAGTTGTGATTACCTGATTAACCTGAAAACTTATTGATTCAAGGCAATATCTGGTGTGTTAATTATTTCTAAACTTTTCATTCAGACTTCGTATATATACAAATTTTTGATATATTTTCACAAATTTCTCCCTGTTGGGACAGTTACAAATATAAAATCAGCAAACCTGATGAGGGAAAATTCTGTGAATTATATTTTAAATTCCTATGGAGTATTACCTCCAACTGAAAAGTATTAATAATATGAAGTAGAACGTGGGAAATCAATCATATCAATGAATACATTCCAAGAAAATTTAGAGGCAAAATATTTTTCTTATTAAAATTAAATTGAAGTAAAAGGAGCAAGCAATTCTTGGATAAATAGCTGAATATAACACTGGGAGAAGGAAATTACAAGACGAGCCTAGAGCAGCTTGCAGTGCCTTAGATTAAGGGAGCACACAGAAATCAAGGAATGAATCCCTGTGAAAGGGGCACTACCTAAGGTACAAAATCAATATCCATGAGTTTACACTCATATAAATAAATAATTCTATAAATAAATAGCAGAAGATGTATATTTTAATACATTAATTTTAAATAATATATACATATATTTCCCTCTCCAGGATGCGAGATTAACTTTCCTCTTCTTATAGTGGGTCAAACTCTTTAATTTTTTCAAAAGAATAGAGTATGGCAAGGGAAAATTAGAAACTTTACAGTGGAGAAACCTGGAAATCACTATCTTAACCAAGTGATCAACGTTAACATCACCAGTGGTATTATGGGAATGTCATGTAGTTTCTGATGTGATATGATCAGAAGGGCACTTCACTTCTGTGTTGCTATTTCAAAAATCTATAAATCCTTTCTAATCATAAGGAAATCAGACAAACCCAGACTGAGAATCATTCTACATGATAACAGACCAGTACTCCCCCAAAATATTAAGGTCATGAAAAACAAAGAAATATTGAGAGAGTGTCACAGATCTAAGGAGACAGGATAACTAAGTAAAACATGCTATCTTTGATTGGTTCATCGAACAGAAAAATAACATTATTGAAAATGATGGTGAAATCTATATATGGTCTGAAGTTTTGTTGATAGTAATGTAACAACACTGTTTTCTTAGATTTGACAAATATACCATGGTAATGTGATAGTTTAACATTTAGCTAAAACTGGGTAAGATGTGTGATGTTGGTAAAATGGTGGACTAGGAGGTCTAAGCCATTGGATTACCACAGATACACTGATTTGACAAACCATTCAGGAATAAAAGTTTCATAATGAAGGCTCTGAAGTCCAGTTGAACGGTTGTGCTCCCCAGTGGAGTACAGTCCAATATTAGCCATGATGAAAACAACAAGAACAGATGCACTTTATCTTCCTCAACCCTTCCACATTCTGGCACAACTCTGAGCCAAGGCAGATCCCCCCTCCCCCAGTCAGCATCTTTTCCAATGGGAGAGGAAGAGAACAAAGTGAGAGTCTAGCATGCCCATGCTTTTGAGTCACTTTCCAAGAGGTCAGCCCACCACACCCAAAATACTGAGTAAATTATCGTAGCTGGATCATTTGGGAGCATCTAATAAAAACCAAGATCAGGAGCACACAGAAACCAGCACATAGATTTCAAAAACATCCATCTGCACCCATCCAACTGGCAATCCATGTGTTCTAAAGCCATCACATCATATGCCAACACAAATAGCACTTGAATCTCAAACTCTGGCATCCATCTCAGCAGCCAGCTTAACTCTGGGGTTAGGAGGAGATGCACAACTCTGACACTGCTCTTCTGGGATGAAGTGGAGCTTGTGACCACCAATCAAGTATCTTGCTACACTTCCCTAAGGAAAAGGAGTGGACAAATCTTGGCACTTGATATAACTATGCAGGGTAAGGAAAAGGTAAACAATCCTGGCATCTCCTTCAAGAGAGAGGCATAGCTTGCACCCAATATATGTGCACATCAGGCACTACCCCAGGGAAAAGATGCAGTGGTTTTCATCACCTGACATGGCTATGTGGGAACACTAGAAGGCAAACAATCTTTAGAGATTCCCCCCAGGAGGGAGTGAGGGGAGTGGAAATGGTGCACTCATAGAAAAGTTTTGAGAGAACCCCAAAATATCCAGCCAGAGTATCTGGTGAAGGTAAATGACTACTAAAGCCAGTCTGTAAAGATCGGAAGGTGTAAATACATATTCAAAAGTACAGATAACAATTCAAGGACAATTCAAGGCTAAAGTGAATATGAAAAATCATAGAAAAAATACCACCAGAGGAAAAAAATGTTTCCATTTACCAACTCCTCAAAAACAGGTGTCTATATACTGCCTGAAAAAGAATTCGAAACAATCATCTTAAAGACATTATTAAGCTACAAGAGAACACAGATAACTAAACAAAACCAGAAGAACACTACATAACCAAAAATGAGATCATCAAAACTATAGGAACCATAAAAATGATTCAAACAGAAATTCTAGAACTGAATAATTTGAAGACTGAAATGAAAAATTCAAGACATAATCAATAGCAGAATGTCTCAAGTAGAGAAAAGAATTCATGAACTAAAAAACTGGTCCCTTGAAATGATACAATCAGAAAAAAAAGAAAACAGTGTAAAGGGTGACGACAGCCATGGAAGTTATTGGATATTAATACATGAAGTTATAGCCACATCATGGGAGTCACAGAAGGTAAGAGAAAGACAAAGAGCCAGAAAGATTATTGAAAGAAATAATGACTGAAAACTTCCAAATCTGAGATAGATGGGCATCCAGAAATAGGAATCCCAAATAGGTAAACCTAAAGAGACCTTCACCAAAACATATTATGATTAAATTGTAAAAAGTCAAAATACTGAGCAAAATTTTTAAGCAGCAAGAGGAAAACAACTCATTACATACAAGGCAACCCATGTAAGACTATAAAAGGACTAAGTATCAGAAACCTTGAAGGACAGGAGAGAGTCAGATAATATATAAAATTGAAGAAAGAAAACACAAACCCAAACAAAACTATACCCAGCAAAATTGTTCAGTGAAGTTGAAGGATAGTTTCCCAGACAAACAAAAGTGGAGGGAGGTCAACACTAACAGACCTTCTTGACAAGAAGTGCTAGGATGAGCTCTTAAGTTGAAAAAATGGGGTGCATTAGACAACATCATTAAAAGTATTAATATCACTAGTAAAATTGAATATAAACTACAGAAAAGTGTAATATTGACATGGTGGTGCTGAAATAATTTTTAATCCTAGTATGAAAGTTAAAAAATGAAAGTATTAAGAATAAACAAATTGCAAAATCTGCCTATGGGTGCACAATATAAAAGAAAAAATAGTAACAGTAACAAAATGTGTGTGAGGGGAATTAAAATGTTGAGTTTTATAATACAATAGATATTAATTTACTATAGCTTAATATTCCATTATGTTTTATGTAACTCTCATGGTATCCAGAAACAAAATGTAAGGAACATACACAAGAGAAATAAATCAAAGCATATAAACACAAAAATAATCAACAAATGACAAATAAATCTGCAACACAGGAAGTGGAACAAAAGAATTATAAAACAGAAAAAATTAACAAAATGTCAATAGTAACTATTATCTAACAATAAATACTTTAATGCAAATAGTTTAAACTTCCAAATCAAAAGAAATGGTGTGGCTGAATGACTAAAACAATAAAACTCAGCCATATACCGTTTCCAAGCAATTTTTTTTAGAGTTAAGGAAACGCATAGGCTATAAATGAAGGTATGAAAAAAAATTTCATACAAGTGTAAACCAAAAGAGAGTAGGGGTGGTTATATGTATATCAGACAAAACTGATTTAAAGTAAGAAAATGTCACATAAAACTAAGAAGGCCAATAAATAATGATAAAGGTCATTTCAAAAGAAAGACAATTACATATCATAGTTTTTATATTTATTATATTTATTACATACCATGTACTATATATAATACATATTATTATATATTCTACTGTATTTACCTTGTTATATTTATATAACAATATATCAATGATTTAAAGAGAATTATATAACATCAGAGCACATGAATATTTAAAACAAGCATTTGCAGACTTGAAGTGAGAAATGGAGAGCAATAAAATAATAGAAGACTTCCATTCCATGCATTCAATAATGGATAGAATAAACAGGCAGAAAATCATTACGGCAACAGCAATTGAGCAGCACTTTGGCCAGATGTACTTACAAATATAAACCTTCTACTCATCAGCAGGAGAATACACAGTCTTCTCAAGAACACATGAACCCATTCTCCAGGATATATCACATGGTGCAACATAAAACAAGTCTTTACAAATTTAAGAATATTTAAATGATCCCAACTATGCTTTTCCAGCCACAATGGAATGAAAATAGAAATCACAACAGAAGGAAAATTGGGAAATTTGCAATTACATAAAAATTAATAAATTAAGGAACAACCACTGATTCAAAGAAAAAATAAAAAGAAATTAGAAAATATCTCCAGAAGAGCTAAAATGAAAACACAACATAATATAACTTACTGAGGATACAGAAAAACTATACCAAGATAGAATTTAATAGGAATAAATGTGCACATTTAAGAAAAAAGAAAGAGCTCAAATAAAGAACCTAACCTTACACCTCAAGGAACTAGAAGAAGAACAAATTACGCACTAATTTAGAGAAGGAAAAATAAAAATAAAAATGAAAGAAGAAACCAAGGAAGTGGAAAGTAGAAAACAATAGAATATATATATATATAACTGGGTTTTTAAAAAATATAAACAAAACTTCATTAAGGCTAATATAAAATAAAGATGATTAAAATAAAATTACAAGTGCAAAAGGAGATAACATAAATGTTCCAGAAATAAAGGTCACGGAGACTTCTGGAGAAAAAACTGGTGGAGGAGGAAAGCAAGGCAGAAACCTTCTCCCACATAATCACCAAGTAATCAACTAGGGTAAAAACAACTAACCTTGAAAATGACCTGAAGACTGCAGAACAGACTGGTGAAGAATACCAGATCACATTGAGAAGGTAAAGTGGCAGAGCCACAATTGATCTGACTCAAGCCCTTCCCCCATAACATGTAACACGTATGAGGGAGACAAACAGAGCAGGGAGGGGCAAGCACTCAGGAACTCTGCACACCGGGCACTAGAGATGGGCTCTGGGAACATGAGTCCTTATTGCACTGGGCTTTGGTGATTAATAGAGCTGGACACCAGGGAGAGTGGAACCACTGTGGGAAGCTGAGATTCCTGCCACTTGTGGAGGACATGCACACTCTGTCAGTCCCGCTGAGACACAACACAAAGGTGGCAGACTTAAAGATTTACCATCAGCAGGAAGAGTGTCAGAGGAGCAGGGTTTGGACAGAACACTCTCATCAGAAGAAAGGGCAGGTGGATGAAACATCCCCAGCTCTCCCTCAGCACAACATTTTGGGCTCTCTTGGGAGCAAGCCCCAAACACTCCATCCACCTCAATGAGGGCTTAGCTCCAAGGTGTTTCCCTGTGCACTTGCCTGCCTACCTGGCCCACTCAGCACAACAATGATCAGATTTTGTTGCCTGGCAGGTAACGAAGACTTTGTTGCCTGCTAGGCAAAAGAAGGCTTTCACAGATTTCTGGCCCTTTCTTAGCCCTACTGGGAAGGTGCCTGTTGGGGTCAGATCCAAACGTTCCTTCCTCCTTTTTGGGAGCCCAGCCCTATGCTGCACTCTCCTGTGCACCCATCTTGCCCACCACACCAGCTAGGCAGCGTTGCCAACACACCCACAACTATCTCACCAGAACCCCAGCCATGTGGCTCACAAAAGGCCAGCTGAGGTGAACTTCCAGCAACAATGGGCTGAGATGGACCACTGCTAGCAGAAGGGCAGAGGGCAGCCCTGTTCACAAGGATCCCCACAGCACTGCCACTGCATAGTTCAAAAACTTCCTCTTCTAACAGTGATCAGCTGTGTCCTTCAGGTAGGCAGATAGGCAGGTTTTCCCCAGTCCACCAACAGCAACAGGGGCTCAGCCATGAAGGAGAAGCAGGCATTGAATATACAATGGGGTAAAGAGTCTCTTCAAAAATGGTGCTGGGAAAACTGGAGAGGTAAACACAAGAGAATTAAATTGGATTACAGTCTAACCCCATACACAAAAGTAAGCTCAAAATGGATTAAAGAGCAAAATGTAAGATACAAAACCATAAAACCCTTAGAAGAAAAAATAGACAACAATATCTTGAATAATAAGCATGTCACTACTTGTCTTCTCTGTGCTACACTATCTTCCCCACAATCCACCCCCACACCATGTATACAAATCAAAATACCCCTCAATCCCCTTCTCCCTCCATCCCCACCTGCCCTCCCCAACCCCTCCCTTTTGGTAATGCTAGTCCCTTCTTGGACTCTGTGAGTCTGCTGCTATTTTGTTCCTTCAGTTTTGCTTCGTTGTTATACTCCACAAGTGTGGGAAATCATTTGGTACTTGTGTTTCTCTGCCTGGCTTATTTCACTGAGAATAATACCCTCTAGCTCCATCCGTGTTGTTGCAAATGGTAGTAAGGGGGATAGAACATTTGTGGCTGTATTCCATGAATGCCTGACCAATTGAGCTAAGGGGTTGCTGGAGATATGGCATCCACCTGCCCTTTCTCCTCCAGAGAGAGCTTTCTCCAACCCCTGCATTTCTGGCACCATTCCCACTGCTGGTAAATCTTTCAAACTGCTGCATCTGCTTTAGGTCTCAGTAGGACTGACAGAGCCTGCCTGTACTCCACAAGAAACAGGAGTCCCAGCCTCTTATAGTGCTCCAACTCTCCCTGGTGTACAGCCCCATTAATCACCAAAGTCCAATGCAATGTGAACTCATGTTCCCAGAGCAGATCTTCACAGTCAGGTGTGAAAGATTTCTGAGAACTTAATCCCTCCCCAATCTATCCTCTCCCTCCCACTTATGGCTGGGATTGGGAAAGTGTTGGGTCCAAATCAGTTGTGGCTCTACTACTTTACCCTGCTCATTGTTGTATTTTCTTCATGAAGTGTAGATGGTCTGTTCTTCAGTCTTCAGGTCATTTTCAGGATTAGTTATATTTTCTGTAGTTGCTTCTTAGGTTTTTATGTGGGAGAAGGTTTCTACCTTGCCTTCCTACTCTGCCATCTTTTTTAAACTCATCCCATCATGACTTTCCTTACTGTTACAGTTGGATTGCTTTCTCTATATTTTTTGTGTATCTGTTATAGGTTTCTGGTTTGTGGTTACCATGGGGTTTTATATGACATGCTACTTAGTGGTCTATGTCAAGTTACTTGACATTGAGGTTCAACACATTCTAGCAACACTATATATTTACTTCCCCTCCTGCATGTTCCATAGTATACAATGTCTCCTTTTACACCTTTTGTTTATTGATTCACTTAGTTTTTAGAAGTGATTGATTTTACTGTTATCTTTCAGCCTTAATTCTAGCTTTTAAGTAGCTGATCAGCTACCTTTGTTATATGTTTGCTTTCACCAGTGACTTTTCTTTTCATAATTTTCATGTTTCTACTTATGGCTTTTTCTTTTCCCTTTAAAGAAGTTCCTTTAGCATTTTTGATAAGGCTGTTATGTGATGTTACTTTTAACTTTGTTTTTTTTTGGAAGGTTTTTATCTCTCCTTCAATTCTGAATGATAATCCTGGCAGGTAGAGTATTCTTGTTTGTAGTTTTATTTTTTCCTTTCAGCTGTTTGAATAGAAAACTGGGTAGACTGCTTATATCTGGCAATTTTGGCTGGCTGGCTGGAGGCCAGTTTGATGTGAGCCAGGATGGCCCAGAGCCAGGGCTCCCATAGCACAGGTGGGGTTTGTCCTGGTGTTGGTGCCAGTCAGGACTGCACTAGTGGGTTGGCCTGTGTCAATGGGTCCAGTCTGGGGGTCTCCCATATGGGCAATGGACCACTGGAAGAGCAACTGGCTATGAAGGGGCATGGTCTGAGAGTCTCTCAGGTGGGCTTGTTGGGGCTGTGCCAACAGTTTGTATCAGGATGCTAGGGCAATGGGCAAGGTGCGTGTACTTTGGCACCATACTAGTGTCACCTTGGTGGGAATGCTGGATCTCTGGCCCATGTGTTTGGGTGCATCAGACACCTGGTAGACCATTTTGGTTAAGTGTGGAGCTGCTTTGTTTGATGTAACCTTTTTTCTGATCCACACCATCAATCTGTGAGAGGGGGAATGTAGACAATGGTGCTTACCTTGCTCCTTCTGCCCTATCAATGTGTGAGTGGAACACAAATAATGGTATTCCCTCTATTGGTACATTTAATCTTTTGAGGAGACTTCATTCTGCTTTATATAGTACATGAACCAATTTATATTCCCACCAAGAGTGTACATAGGCTTCATTCTTTCCACATATTCACAACACTTGTTATCACTCGTCTTTTTGATGATAGCCATTCTAATAGGGGTGAGGAGATATATCAGTGATGGTTTGATTTATATTTCCCTGATGTTTAGTGATATTGGGTATCTTTTCATGTACCTGTCTTCCTTTTGGATGTTTCCTTTAGGAAAAATGTCTATTTGGTTCCTCTGCCCATTTTAGAATCAGATTTATTTTTTAGTTAACTGAGTTCTTTACATATCTTGGATGTCAACTCCTTATCTCACATAAGGTTCACAAATATTTTCTCCCTTTCCATAGCTTTTCTTTTCAATTTGTTGATGGTTTCTTTTGCTGTGTAGAAGATTTTTAACTTCATGTAGTCCCACTTGTTTTTTTTTCATTTTTGTGGCTCTGCATTTAGTGTCATTTATAAAAAAACATTGTCAGACCAATTTCAAGGAACTTCTTTTCTGTTTTAGTCTAGGAATTTTGTGGCATCAAGTTTCATGTTTAAGTCTTTAATACATTTAAACTTAATATTTGTGAATGGTGGAAGATGGGAACCAATTTCACTTTTCTGCATGTGGTTATCCACTTGTGAATGGGATAGTTTTCCTCATTAATATTTTTAATGTTTTGTTGTTAGCATATAGGAACACAACTGGTTTATGTATGTTGATTTTTATCTTGCCACTTTTCAGAAATGTTGATTAGTTCCCAAAATATATTGGTAGAGTTTTTAGGACTTTTTAAATATATGATTATATCACCTGCAAATAATGGCAACTTTACTTCTTCCTCTCTTATTTGGATGCCTTTTATTTCTTTTTATTGCCTAATTGATCTATGTAGGACTTCCAGTACTATGTTGAGTAAGAGTGATGAGAATGGATATACATGTCTTGTTTCTCACCTTAGAAGAAAAGCTTCCAGTCTTTCATCTTTGAATTAATGTTAGCCGTGGGTTTGTTGCATATGACTTTATTATATTGAAGCATGTTCATTCTGTACACAATTCATTGAAGGTTTTTTAATGAAAAGATGTATTTCATCAAATGCTCTTTATGTATCAGTTGAGATAATCATAATTTTTAATCATTTATACTATTATTTTGGTGTTTCACATTTATTGATTTGCATATGTTGAACCATCTTTGCTTAAATAACACTTTGTCACAATATATTATCCTGTGTTTTATTAATTCAGTTTCTAATATCTTGTTGAATTTTTTTATCTGTATTCATCTGGGATTTTTGTCTACAGCTTTCTTTTCTTGCAGTGTCCTTCTCTGGCTTTCATAAAAGCATAATGCTGGCATCATATAATGAATCCAATTTTTTGGAAAAGTTTGAGAAAGCTTGGCATTACTTTGTTTTTGATGGTAGGTAGAATACATTATGAGGTAATCTGGTCCTGATTTTCTCCTGTGCTGTGAGATGTTTGATTATTTTTTAATTCTACATACTCTTGGTCTCAGATTTTCTATTTATTCCTGATTCAGTCTTAATAGTTTGCATGTTTCTAGGAACTTATCCATTTATTCTAAGTAATCCAATTTGTATTGTTCATAGAATTCTCACGATATTATGTATTTTATAGCATCAGTTGTGATGTGTTACCTTTAATTTCTGATATTATTATCTGAGTCTTTTTTTTCTGACAGTCTGAGTAAAGGGTTTTCAATTTATCTTCCTTTTGAAAATATACCAGATCTTAGCTTTGTTGAAGTTTTCTATGGTTTACTGGTCTCTATTTCATTTTTCCAATGTGATCTTTGTTGTTACATTCCTCTGCTAGCTTGGGGATTAGTTTGTTCTTTTTCCAGTTCCTTGATGTGTAAAATTTTGTTAGTTGATATATTTCTATTTGTTATACATTTATCTCTATAATACCATGTTATCTTCTATAATTTCTCAGAACTACTTTGAAGCATCTCATGTTTTGGTATATTGTGTTTCCTTTTTCATTTGTTTCAATATTTTGAAAATTACACGTTTTGACTTATTTGACTCACTGATTGTTTAGGAGTGTGTTGTTTAATTTTCATGTGTTTTTAGATTTTCCATGTTTCCTATTGGTTTTTAGTTTCATGCCATTGTGTTTGGAAGAGATCATTGATGTGATTCAAACTTCTGAAATTTGTTAAGATTTTCTTTGTGATCTATCTTATGATCTATCCTGGATAATGTTCTAGGTGCAGTTAAGTAGGATATATATCTACTGTTTTTGAATGGAATGTTCTATAAATATATTTCATCCATTTGCTGTAGAAAATGTTTCAAGTACAATGTTTTTGGTTTTCTGTCCAAAATGCTCTACCTACTGCTGTAAATGGTATGCTGAAATTTCTTAATATTATTGCATTGTTGTTTATATATCCTTTCAAATATTAGTCTTTACTTGATATATTTGGGTGCTCCAATATTGAGTGTGTATATATTTACAATTGCTATATCTTTTTTATGATTTGGCCTCTTTATCATTATTTAATGACCTGCTTTGTCTTTTGTTACTGTTTTTGCCTTAAAGTCTTACACCACACACAAAACCATCTCAAAATAAAGACTTGAATAATACCTGAAGCCTTAGCACCTCTAGAAGAAAACAAAATGGGTAAACTTCTTGACATCAATATTGATTACTTTTTTGGATTGACACCAAAATCAAAGGCAATCAAAGCAAAAATAAATAAGTGGGACATGTGAAATTGGGAAGGATCTGTACAGCAAAGGAAACCATCAAGAAAGTGAAAGTGTGACCTGCTGAGTGGGAGAAAAATATTTCCAGGTCATACATCTAATAAGGAGTTAATATACAAAATACATCAGAAACTCATGCAGTTCAATTGCAAAAGAAATCAGATTAAAAAACTGGGCAGAGATTCTGAATAGACATTTTTTCCAAAGAAGACATACAGATGTCCAACAGGTACTACAACAGATTCAAAATGTAGTCAGCATCACTCATCATCAGGGATATGCAAACAAAACCACAATAAGATACTTACACCTATTAAAGTGGTTATTATCAAAAAAACAAAAGATAAGTTTTGGCAAGAATGTTGAGAAATTGCTTAGGGCAATGTAAGTGGGTGCAAACAGTATGGATATTCTTCAGGAAATTAGAAATTGAACTACCAGTCAATCTAGCAACTCTGCCTTTATGTATTTGTCCAAAGAAAGTGGAAATGTAAAGTCAAAAACATATCTGCCCACCTATGTTCATTGCAGCTTTATAATAGCCCAGACAAGGAAGCAACCTATATATCCATTAATATATAAATAGATAAAGAAGGTGGTCAAAAGGTACAAAATTCCTCTTATAAAATAAAGAAGTCCTGGGGAATTAATGTAGAGCTTGGTGACTACAGTTAATAATACTGTGTGGTATTATACTGGGAAAAAAACAAAAGCAAAAACCAAATATTAGCAATTTATGTATATATATGCACACACACACATACAATACATACATTTTATATATATATATATATAATATGTATATGTATATAGTCTGTCCAAGTAATGCAAGACTAGTTAAGTATTGAAAAATCAATGTAATCTATTGTATTAAGAGAGAAAAATAAGAAAAACCACATGATCTTAACACACACATAAAAAGGTTTTGACAAAATTCATCGTCTATTAATCTAACATCATACTCACTGGTGAAAGATTGATGATTATGTTATGTATATTTTATCAAAAAAAAGATTAAAAGTAAAAAATTCAGTGTCAATTTAGTTAAAACTAAGAAATCTAGGAATAAAAGAACATCTTTAATCTCATAAGGTGCATTAAAATTTATAACTCACTGCTTATATCAGTGTTAATGGTTAAGAATTGAATCATTTTCTCCTATTATGAGCAACATGACAAGGATACCTGCTCTTGAAACTTCTATTCAACATAGTTATGGATGTCCTAGCTAGTATAATTAGGAAAGAGAAAGAAAGAAATGACAGAGATAGTAAAGGAAGAAATAAAACTGTCATCATTTGTAGACAGCATGATTATCTACATATAAAGTCACAATAACTTATCAAAAGTACTTTTTAAAATAAAAATAAAGCTTAGCAAAATCACAAGATATAAAATCAGCATGCAAAAATCAATCATATTTTGTACACAGGCAATGAACAATCAGGATCAGAAAGTATTTTAAATACCATCTACAATAGCTCTATAAGAAATGAAATACTTAGGCTAAATCTAACAGCACATGAGATGGGTCAGCATGCTAAAAATTAAAAAATGCTGATTATAGAAATCAAAGGAAATTTTTAAATGGAGAGACATAATGTACACATTGACTGAAAGAATCAGTATAGTTATGATATCAATTCTCCACAAAATGATCAATTTATTTAGTTCAATTTAAATCAAAATTCCAGCATTAGAATTTTGTAGCTTTAGTGGATTCTAGTAATTCTTCAGTAATTAAAAAGACATCAAACAACTAAAATATTTTGAAAATAAAAGGAATAAATTTGAAGCTTGCATACTACATAAGTTTTAATACTATTTTTAGAGCTATTATAATCAAATTATTATTGTATTGGTGAAGGTCTAAACACAAACTGATGGGACAGTATACTGAGTCCAGAAATAGACCCACACAAATGTGGTTAATTTATTTTTGACAATGTTGTAAAGGCAATTCAACAGATAATCATTGTACTTTCAACAATTAGTATTGGAATAACTGAACATGCCTATGCAGGATGAATGAATGAATGACTATACCTTGACCAAAATCTCACAACTCATACAAAATTTAATTTAAAACGAATGAGACCAAAGTGTGAATTCTAAACCTTTTATAGAGAAAACATAGGAGAAAATATTTATCTTATTTAGTTGGGCAAAGATGTCTTGGATGTGACACAAAGTACCAGATCCATAAAGAGAAAGAAAAGGATAAATTGGGCTCCCTCCAAATTGAAATATTTTCGTTGACAAAGTAAATTTAAGAGAATGAAAGGACTAGAAGAATCTGCAAATCACATAAATGAATAAATGATTTATAACCAGAATACATAAAGAAGTTTCAACATTTAACAGTAAGAAAACAAACAAAAATTGAGCAAAAATCATGAACACATATATCACCAAAGAAAATATGTGAAAGGGAAATTAGTACACAAAAAGATGTTCAATATCTTCAGGGAAATGCAATTTAAAACCCCAAAATTATATCTTTACACCCCTGTTAGATTGACTAAAATAATACATTTTTAATAAAAACCTTACAATGCCAAGTACTGGTGAGTATGCAGAGCAATTGCTGGTAGGAGATGGTACAGTGGCAAAATGGTACAGCCACTCTGGAAAACAGTTTAGCAGTTCTTCATGAAGTTAGCCTACTTCTACCACATGATCTCATAATCCCATTCCTGGCTATATATTCTAGAGTATGAAAACATGTTCACAAAAATATCTACATAACTGTTAATAGCAGCTCTAGTCATACTTTAAAAAAACTATAGAAAACTTAAAAGTTCTTCAATGGGTGAATATAAAACCAAATAGAAAAGTATACATTTTTGATACCCAGAGAAGTATGGGTGAATTACCAAGGCATGTGCTGAATGAAAGAAACCAGACTCAAAAGGCTACATTCTGTATGATTCCAAATGTATGACATTCTATAAAAGGCATTAGGGAAATTAACTTAAAACAATAAAGAGATACTATGACATGCTCTCTAGAATGGTTAAAATTTAAATGTCTGGCCCTACCAAGTATTGGCAAGGATGTAGACAAACTGGAACTCTCACATACTGCTGAGGAAATGCAAAATGGTACAGTCATTTTGAAAAATAATATGGAAGTTTCTCATAAAGTTAAAATGGATTTTACTGTATGACCCAAAAAACCCATTCCTATCCATTTACCCAAGATATATATACATTTGTATATGTGTGTGTGTTTAAACAAAGCCTTGTATCTGAATGTCATATCAGCTATATATTGTAGCCAATAATTGGAAATAACTTAAATGGTCATCAACAGACAAATGGATTAAAATACTTTGGTATACCCACACAGTGGAATAGTCTTCAACATTAAAAGGAAATAAATACTAAAAAAAAATTAATCTCAAAAGCAACATGATAATTTGAAGTAGCCAGGCCCAATAGATTACATGTTGGCTGATTCTATTTACACAGAATTCTAAAAAAGTTAGAACTATAAGACAGAAATAAGTTCAGTAGTTTCCAAAGACGGCTTTGAGAAAAGGATTTGGCATCACAGGGGAACATTTTTGGATTATGGAGATGTTTTGTAATAGAGGTCAACAAGCTTTTTCTACAAAGGATCAGATAGTAAATATTTTAGATTTTGTGGGCTCTACATTCTCTTTTGCAACTATTTAATTCGGCCATTGTAGTGCAAAAGCATCCGTAGACAAAAAATGCACATGGTTGTGTTCCAATAATGCCTCATTTATAAAAACAGGTACTGGGCCTATGGGTCATAGTTTGTCAATACCTGTTCTACTTCATGAGAGTAATGTTGGTTACGTGACTGTACATATTTGTTCAAAATCCATACACTTACAAACTCATAATTGATGTATTTTATTTAATGTTACACATAAATTAAGCCACAATAAAACTGATTTTAAATAAAACTCATAAATCTGATGGAGCATTATCATTATACTTTTACAGTTTGTACTTTATAGAGCACTTTCACATGCATGATCTTCTTTTTACCTTAAGCAGTCTCCAAAAATTTCAATATTTAGAAAAATTGTTAAACATATACAGGTTTTTTAAAAAAAATTTTGCTATTTTTCTTTTTATCTGAGCACTATATTCCTGGTAGATAGAGAAGCCAAGCTGATTTTCACCGGATCATTTAGTATCTCCGCCGAAAACAAATAAAGGTACTTTTTGCAGCTATATGAGCAAGATTAAAGAACTGTTAAGGAATGATGAGATCTGTAGTCTAGCAACAGTCTAGCAAAGTCTTTACCAGTTATTGGCCTGAAAGGGTCTGAGAAAGAACTGTGTTACTATAATAATGGCAAGAGCTAGAACTGTCGGAGGAGAGTTGACCAATAAGAACTCTGGTCACATAGCTGTGGCAAAGAGAGGGAAAGATATATTGTGACTTCTCTCCCTTTCTGTATTCTAACCTTTTGCCTCCTATTGATGAATTCAAGTAGAAATCGGAAGGCAAGAGACTCTTGTTTGTACAGTTCATAAAAATCAATCTCCTATGGCACAAAGCCATATAGAAAATGGTAGAGATTACATATTGGGGGAATAGGAAGCAAACAGAATTATACAAGACACCCTCCATTTTATGCATAAATTTGCCCATATAAACAATGCCATTGCTTTAAATACTTCATCAAGGTATAGAGAAACACACTGAAGTGGTGTGACAGAAGAAACACTGAAAAGATCCCTGAAGTTTTTATGAATCTTGCTTTGGATTTTAAAAAGTTGATTCATCTGCAAGAAACTTTATTTTTCTTGTTTTTCTTTTAAAAATATATAAATAGGGGACTTCTGGGAAGATGGTGGTATGAGCAGGGTGGCAGAAATCTCCTCCCAAAATCATATATATTTATGAAAATACAACAAATACAACTATTCCTAAAAGAGAGACCAGAAGATACAGGACAACAGCCAGGCTACAGCTACACCTGCGAGAACTCAGTGCCTCACGAAGTAGGTAAAATACAAAGCCACAACCCTATGGGACCCAAGCACTCCCCAACCCCAGTGCACTGGTGGGAGGAAAAGATTCAGAGCAGGGAGGGAGTGGAAGCACAGGCCCGCCAAATAACCAGCCCTGATGATCTGCGCCAGGAGCACTGATACACATCGCATGGTGTATCGGAGATTAGAGAAATAGAAATGCAGGATCTGAGATAGAGAACGCAAGCGGTTCCTTTCAGCCAGATTCCCGGGACAAAAGAATAGTGGGCACTTTTTTTGAAATCTTAAAGAGACAAGGGCCCAACAGTGGAACAAAATCATCCCAGAGCACTCATCCCAGCAGGTTGGGAGTCTTGGGGAATTTCGGACCCCTTGGCCAGCAGCCAGGTAAAGCAACCATGCTAAGGCTTCCCACAGAGATCAGAAGCCTGCCATTTGTTCTCTCCCTGGCTGGCACCACAGGCTCCCAGCATGTGCACAGCTAAGTGGTTAGAGCCCCAGAACCAGGTCTAGGCTGAGGGCGACCCAGCACACAGGCAGTTCAGGGGATTATCACAGAGATTGCCTCCCAGTGTGCAGGAAAAGAGCTCAGGCCTGGGATAAGGGCAAGGAGAACAACAAGCAGGAAGGGACTTTGTTCTCCCAGTTGACCCACGTGGCACATACCAGCGACCACTTCTATCACCATGAAAAGACAGAGGAATATGGTCCAGACTAAGATCAGCCAGACAACCCCTGAGAGGGAGGCTGATGGGATGGACATGCACAATCTTCTTGAAAAAGAATTCAGAATAAAAGTCATAACCATCCTGATGGATCTACAGAGAACTATGCAAGAGCTAAGGGAGGAAGTGAGGGAAGTGAGGAAAGACAATGCAGAAATGAGACAAGCGATCGACGGCTTAGCAGCAGACTGGAGGAGATGCAAGAGACTGTTAATGGAATAGAAACCAGAGAACAGGAATACAGATAAGCTGAGGCAGAGAGAGATAAAAGGATCTCTAGGAATGAAAGAATATTAAGAGAACTGTGTGACTGATCCAAACAGAACAATATTCACATTATAGGAGTACCAGAACAAGAAGAGAGAGGAAAAGGGATAGAAAGTGTCTTTGAAGAAACAATTGCTGAAAACTTCCCCATGCTGGGGAAGGAAATAGTGTCTCAGGCCATGGAAGCCCACACAACTCCCAACACAAGGAACCCAAGGAAGACAACACCAAGACACATAATAATTAAAATGGCAAAGATCAAAGATAAGGACAGAGTATTAAAGGCAGCCAGAGAGAGAAAAAAGATCACCTACAAAGGAAAACCCATCAGACTATCATCAGACTTCTCAACAGAAACCTTACAGACCAGAGGAGAATGGCATGATATATTTAACATAATGAAACAGAAGGGCCTCAAACTAAGTGTATTGTATCCAGCATGATTATCACTTAAATTTGAGGGAGGGATTAAACAATTCCCAGAAGCAAAATCTGAGAGAGTTTGCATCCCATAAACCACACTACAGGATATCCTAAAACGACTGCTCTGGATGGAAGCACTCCTAAGGTTAAAAAGATGTCAACAGAGAAAATAAAATCATAGCAAAGAAAGCAGACCACCCAAATACTAACTAAAGGCAGAGAATAAAACACCTAGTATATAAAGAATGGAGGAGGAAGAATAAGAAGGGAGAGAAAGAAAGAATCATGAGACTGTGTTTACAATAACTTAAGAATAAAGTTAAGTTAGATTGCAAGATAGTAAAGAACCTACCCTTGAACCTTTGGTAACCACAAATCTAAAGCAAGCAATGGCAACAAGTACATATCTATCGATAATCACCCTAAATGTAAATGGACTGAATGCACCAATCAAAAGACACAGAGTAACAGAATGGATAAAAAAGCAAGACCATCTATATGCTGCCTACAAGAGACTCACTTCAAATCCAAAGATATACACAGACTGAAGGTGAAGGAATGGAAAAAGATATTTCATGCAAACAACAGGGAGAAGAAACCACGTGTTGCAGTACTTGTATCAGACAAAATAGACTTTAAAACGAAGAATGTAGCAAGAGATAAAGAAGGACATTACATAATGACAAAGGGGTCAGTCCAAGAAGAGGATATAACCCTTTTAAATATGAAGGCACTGAACAGAGGAGTGCTGACATAAGTGAAACAAATACTAATAGAATTAAAGGAGGAAATAGAAAGCAATGCATTCATTTTATGAGACTTCAACACACCACTCACTCCAAAGGACAGATCAACCAGACAGAGAATAAGTAAAGACACAGAGGCACTGAACAACACACTAGAACAGAGGTACCTAACAGATATCTACAGAACTCTACACCAAAAAGCAGCAGGATACACATTCCTCTCAAGTGCACGTGGAACATTTTCCAGAATAGACCATATACTAGGCCACAAAAAGAACCTCAGTAAATTCAAAAGTATTGAAATTCTACCAACCATCTTCTCAGATCACAAATGTGTAAAACTACAAATAAATTGTACAAAGAAAACAAAAAGGCTCACAAATACATGGAGGCTTAATAACATGGTCCTAAATAATCAATGGGTCAATGAGCAAATTAAAACAGAGATCAAACAATATATGGAGACTAATGACAACAATAACACAAAGAAGCAACTTCTGTGGGATGCAGCAAAGGCAGTTCTAAGAGGAAAGTATATGTCAATCCAGGCCTATGTAAAGAAGGAAGAACAAACCCAAATGAATCGTCTAAAGACACAATTACTGAAATTGGAAAAGGAAGAACAAATGAGGCCCAAAGTCACCAGGAGGGACATAGTAAAGAATAGAGAAGCAATGAATAAAATTCAGAAGAACAAAATAATAGAAAAAAGAATGAAACCAAGAGCTGGTTCTTTGAAAAAATAAACAAAATAGATAAACCCCTAGCCAGACTTACTAAGGGAAAAAGAGAATCTACACACATAAACAGAATCAGAAATGAGAAATGAAAATTCATGACAGACCCCAGAGAAATACAAAGAATTATAAGAGAATACTATGAGAATCTATATGCTAACAAGCTGGAAAACCTAGAAGAAATGGACTCCTTAGAAAAATACAACCTTCCAAGACTGACCAAGCAAGAAACAGAAAACGTAAACAGACAAATCACCAGCAAAGAAATTGAATCAGTAATCAGAAAAACTAGTCAACAACAAAACCCCCAGGCCAGATGGGTAAACCTCTGAATTCTACCAGACATATAGAGAAGAAATAACACCCATTCTCCTTAAAGTTTTCCAAAGAATAGAAGAAGAGTGAATACTTCAAAACTCATTCTATGAAGCCAGCATCACTCTAATTCCAAAACCGGGCAAAGACCTCACCAATAAAGAAAATTACAGACCTATATCCCTGATGAACGTAGATGCAAAAATACTCAACAAAATATTAGCAAACCGAATTCAAAAATACATCAAGAGGATCATACACCATGATCAAGTGGGATTCATCTCAGGGATGCAAGGATGGTACAACATTCGAAAATCCATCAACATCGTCCATCACATCAACAAAAAGAAGAACAAAAACAACACGATCATCTCCATAGATGCTGAAAAAGCATTTGACAAAATTCAACATCCTTTCATGATAAAATCTCTCAACAAAATGTGTATAGAGGGCAAGTACTAGGGAAAAACTGGACAGCTACATGTAAGAGAATGAAACTGGACTACTGTCTAGCCCCATAAACAAAGGTAAACTCAAAATGCATCAAAGACCGGAATGTAAGTCATGAAAGCATAAATCCCTTGGAAAAAAACATAGGCAAAAATCTCTTGGACATAAACATGAGTGACTTCTTCATGAACATATCTCCCTGGACAAGGGAAACAAATGCAAAAATGAACAAGTGAGACTATATCAAGCTGAAAAGCTTCTGTATAGGAAAGGACATCATCAGTAGAACAAAAAGACATCCTACAGTATGGGAAAATATATTCATAAATGATATATCCAATAAGGGGTTGACATCCAAAACATATAAAGAACTCTCACACCTCAACAAGCAAAAAGCAAATAATCTAATTAAGAAATGGGTAGAGGACATGAATAGGCACTTCTTCAAAGAAGAAACTCAGATGGCCAACAGGCACATGAAAAGATGCTCCACATCGCTAATCATCAGAGAAATGCAGATTAAAACCACAGTGAGATATCACCTCACACCAGTAAGGATGGCCAACATCCAAAACACAAACAACAACAAATATTGGCGAGGATGAGGAGAAAAGGGAACCCTCCTACACTGCTGGTGGGAATGCAAATTAGTTCAACCATTGTGGAAAGCAGTATGGAGGTTACTCAAAAAACTCAAAATAGAAATACCATTTGACCCAGGAATTCCGCTCCTAGGAATTTACCCTAAGACTGCAGGAGCCCAGTTTGAAAAAGACAGATGCACCCCTATGTTTTTTGCTGTACTATTTACAATAGCCAAGAAATGGAAGCAACCTAAGTGTCCATCAGTAGATGAATGGATAAAGAAGAAGTGGTACATATACGCAATGGAATATTATTCAGCCTTAAGAAGAAAACAAATCCTACCATTTGCAACAATATGGATGAAGCTAGAGAGTATTATGGCCAGTGAAATAAGCCAAGCTGAAAAAGACAAATATCAAATGATTTCACTCATATGAGGAGCATAAAAACAAAGAAAAAAACTGAAAGAAAAAAAAAAACAGCAGCAGACTCAAAGAACCCAAGAATGGACTAATAGTTACCAAAGGGGAAGGGACTGGGGAGGGTGGTCGGGAAGGGAAGGACAAGGGGGAAAAAGGGACATTACGATTAGCAGACGCAATGTTGGGGGGCCTTAGGGCGGGCGTTACAACTCAGAGAAGATAAGTAGTGATTCTATAGCATCTCACTACGTTTACGGAAAGTGACTGTAATGGGGTTGGTCGGGGGGACCTCATGAAGTGGTACGTTTAATAACCGTAATATTGCACATGTAATTGTAGATTAATGATACCAAAATAAATTTTAAAAAAGCAACAAAGAAACAAAACAAAACAAATATATATATATAAAACTAGCTCCAGAAGTGGTAATTCCACAATATTCTGTTGCTTAAAGGAGGGGAATTAGAGTATTCTCTATCAAATCTAGGAAGACTGGTGGTGATGACATCTGGGAAAGGAAGAGTTGTCTTTAGATAGGCAATAAGAGATCTAAAGAGATGATTAAATCATTGTTGCCACGGGCTGGAGCTAGTTGTCAGTAAATACTGGCACATGTCTGGAAGAGTAGCCAAGTTAGATCCTAATCAGTCTGATAAAAATGCAAAATGTTAACTGCATGCTATTTAGGACAGACCTTCTCTTTCTGATATTTTGGAAGAGCTGATGAAACATTTGCATGCCACTTGCAAAGTTTTGAAGGGTGAAGGATTGCATGGACTTTCCTATCTGAAATATGAATTAGAGCTTCTGTCTCTGTTTCTAACACACCAGACCCTTTATTTTCAAAACAGTAAGCAATTATTGCTGCTTTTCAATGTATAAGACACCTCAGAGCTTTTTCCTCCCATATTATACCTCATAACTACTCTGAGGAAAAGGTTATTTCTTAGCCCAGTTCTGCAAGTCCAGAGTGTACTAAGAATGTAATTAATATTAGGGTAGATGACAAACGAAAAATAACACAAGACCAAATTAAGTATATAAATACCATTTCTTACCCCATTCCTTTAATTCCACTTCTAACCAAAATAAAATAACTTTTTGTTCTGTATATTTTGTATGTTATAATAAATTTTGTTTTATTTCTTTTTTTTTACCAGTAACCATATACCAGACCCCATGTTAGGTACCTTTCAGGCATTATGAAATTTAAACTTATACCCTTAATGATAAGAAAGGTAAAGTGTAGAAAGGTTAACTAACTATCCACTGTTCACATAACTAGTAAATGGCAGAACTAGTATTTTAACACATGTATAATCTGACTTCAGAGGCCTTTATGACTTAATTATTATTCTACCCTACCTTATTATTTTCCCATTTTAGTAATTTTCCCCAGACTTTTTCCTCTCTCTGGATTGTCTTTTTCCCAATATTTGACTGGGGAAGGCCTGCCCATTCTTCCCAGTCCAGTTTAAAATTGCACTTTGTCTAGGAAGACTTTACTCTGTCCCCTTAAGACTTTACTCTAGAGTCAATCCCTCCTTTATCTGCATTTTTTGCTTTTCTTATATAACTTCTCATATTCTACCTTATTTTCTCAGTTATTTTTAAAATATATAATTTCCTTGATTAAATAATAAGACCTTTAAAGGTAGGGATAGTGCCTGCTTCTCCTACAACATATATTAGAAAAAATATTTATTTGCAGTTAACAGACTTCAATAAATGTTTCATAACTGAAATATTTTCTTTATTCATTTGTTCATTCATTTAATAAACATGAATTAAATTGCTGTTTGTGTATGTGTGTGTGTGCATGGTTACCAAGATAGGGTTTCATCCAACAACATGATATGTCACAGAAAATTTCCAGGATTATTTTTTAGTTTAAGATTCCTTGAATAGCAAGACTTCACTGAAGGGAAAACCGTGTACAGCTCATACTTAAACAACATCGATTTGAACATGCAGGTCTACTTATATATATATTTTTTTCAATAAATGTATTGAAAATCTTTTTGAAGGTTTGTGACAATTAGAAAAACACATTTTTTTCTCTAGCTTACTTTATTGTAAGAATACAGCATATAATGCATATGAAAAATATGTGTTAGTTGACTGTTATCAGAAAAACTGCTGGTCATTGGTATGTTACTAGTAGTTAAATTTTGGGGGCTTAAAACTTATACACAGATTTTTGACTACATGGGGAGATCAGCACCGTCAACTCCCATGTTGTTCAAGGGTCAGCAGTATATTGTAGAAGGATCAACTTTGGAGTTAGTTAGATCTACTTGGCTTAATTTGGAGTTTCACAATGTGGTAGTTATATGGTCTTGATAAAGCCAGTTAATCTCTGCAGCCTGGGTTTCCTCATCTACAAAATGGAAATAAATTATTTCTAATAATAAAAAATTATTATAAGTGATTATTATCATTATTAATTAGTATATTAAATATAACTACTCAGATTTTATTTAAATTACTGTTGTTTATTAATATTAAATAAGTAATAATAATAAATATTTCTATTTATATTAATATTTTAAGGTAAGGCTTATTTTACCTAAGTGCTTCAACCTTTCCCTTAGTTAACACACACACATACATCTATTACCCTTGGCTAATTCACCTTTTAATAAATCAGTTTATGCATCATAGCCTGTGGAAACTGATCTGCTTCCCCCACTCCACCTAAACACCTTCTGTTTTCCCATGTGGTACCAAAATCTAGATTAGTGCTTGACAATATATAAATCTTTAATAAATGTTTGTTTAATTAATTAAGTAGGCTCCTATAAACTAAATATTTATGGTTTATGTTTTATTTAGCCAGACCTGAGAATATTTAACTGCTCTCCTTCTCAGTAATGTCTTCCTTCTGAGTTTGAAGAGATATTTAAGTGTCCACTATCTGAAGTACTCAGTGGCGCCCCAGAAAATCCTAGTTCTAATACAGTTCCTGAAAATTGGAGTCTCAGTAAACCTTTAGCAATTCTGTGTCCTACTTCCCTCTCCACTCAAAAGAGATTCATTGTTAAGATTAACTGGATATCACAAAAGAATGTAAGGCCTTGACAAGTATACAATATTTGCTGAGGAAAAATTAAAGGAAGACACATAACTCCAGACACAGGAGCTCAATATCACACTTGTGCTGGGTAACCAGGTTTTGTGCTTTAGAAGGTTCTTCTTTTGGTTCTGCTCCAGACAGTTACTCTGCAAAGCCATGGGTATGTACTCCACTTGAAGACTTAACTCCCTTTTCTAAACCATGTTTCAGGTAGACAAAATTACATATTTCCCCACTCAAATGGTCCAGAATCTGTTGGCCAGGACCAAAGGTATCTTTTGCTTATATGTATCCTTCTAGGAACAGACTGGTGCATAGGTATATTAATCCTATTTATCCTAGGTGTATTTATCTTGTGGTGGCCAAGAGGCAGCTGTCTGTAAATTGGAAGATATGGATGGAGCTTCACTATATGGACAGGTGTGCAAACACACATACCTAAGAGGTCTTTGTGGTACAGGACAGAAAATAGAGGTTGGAAGAGAGTGAGGGTGGACTGTTCAAAGTACCTTCATTTATACTTTATCTCTAGACCTGGAAAATATTAAAAGTGGGTCTGCAGGAGTCAGCATAGTTTGGCTAGCCAAAAAGAGAACAGAGAATGGGCTTGGCTTAACTACAAAATATTTTCACCTTGCACTCCTCCTAGGATACCTAACTTGGTTCTTCTATGCTCCCTTCTGGTTGCCCACTGACAGGGGCTCTGTACATAGATGATTTATCGAGGCCTTTCTCAGATCTAAAAATTATGACTTCATCTTATTCCACCTCTCTACGTCAAATTTAAAATTTCCTATAGTTCTGAATTTTATTAAGCAGGAGAAAAGGATTTGAAGACAGAACTACATTTGAGCCCAAGTTCAAAGGCAGCTGTAATATTGAATAAATTATCTTAACTGACAACCTACTATGTGCAGTGTTTTCAGTTACCATATATGCCATCTATCAAATGGGAATAATATTATCTGCCTCAGAAGGTTCTTATTAAACAAAATAATAAAAAGAATAACATTGGAACTAATATTTATAGAGCCAGACACTGTCCAAAGCACCTCATGTTCAAGTTCATTATGTCATATTAATTCCTGTAAAAAACCAAGATTAATTGTACTTATTAGTGTATCATTTTACATATGAAGATACAGAAGAAGAAGTTAAGTGAAATTTGTCCCAAGTCAGTTAGGTTAGTGGCAGATCTCAAACTGGAATTCAGGTTTGCTGATCCTACAGTTCAATCTCTTATGATAATATATATGAAAAATTGTCAGCTATAACAATTTTTATAAATAGATCATTGCTAAGTGTAAATGGTCACTTAAAGCTTAATTTGTTTATCCTCTTAATAATGTCTGTGTTTTAAAAGATGAGTACCCATGAAACAATGCTTTCTTCTGAAGAAAGGAATCTCTAATGGTTGACTTCACATAGGGGCACAGTGAAGTAGGAGCATCTCATTCACACAATACATAAATCAGTAGCTCTCAACATGGGGTGATTTTTCTCCCAAGGAACATTTTGCAATGTCTGGAGACATTTTGGTTGTTACACCTTGACAGGGTGTAGTGCTACTGGCACCTAGTCAGTAGAGGCATGGGACACTGCTAAATATGCTAAAATGCATGACACAGTCCCTATGATTTATCTAATAGAATTATCTAATCTAAGATATTAATAGTACCAAGGTTGAAAAACCTTGGTGTAGATGACCTCTTACTCCTAGAAGTGCTATCTGGGAATAATCCATTCATATTTTCCTCCCCATAATGTTGACTCATAGTTCACCCTTCTATCAATATTTATCAGTATTCATATTTGTATTTGGGCTTCAAATTTATGAATTTTTTAACCATTAGCTTAGACTTAGGAAAACTTAGGGGCCTAATTTTTACAGGGCTTTTTTTTGTCATTTCTAAAGATCAGTACCATTTGTTTTAGCACAAAGCTGAGAGGCCTTATAGGGATTCCCAGACTTTTAAAAATTTGGTTCTGGGAACTGCAGAACAGCATGAAGCTAGAATTGAGATCATTATGGTATTGGTTTTGTGACATTCACCTCAACCAAAGCTTCAACCACACATGAGATATGAAACTTCTCAAGATAAAATATTTGGGTTTCAAATAGAATCCATCTGTGGCTTGGGTTTCCTCCAGTATACTGTTTAAAAATATTTGGCACAGAAAATGCTCTTAGCAATGTAGGATCTCAGTCCACTTTATAAAACCACTCACTAACATCCTAAAAATATTCCTGACAAAGTAGATGATAGAAATTATTGTCAATTTAGAGAAATGGGAAGCAAGACAATCATGAAGAAGCAAATTTTACTTCTACCAATCAGGGCCAGGAATTTTAGTCTTAGATTTCTCAAATTTCTAATCATTCAGTTGCTTAGTTTGAATTATTGAACACAGTAACTGGTTACTAACTGAGAAAGAAATGTATGTTAAAGAGACCAACACCTAAAATTGGAAGCAGAAGTCATTTAATTAATGGGTCTTAGGATTTTCAAAGAAGATAAACACTAAAAGCAACATTTTTGAGGAGATTAATTCTTCAGATGGAGAAATACAAAATCTCACTTTTACATATCTTCCTTATTAAAATACAGTTGTGTCAAACCACAAATCACCACCTTTTGGATTATACTAACCTCTTCCTCTAATGCATCACAATGCTGGGTACTGAATGATATCATTAACAGTACTAAGTTTTCAGACCAAAGTTTAAAATATGTTATTACTTAAGTCTCCAGGCAGCAGTGTGTTATTGAATCATTGAACAACCAACCTTTCAGGAGAAGCTGAAGGCAGTTATAACAGTGTTTGCCAATAATTCCATCAGCGTAGGATGATCATGCTTTAAGCCTGGGTACTTTGATGTTAAATTTTAAAAAACAAGAATTTATTTTAAGAAATGTTCTGCTTTAAAACTTTTGTAGAGCAAGCTAAATTTAACTGGTAGCCCAGAGCCTTTCTGGAATGTACAAATGAAAGCATATCAGCAATTGTGTCTCAGGGAAGCAATCTACATTCAAAACCTAGGATTCCATTTTTCCCTGCTTGGGTCAGAACTGTGTAGACAAAGTGTTCAACTTAAAAGATGATTGCTCCCCCTTCAGGGGACTAAATGTGTTGGGGAGATGAATATGTCTAATACATGTTCAAGTTCTCATTGCAACAAAAGGAAAGTCCAATTCTACACTTAGCCTTCTTAAGGCTCAGGCTGCCTAAAGAAGAGAGAGGGTTGAATAATGAGTGTGACTAGAGTGGAACAGTGCTAAAGTTTAACCAAAGGACTAACTCTGCCTCTAGGCACAGGTTTCATTTGCAGAAAACTCCAAGCCTTTCAAGAAAGTTCACATCATTTTCTCCTTATTTTTTTCTTCCAACATGCTTTGCTACGAAGGAGATTGGATGTTCCTAAATCTGAACTAGTGGAAAGAACATGAGCTTTGGAGTTAAATAGACCTCAATTTGGAGAGTAGTTTCCCCATTTTTCTAATTGTTTGATATTGAGAAAAATTCTGAGCTTTCTGACTATTAAATGAGATGCACTATCTGCTTCTCTAATATAATGTACAAAAACCACACAGCACTTAGTGGACTTTCAGAAATGTACCCTATAAGAAGCAAGGAATCTTATGGGCTTAGAATTATTATGTACCTTTTAAAGATAAAGAAATTGATGTTTAAAGTGTCAGTAAATTTCTAGAGAGTATTATTTTGAACTTGACAGAGGCCTGGTGTCAGCAAACCACACACTTGGAGCAAAGAAGATATCTGACATTCTACAGGAACTGCATCTTAGACTACGCATTCTACACAGATTCTTATTGGAAAAAGGGAGCCACAAATTTCACAGCCCCCTGCCCCACTCTCACAAATTAAAGCCAAGGGAAAAATCCTCACACAACTTTAACTTAACATACCAGATGCAACAGGTGATTAATAGCATGGGCTCTGGAGCCAAAATTTTGGTTTCAAATGCCAGCTCTATGATTTACTAGCTGTGTGATGTGGGTCACAATTGATATTTCTTAACTTCTCTCAGTCTCAGTACCTCCACTTATAAAATGGATATGACAGAATCTACCTCATAGTGTGCTGTAACTGGACCATACCTGCCGTGGGTAAAATTGCAGTATTTCCAGAATCTCTTACCTGGCCTTACTACATCTCCATTTCAATAGGTATTCCCAAGGGGTAGAAAGAATTAGTCCATCTCCTTATCAATAGGTGATTACATGGAGGAGGCAAGGGAATATCTGGACTGGAGAGGACTGATGGGTTCCTTTTGCAGCTGGGTTATGAGACACATGGGTGAGCAAAAGTAGATGACTGCTTGTGAGCAATAAATGGGTTTCTCCTACATTATCTCTCCCTGTGACTGATTTTAGCTTCAAAGGTAATTTCCCCCAGACTGGGAACACATTTTCCCCCAGAGTTACACCTGGCAGTAGTCAGCAGGACCTTTTAACCCAAAATATGTCTTTATGAGTGTGACACTTGGGCAGGCTGCCCCTAGAGATGGTGGGGAAATACCCAAAAACCCCAATGTACAAGGTGAGGAGGCCCCAGTGGCTGCTGCAGTGGGGGGTGATGACTCACCCTTACCTCCTGCAGCAGTGGAGAGTGCAGCTTCACCCAGGAACCCCCTATCCATGGGGCTTCCACTTGGAGAGCCCATAGTAGGGATTTGGTTGAGGGTAAAGCACCTCCTAGATGGGTGGTCTCTTATACAGAATTGGGGAAGGGTAGAGACACTGGAAGCTGTGGAATTACCCTTACATAAGATAGAAAGCTGCTTAGAGGCCCTAGGGAGCCATGTAGCAGCTGGGATTGTGGGATGTTTGTTTCTCAAGATAGTGGAAAGGGTTATATAGGAGAAAGACACACTTCAGCATCACTTGGAGGAGCTGGGTGATGACCTATGGGATGCCCTTAAGAAAGAGAGACAGTTATTGAGAAGACAGGTCACGCTTCTAGAAGATACGTTAGCAGCGAGGGAGGAGGCAAAAGGAGAATTGACATTGCAGGAGGCCATGGGGGAGCGGAAGGAAGGAGCTGTGCCTTCAGGCCCAGAGATGGCAGAGGAGATATTGGTGGAGCTGAGGGCAGAATTGTTGCCAAGGCCACTGCCCAAGGAACCAGCCCCTCCTATATTAAAGGCCTGCCTGGTTGTAATTAAGAAAATAAAAACGTAACCACGGGCTCCTCATGGGAAGTAACAGCCCCCTCCCCAGGTTGTGGAGCACTCCATGCTCTGCCACTGTACCCAAAATGAGCTGGTGGACATGAGCATGAAGTTTTGGCAGAAACTGTTGGAACCTCTACATGGCTTTTGTGTCTTTGGTATGTAGGGGTGGAAAACTTTGTTATGTTTGGTTCGAAATGGGTAGACTGGATTCCCTGATGACTCACCCTCTCCTCCAGCAGCAGTTGCAAAGTGCTCATCACACCTCAGGGAACCAGGTGCTTCTGGATAGGCTGACAGCAGCCATCAGAGCCGTTTGGCCTAATCAGGGTGATTTACCATATTTACCCACCAGCTGGAAAATGTATGCAGAGCTCCAGAAGGTGTTACAGGAGTTGGAAATGAAAAAAATCATCCATAACATGGACCCCCTAGACCCGATGAGAAGTTTTTCACCATAGGAATGAGAAATCTAGTGCTTTGTACAGCACCCCCATCTCTCTTTGGGTCCCTAGTGACTACTCTTGCCCGCCACATAGGGCAACCCATAAGTGAGGCTGCTCATACATTAGAAGTTGTGAGGTAGGTTGTAACAGTAAGAGCATGGAAGGAAGTATGGGCTATGATGTATAGGAGAGGTGCAAAGGAATCCATGAATGTCTTGAGGACCCAGATGTGGTTTGATTTGATAAAGGCAAAGGTAGTGAAAGAAAAACTTGATGGGCAGCCTAATAGGATCTTGGTAGAACTGTGGCACCAATTAAAGCCAGAGCAGCAGGTCCAGCCACTGAGGTCCAGGACACAGAGGCAAAGCTGGAGGCAAAGCCTTACGTCCAGCCTGCATCCCTGCAAGACTTTCTGGGTAACAGTATTCAGGCTCCACCTGGGCGATCAACTCCACAGGAGGATGATAGTAATGCAGTTTGACTGAGAGGTCCAGGACCCCACCTTGAGTGATGTGATGCCCCATGAATATGCAATGTGTCCTGGCACTAGTGGACACAGGAAGTGAATGTTCTCTGAATTATGGCAGCCCTGAGCATTTTCCTAGGATCCCTGCTTTGATAGATGGCTATGGGGATAAGGCAATTAAAATGAAGAAGGCCCACATCCCATTGGCGATAAGGTGTTTACCCCCAAAAAGCATACTGTGTTCATTTCTCCCATCCATGAATTCATTTTTTGTGTCTGTATAATGCACAGCCTGTGGTTGCAGACCACTGCAGGTTATTTCAGACTGAGGGTACTGGTGGTAAGGGCAGTTCTGAGGGGACATGCAGAGCACTTGCTTGTACTTCTGCTTGTTCCTCAGTGGGTGACAAATACTAAGCAGTACAAATTGCCTGGGGTAAAAAGGAAACTGTAGAAACTCTACAGGAGTTGGAGAAGGTGGGCATCGTAAAGCCCACTCATAATCCTTTAAATTCCCTGGTGTGGTCAGTGAAAAATCCGGGCAGTTCCTACCATATGACCTTGAATTAGAGGGACTTCAATTAAGTCACACCCCTTTTGCATGCTGCTGTCCCTCTATAGCAGCCCTTATGGACACCCTCAGCCATGAACTATGGATGTATCATTATGTTGTGGACTTTGCTAATGCTTTCTTCTCTATTGACATAGGACAGAAAAGTCAGGAACAGTTTGCCTTCACATGGGTTCCACCATTTGTCATGGACTTGTAGCCCAGGACTTGGCCACATGGAAGAATCAACAATATGGCTGTGTCATTACATTGATGATATTATTCTCATGTCTGATTCTCTTGCAGATATATAAGGAGCAGTTCCTAGACTGATGAAACATCTACAGGAGAAAGAATAGGCTGTGACCAGCATCAAGTCTCAGGGACCTGATTTGTCTTTAAAGTTCTTGGGGGTTGTCTGGTTGGATAAAGCTTAAGTTATCCCAGAAGCAGTCATAGACAAGATCCAAGTTTTCCCTACCCCCATAGTTCTGGCAGTATTACAAGAATTTTTGGGTCTTTTTGGCTACTGTAGAGTGTTTATCCCACTTTCAGCACAAATTTTGAAGTCCTTATACCAATTGGTATGAAAGGGCATTGGGTGGGACTGGGATGAAACATGTTCAGCTGCTTTTACTGCTGGTAAGTGAGCATTCAAGGTCATACAGGCCTTGAGAGTAATGGACTCATCAAGGCCCTGTGAGCTAGATGTTCACGTAACTGAAGATGGTTATGGATCGGGTCTGTGGCAGCGGATTAACAGACTATTGGATTTTGGTAAACTATTGGATTCTGGTCACAATTATAGAAAGGAGCAGAAGTCTGTTACACCTTGACAGAGATGTACCATGCTGTGCACCATGCCTTGATAGCAATGGAGCCCATCACTGGAACAGCTGTGACAAAGGTAATAACCAACTATCCCATCATGGGGTGGGTGTGAGACTGGATCCAAAAGCCATGGAGTGATGTGGCACAGACTCTGACACTGGCCAAATGGGGTGCATACTTAAAGCAGCATAGCAACCTGTCTACTAGCCCGTTAAGTGGAGAACACCAACATTTTTTGGGGTCAGTGATGTATACCAGCAGAAAGCAGAAAGAACTTGTCTTTGAGCCATTGGTAGAGGAGAGTCCTTATAAGGAGGGAAAAAACCCTATACCTGAAGATGCTTGATATACAGATGGCTCCAGTCATGGGCAGCCCCAGATGTGGAGGGCTGTGGCTTTCCATTCTAAGACTGAGACAATATGGATGAAGGAAAGAGAGGGGAACAGCAATAAATGGGCTGAATTGCCGGCAGTATGGCTTGTGGTCACTAGGAACCCTCCCCTACAGTTGTCAGCACTGACAGCTGGGCTGTCTATTGGGGCTTGACCCTGTGGCTACCAAAATGGTAACTTGCCAGCTGGATGATTTGGTCACCAGCCCCTTTTGGGACAAGAGTTGTGGCAAGATCTATGGTCCTCTGGTCAGACTAAGAGATTTACTGTATTATGTGACTGACCAGTTACCTTTGGTGTCCCCAGGGAATGATTAAGCAGACATATTGACCCAGGTGCATTGGCTAGAAGGAAAGCCTGCCTCTGATGTAACCCAATCATTACATCAACATTTGTTTCACATTCGGCAAAAACAATGTGGGTTGTAGCCTGTCAGTGGGGCTTGCTGTTGACCTTTGAAGATGTAAGCACAGTCCAGAAGAAGGAGTGTCTTGTGTGTTTTAAGAGGGACTTACACTGAGTCCCACAGCAACATGAAACAATAGTGAAGTGGCTGATACCTCTTGTCAGGTGTCAGACAGACTATATTGGGCCTCTGCCCATATCAGAAGGATATCAGTATGCCAAGACTTGTGTGGACACAGCTACTGGACTGTTAGTTGCTTTTCCTGCACATTGGGCAGATCATCAAATGATCAAAAGGGTCCTAGAGTATCTCTTTGCAGCCTGTGACTGGCTGCAGGTGATTGAGAGCAATTAAGGCACCCATTTTACTGGACATGCACTACAAGAATGGGTGAAGCAATTTCGAATAAAGTGGAACTTTTATGTACCATATTACCCTACTGGTGCAGGCATGATAGAGGTCCAGTGGTTTGTTGAATTCTGCCCTAAAGTCAGACACCAGTTGTCCATGGGGTTGGTCAGTTCACTTATGGACAGTACTATGGCATTTGAATGAGAAGCCATGAGAAAGAGCCTTGAGCCCTGTGGACATGCTAACACACATTGCTACCCCTCCTATACAACTGCATGTGCAAACCAAAGAGGAGATATTGAAACCAGGTTATGGCCAGCAGAGCCACATCCTACTGCCAGCTGCAACTACATTAAACCCTGGAAAATGTTTAGTGGATGTGGCCCTGGACATTTTGACACATGGACCAGTGATAGCTGGCCCTTATTGCACCTTGGGGAGAAGTTATGGAAGCTGGCTTCATGTGTGTTCCTGGAGTAGCAGCAGAATATACCCCCAAAGATCATGATAGTGTACCCAAAACGTCCAGAGGTAAGAGCATCTTACAAGGAAGTTTTTTTCTTATCTTTATGGCCAGTGAATGTACCACCTATAGCCCTATATATTGACCCATTTGTAACTTCCACAGGGAAGGGAGTGAATTCTGGTACACTAGACCAGGACAAGATCCCACTCCTGCCACTGTCCTATCACAGACCACTCTCTTGCTTGCATCCTACTTGATGGACAAGATTTGCCTATGCTGGTGTCATTAAAATATGTATCTTATTGAATATGAGTTTATTTTCTTCTACAGTCCCTCTGTCCTGGACCCTCACCCTGGTTGCAGGTGTTGCATGATGATTGCTCTGAACTCCCTACCCATTCAGATGCTGACCGCCTCTGGAATGGGTGAGCTATGGACTTAATCTGCATAGGACTATGAACATAGTTGAATCCTCTGGCTTGAGGATTATCATGATTTTATTGCTGTTATTATTGTATATTATTAGTCTGGTTACAGTGTTCCAGTTTTCTCACACAGGGGCCATTGTGGAACATGAAGAGTGAGTATATTGTGAGGAAATATTTCTGGCAGGGTGTGCTATGGGTAAAACTGCAATATTTCCAGACTCTCTTGACTGGCCTTAGAGCATCTCCATATCAACTGGTGTTTCCAAAGGCTGGAGAAAAGTAGTTAATCTCCACATCAATAGGTGATTACATGAGGGAGTGAGGGCATATCTGAACCAGAGACATTGGGTGGGGTCCCTTTTTGCAGCCTGGTCATGAGACACATGGGCGAGCAGATGTGGATGACTGCTTGTAGCAATAAATGGGTTTCTCCCACTTTATTTCTTCCTTTAACTGATTTCAATTTCAAAGGCAAATTGCTCCAGGCTGGGAACATATTTTCCCCTGCGTTACACCTGCTCATAAAAACTCATTTTTTTAGGTATTTTTTGAAGTGGGTGTTATATATAGTCATTATTAAAAAGTGAATCATATAACCAAAATTAAATGAAATGTAGTAAAGAAAACGGAATAAATACCCAAAATCTATCACTTCTCTTCTGGTATAATCTGCCTGAGGAAACTGAGGACACCAGGAGCAAACCTGCAGTCTGACAAAATCAGATTTCCTGACCCATTGCAACGAGAAATATACACCAGAGGAATCTGATGGTACATCTTCCAAACAAAGGAGATGATGGAGTTATAGAATTTTGGATAAGTGTGGAATAGATATAAAATTTAAATGAAACAGTATTTTGATAGGCCAAAATGGAAAGTAGGGCTGTGTATAAAGGAAGCAAAGTTATGTATTGATTGCAAAGTAGGCTCAGGGTCTTGTTTCCTTAGAGTTCATTATTTTAACATAGATGTGAAACATGGTTCAAAACTCTTCATCTGACCTAAAATTCAAGGCTGTTTCTCTGAGTCAAAGTAACTTAGATTTGGGAGGAGAGAAAAAGATGGCGGCATGAGTAATGTGGCAGAAATCTCCCAAAACCACATATATTTTGAAAGTGCAGCAAATACAACTATTCTTAAAACTGTGACCAGAAGTAACAGTAAACCAGCCAGTCTACATCTGGGAGAAGTAAACATCTCATGGAAAAAGGTAAATAAAAAGCCATGACCCAGCAGGACCCAAGCACTCCCCCCACTCCTGCTCACCAGTGGGAGGAAAAGAATCAGAGCAGGGAGGGAGTGGAAGCATAGGACTGCTAAATACCCAGCCCTAGAAATCTACCCTGGGAGCACAGACCCACATTTTATGGTACTCTGGAGATTAGAGGGGCTGAAAATCAGACTCTGAGACGAAGACTGTGAACAGGGTCCCACAACCAGCTGCCCTGGGACAAAAGAAAAGCAGGTGCTTTAAGAGACCTCTCAATGCTCAGAGGGCTTCTAGGGGGCAAGGGTTTTGGAGATGGAACAGGTGGACAAAATCATCCTGGCACAGTCAGCTCAGCAGGCTGGGAACTTTCAAGAGCTTCAGGCACCCTATACCCTGGTTGGCAAGGCAGCTCCAAGGCCCCTCAGCAAGATAAGCAGCCTGCAACTCCTTCCGTCCCTTTGGCACCTACGTGCGAACCGGCTGTCCCTGCCATTGCTTCAGACCAACTGAAGGCACCCCGACCTACAGGAACTACACAGCTAAACACAGAGGTTTCTCCCTGTGCATAGCTAACTGGTCCAGACTCAGAGGCTGCTCCTTGTGCACAGCTGACTGCCACAGACAGTTGAGAAGGGCGTTGAGACTGGGAGCAATGAAGGAGCTTTGTTATCATGGCAGACTCCCATGCCACTTGACTACGACACCCACCAGAAATTAAAGAGGACACTAATAAATGGAAATTCATAAAATGCTCTTGGCTAGGAAGAATTAATATTGTCAAAATGGCCATCCTGCCTAAAGCAACTACAGATTCAATGAAATCCCTATCCCAATACAGACAGCATTCTTTAACAAACTGAAACAAATAGTTCTAAAATTCATATGGAACCATTAAAGATCCCGAATAGCTAAAGAAATTCTAAGAAGTAAGAATAAACTGGGGGTATCTCCAACTTCAAGCTCTACTACAAAGCCACAGTAATCAAGACAGTTTTGTAGAGAACCATAGACCAAAGGAGCAAACTAGAGATTCCAGACATTAACCCAAGCATGCATGGTCAATTAAGATATGAAAAAGGAGGCATAGATATACAATGGGTAAATGACAACAACTGGTGTTGGCAAAACTGGACAGCCACATGTAAGAGAATGAACCTGGATTACTATCTAACTCCATACACAAAAGTAAACTCGAAATGGATCAGAGACCTGAATATATGTCATGAAACCATAAAACTTTGAAGAAAACATAGGCAAAACTCTCTTAAATAATAACATGAGCGACTTTTTCATGAACATATCTCCCCAGGCAAGGGAAACAAAACCAAAAATGTTCAAGTGGGACTATATCAAACTATAAAGCTTCTGTACAGCAAAGGACACCATCAGTAGAACAAAAAGGCATCCTACAGTATGGGAGAATATATTCATAAATGACATATCTGATAAGGGGTTGACATCCAAAATACATAAAGAGCTCACATGCCTCTACCACCAAAAAGAGAATAACCAGATTAAAAAATGGGCAGCGGATTTGAACAGACACTTCTCCAAAGAAGAAATTCAGATGGCCAACAGGCACATGAAAAGATGATCCACATCGCTAATCATCAGAGAAATGCAGATTAAAACCACAATGAGATATCACCTCACACCAGTTAGGATACCAAACATCCAAAACACAAACAACAAATGCTGGCGAGGATGTGAAGAAAAGGGAACCCTCCTACACTGCTGGTGGGAATGCAAATTAGTTCAACCATTGTGGAAAGCAGTATGGAGGTTCCTCAAAAAACTCAAAATAGAAATACCATTTGACCCAGGAATCCCACTCCTAGGAATTTACCCTAAGAATGCAGCAGCCCAGTTTCAAAAAGACAGATGCACCCCTATGTTTATTGCAGCACTATTTACAATAGGCAAGAAATGGAAACAACCTAAGTGTCCATCAGTAGATGAATGGATGAAGAAGTGGTACATATACACAATGGAATATTATTTATCTATAAGAAGAAAACAAAGCCTACCATTTGCAACAACATTGATGGATATAGAGAGTGTTATGCTTAGTGAAATAAGCCACGTGGAGAAAGATAAGTACCAAATGATTTCACTCATCTGTGGAGTGTAACAACAAAGCAAAAACTGAAGGAACAAAACAGCAGCAGACTCACAGAACTCAAGAATGGACTAACAGTTACCAAAGGGGAAGGGACTGGGGAAAGCTGGTGGGAATGGAGGGATAAGGTGAATAAGGGGCATTATGATTAGCACATTTGATGTAGAGGGGACACGGGGAAGGAAATATAGTACAGAGAAGACAACTAGTGACTCTATAGCTTCTTACTATGCTAATGTACAGAGACTGTAATGGAGAATGTGGTGGGAACTAGATAATGGGGGGACTCTAGTAACCACAATGTTGCTTATGTGATTATATATCAATGATACCTTAATAAAAAGTAACAGATTTTTATAGACAGGAGTGGGATATTTTATTCTTACTGATATAATTTCAAACAGCTAAGTTTCTAAATTCTTTTTAGAAACAGTGTTCTCTAGTGAACAGGAATGCAATAGCTACTCAAAGAAGGGGAATGATATCACATTTTACAGTTGCAAATGTTTATGGGAAATAATTATTTCATACTAACAGAGGCTTTGCCTCTTGTCTTTTATTTCAGCATGATAAATAGCATGGAGAGTTTTTACAGTCCAAGTTAATTTTTATTTTCTACACTTCATAATCACTTTACTATACTTCACTATTATCTGTTTTGTTGGGGTTTACATCTATTTTATTGGTTTGATGGAGACACTATATAATGGTGTGTCACTTCACGTCTTTTCCCAGCTCTGCATTCAGCAACATCATGCCCCTAGCTTGAAATTACCGCAGTGAAGGGCTTATGCCACATAAATCAGAAACACTACACATTAGGGTTTATTTTTCTCTCAGAGACCCGGTTGTTAAACCTATGAGCACATCACTGTTCATAAGGATATTGTGAAGACTGAATAAGTTAATAAAGGAAAATGCTTACAACAATGCCTGAAGTCATAATAAACATTCAAAAAAGTTAGTTATTTTTAGTAGAATGAGGAGATGGAGGGGAAGGAAGAGAAGGAGTAGAAACAGTAGTAACTGGGAATCACATTTATAAGAATTTATAAACATTTTATAGTAGGTATAATTCTAAGATGGCCACAAAGACCTTTACTCATTTTGTACATGTCCTGCATAATCCCCAAGACTACGATGAATCTTCCTCCCATGATTGGATTATGTTTTATGGTACAGCTGATTTTAATATAGGAAGATTATTTGGGAGGCCCTGAGCTATTCACATGAGCCCTTTAGTTCTGAGTCTAAATGTCAGAGACAGCAAGTCAGAAATTTGAATTATGAGAGGGATTTGATGCATCTTTGCTAGCTTGAAGATTGAAAAGGCTACATGTTAAAGAATGTAGGTGGTCTCTAGGAACTAAATGCAGTCCCTGATTGACAGTCATAAGAACATGAACATAAGAACTTTACCTGAACTACAATGAAATAAATTATTTTAGCCACAAGAATGAGCTTGAAAGTGATTTTTCCCCTGAATCTCCCATGCAAAACTTCAGTCTGGCTAGCACATTGATTTCAGCCTGTGCACAGACCTCAGTCAGGTCCACCCAGTCTTATGACGTATAAATATGAAGTAAAAGTGGATGTTATTTTAAGATACTAAGTTTGTGCTAATTTGTTACAAAGAAATTTTTAATAAACCAAATACACTTCCTCACAATTATTTATTTTTTGTTATCTAAACAATTTTTCCAGTGTGAACTATATAATAAAACCTTCATAGTAATATTTCCATGTCCTGTTCCTTAAGAACAGCAATAAGAAAGGGGCTGGAGGACAAAATGCACCATAAAAATATAAGAATCTTCCCTACACTGTTTTCCCTACCCTCAACATCTCTTAAGTTTGGAATACAGGCAAAGAAGGGAGGAAGGAAGGAACCTTATGCCTCTTCAGCATACAAACAAGTAGATTACTCCTTTCTACAACCTGACCTCTGGACTCAGGTTAACTCTTCTCTGGTAAAACTAAATTTCTCCAAGCTGGTACCACAACCTCTACCTCCTCAAACTCCACTAACTCATACATGAATTCCACTTCAGACCTAAGCTGGAGAAGAGGAGAGACAAGGACCACAAAGGTTAGAGTGGTAGGTATTAGTCCCTAAAAGAGAAAAAAGAAGACCCCATGTAGTGTCCTAAAGCCTCATACAAAAAAGAAGGGTAAGAAGGGTAACTGCTTTTTAATCAAAGTTTGAGTCCTGAAGCTAAGCAATAAAGAAACTGTGGGGTTTCAAAACAGACATACAGTAAATCATCTCAACCTTGTTATTGTTAAGTTATTGTGAGTATTAAATAAGATACTTTATATAGAGTGCTTGGCATATGATGGGTGCTGCTTTTTCTATTTGCTCACATTTTACCAAATACTCCTTGTTCTCCTCCTCCTTCTACTACCTACCACTATTTGAATAATCCTTTGTAATTTACCAATCATTTTTACATATATCACCCAAGGAGTTAGGTTCTAACAGTTCAGTCTAAAGTTCAGGTCTCCTGTCTCCATCACTACATATTGTAGCAGGGTAATAACAATACCAATAATAACTACTATTTATTGAACACTTTATATATGGCGTATATGTGGTACAACTGTGTTAATACTTTTACATTTATTACCTTTAATCCTTTCAATAACCCTATTGATAGGGAAAAACTTACAAGGACAGCAATCTAGTCCAGGTGGCTCCCTTCTGCTGCTCTTCTTAGCAAAGACAACAGAAACTCCCTTAACTTCCCCCTCCCCTTCACTCCCCGCTCTGCCAGGCATTCACTCCCCTTGCTTGCTCATTTGCTGTGCATGTAGAAATACTGCAGATATGGAAGCAGAAAGATATATATTGCTCCCCTTGCTTTGTTCGGGGCTCAAACCTTGAGAGATTATTCCTTCTGAGCCAACCGGTATAAAAATAAAACCTCAACCCTCCAAGACCTCGGAGTGCCGTTTGATTCTTCTGTCAGTGATCCAGTCCAGGTTTTTCAGTTTTTTTTTCCTTAAAATTTGGTTCCCTGACTGGAAAACCCAACAGCACCAACCCTTTGTTACCACCAGTTTGGGGCAACGGTGGGGTGGTGATGGAATGAGCTATGGCAACGGAGAAGGCACACCCTGCCTGATCTTTCAGCAGTCTCCTGACAGGTTGCCCAGGGCCAGCCCTGCTCCACTGTTCCCGCCGGACTCGGAGGCTTGGCAGGTGAGGAACTAGTTCCGACGTCTGATTATGGTAAGGTCCAGGGACCCCTGACCCAGCCAGTTCCCACCTGTTGGGGTGAAATGGGAGCCTAACCTCCCAGAGACTTCCTAGAAGTCTCACAGATATACATTCCCAGGAGGGGAATGTTTAAACTCTGGTCTGACTGTGTAAGTGAGTGTTCAAGGCAGCTGAAGCCATTCAGTCTGCACTGAATCTGTGATTCCATGGGCCTGCGCTATGGAATCTGAGTGGACCCTTTGCCATATTCACAGTCGGCTGCCCTGACAATGGTGACTCAGCTTTGGCTGACCTGGCCCAGGACTTATACAGGTGCACCTTAGTCAAGGCTGATCAAAGTCTCTGCAAGGAGCACAAATTGATGGGAATCTGATTGGTCTCCTCTCTAGAGGAGGCACCCCTCTCTTGTATGTTGTCATGGCACAGTTACATGGACACGTCATGGGGTCAGGGCACAGCAAACCCATAGTTCTCGACACCATGATCAAAAATTTGAGGAAGGGATTTTCAGAAGACTATGGAGTAAAATTAACTCCCAGCAGGTTAAAAGCCCTGTGTGAATCTGAATGGCCTACCTTTAGTGTAGGATGGCCTCTGGAAGGGGCCCTAGATATCCCAACAGTCAACTGGGTCTGGTGGGTCATCACTGGAGACCCAGGTCATCCTGACCAGTTCCCATATGTAGATTCATAGTTAGAATCACTCAGACCCTTCCCCTTTGGGTGCACTTCACCTACAATAGGCACGGACAGGGTAGGGTCTTAGTAGCCTCAACAAAGAAGTCTACAAAGAATAAAAAGAAACCTAAGCCTCCACATATTCTTGATGTTGACGCAGAGCAAGAGCTAATATTGCCCCCACCTTATGTGTCCCCAAGGCCATCAGCACCCAGCCCTCCAGTCCAGGACACCCTGCCGCCATCAGCCTCCCAACCAACTCCAGAACCAGTGAACCCACTCTGCCCTGAACCAGCAGCCAGACTGCACCCTCTTCCAGGAGCAGCTGCCCTTCAGATGCCAGTATAAGATACACAGGAGCCTGAAAGACATAATAAAGATGGGACCATCCAGCCCGGCCAGTCCATGCTTTACTATCAATCCTTCTCCATAACTGACCTCCTCCAGGGGATCAAAGCCAGGTCCAAAAACCATATGAACATGACCAAAGTATCTTCAGTCACTCAACAACCAGGAGACTCTCCTGGGGACTACTATAAAAGACTGTGTGAAGGTTATCACACCTACACCCCATTCAATCCTGAGTCAACAGAGAGCCAACAAATGGTCAACACCTCATTCGTAGCTCAATCCACCCCAGATATCAGAGGAAAGCTCCAAAAACTTGAAGGCTTTGCTGGGATGAATATCATTCAGCTGATTAAAATTGCCAACAAAGTATCTAAACAGAGAAGTTAAGGCCAACAGTGATAGTGAAAGAAAAATGAAAAAAAAAAAAAAAAAAGAAGGCGAGCCTCTTGGCATCTGCCTTAAGAGAAAGAGATGGCCAAAAGGCAGAGAAAAGCCGACTGCCAGGACAGGGGAAGCCTAAGAACCCTCTAGCCAGGGAACAGTGTGCTTATTGCAAAGAGAAGGGGCACTGGAAGAATGAGTGCCCCAACTGAGGCAATGTCCCAAAGTCCAGTCACTACTGGGAGGAGCCTCATGGGGAAAGGCTCATTGGCCTGGCAGGAACAGACTCAGATTAACAAGGACCAGCCTCTCTCACACTTGGACCCCATGAGCCCACAGTCAAAATGAAAGTGGGGGGCCAAAACATGATTTTTATGTTGACACAGGGGCAGAATACTCTGTGGTCACCCTCCCTGTAGCCCCCTTCAGTAAATGACTGCAACTATTCTCGGAGCCATAAAGACAGCGGCAGTATCCACTCTCACAAAAGACGAGAGCAGGCATCCAGGATCACCTTATCAGACTCAAAGAGGCAGGTATTCTAATCGAGTGTCAGTTGCCCTGGAACACCCCACTTCTACCAGTCCTTCGAGTGGACTCAACCAGATACGGGGCAGCAGATGCAGTTAACATGGATGCGGCTTCCACAAGGGTTCAAAAACTCACCCACCCTCCTTGGAGAGGCATTGGCTGCAGACCTTGCCAGATTTCTGAGGGAAGCCACGCACTGTGCAGTTCTCCAGTATGTAGATGACCTCATCCTTGCCAGTGACACCCAGGAAAATTGTGCAAAAGGCACAAAGACCCCCCTGAAACTCCTGTCAGTTACTCAGGATACTGAGCCTCATGGAAAAAGGCATAAATCTGCCAGCAGCAAATCCAGTTCATGGGCTTCCTCCTCACCCAGAGAGAAAAGAGGTCATTAACTCCTTATCCCAGCCCCAGATGAAGAAAAGCATACGAGAGTTCCTGATGGTAGCTGGGTTCTGCAGAATCTGGATTCCCAGATTCTGGGCAATGGCAAGACCCCTCTACAGCCCCCTGGGGATCCAGACCAAAAGGTCCCTGTCTGGACAGAAGAGGCAAGAGCAACTTTCCTAGAAATAAAGGCTGCTTCAGAACAGGCACCAGCCCTAGGCCTGCCAGATATATAAAAGCCCTTCAATCTCTTCATACATAAAAAATGTAGCAATTCTGCATTGCAAAGGACACCAAAAGGGAAACAACCCTATAACACAGGGGAATCGGCTGGCAGAAGAAGCAGGTAAAGCAACAGCCAGTAAGAAGACAGATAAAGCTCCTTCCCTCACTATGGCCCTAACACCCATGGTGGAGGACCCTCCACCCAAGGACTGAAAAGGAGAAGGACTGGGACATGGCTGAAGGAGCCACCATAACTGAAAAAGGATGGTGGATGCTACCAGACAGACACATCTTTGTCCCAACTGCAACCAGAAGGCACTTAGTCAGCTAGTACCATCAGCTCACCCACCTAGGATAGACTGCATTGGAAGCCCTCCTCAAGAAGTAATACTACATCAACCAGTTGCCAGCATTATGCCAAGCAATAAGTGAGCAGTGCATGACTTGTGCCAGAAATAATGCTCAATCTGCAGCACGATCCCCACCCGGTGTCCAAAGAGCAGGAGTTGCCCCTTTTGAAGACCTTGAGATAGACTTTGCAGATGTCCAGCCAAGCCGAGGTCTCAGATACCTCCTAGTAATAATGTGTACATACTCTGGGTGGGTCAAAGCCTTCCCAACCAGGACAGAATGAAGCTGGGAGGTAGCCAAAGTCATCCTGAGAAAAATTGTGCCCCAGTTTAGCCTACCGTCTACAATTCAGTGACAATGGACCTGCCTTCGTAGCAGATGCAGTACAGACTTTAACTAAATCTCTCAACATTACTTGAAAACTCCACACTGCATACAGGCAACAAAGTTCAGGGAAAGTGGAGAAAATGAATCGCACCCTCAAAGGAACCCCACCTAAGTTTTGCCAAGAAGCTGGCCAGACCTGATGCCCCTGGCTCTCCTGCGTGCCCACTGCACACATGGGACTCAAGGCTTTTCCCCCTTTTGAATTGGTGTATGGATGCCCTCCCCCATGTCTAGGAAGCCGCCCAGGGAACCTACACCAGATAGGAGATAAGAAAGCAAGAGAACAACTCTAAGCCTTGGGAGCCACGCTAAATAAATTGCCACAATATACCATAGAAAGCCCCCATCCCCTTAGGGATCCCAGTACATTCCTTCCAGGCTGGGGGCTCAGTCTGGGTCAAAGATTGAAAAATGGATCCCCTCAAACCTCAGTGGTCTGACCCCACATTGTTGTTCTAACCACTCCTACTGCCCTCAAAGTTGCAGGCATCACTCTGTGGGTCCATCATTCCAAAGTGAAAAATGCCCATAATCCGGATGAAAAAATACATCAGTGGAAGGCCCAGCCAAACCTCCAGAATCCTCTCTGCCTCCACATCCAATGATTACCCTCTGACTAAAGAACACCTACGTGCCATGGATCCTGGCCCCTGCCAGAGTGGTATCTTTCATCCTGGGCATTGAACTCTATGCTGTTGCCTCCCCAGACTGGACTATTCCTCAAAAAGTTGCCCCTTTTGTTGTCTATTGGGTAATCATAGAATGTTTTGCTGTGCTTACCTGTTTCTCCTAACTATACTGAAGCCTCAGACCGCATCTCCCCACTACCACTCTGTAATGTTATTTTTATACCTTCGTTCCCTTCCCTTCCTCCCCCTCACTCCTGGGGAACCTCAGTGTGGTTGCATAAAGTTAGACAAATGGGGGAACGGATTCGGTGCCTACACCTACATGCCTGCTAAATGTTATGAAAAGAACAGGGCCACCCTTTGCCTTAAAGTCGGGAAAAGATACTGGACTGAAACAATAAATAAATGGGACTCAGATGTTCACTTAGGGGAAGAAAGGGATCCACAGGCTGATGGACCTCCCTCACCCATATTGGAATGTCTGATGTGGGGGGGTCCAGGATCAAGCACGAAGGGATAGAGATGAAAAGGTCAAGCAGGCCCTAAAGGCACTGATTTAAGAGCCAGCTTACCACAATATTGACCTCTTAGGATTTTTTGTAATAGATTAAGCAAATTAGTATTACTACAGGGTCTGCCTTCAGCCCCTTGAGTGCCCTCATCTCCCACTGCACAAACTTGGTGGAGGGCTGTGCTAAGCAGGTGTGCCAAGGAGGACTCTGTCAGGGGTGGGGGTGGGCACGTGCCCTCCTGCTCCTTTCTAATTTTAATTTGCCCTTAAAATAGGTGCCTGTCTCCTCCAATGTGTAACATCCCTCTAACATTTGCACGTTCCAAGCTGTAGATGTTAAAATGGAATCCATGGCTAACAACTCTTAGCTGGCCTTGCTGGGCCAGCGGTTCTGTTGCTCCTTAAACTATTGGTGAGACCCTCCATCTTTAACTGGCTCATTAACGTTGTCAAGGAATGCATTTCCTCTGTACAGCTCATGTATGTGCAGAGTCATTATAACCCGATCTTAAACCAAGGAGATGATACCTCTTAAAATGAAGTGTTTGAAGGGGCATCAGAGGGGGAGTGATAGGGAAAAATTTACAAGGACAGCAGCCTAGTCCAGGCGGCTCCCTTCTGCTGCTCTTCTAAGCAAACACAACAGAAACTCTCCCTCCCCTTCACTTCCCACTCTGCCAGGCACTCACTCCCTAAACTTATTTTGCCTTGCTTGCTTGTTTGCTGTGCACGTAGAAATGTTGCAGATACGGAGGCAGAAAGATATATATTGCTCCCCTTGCCTTTGCTTAGGGCTCAGACTTTGGGAGATTACTCCCCTCTGAGCCCGCCAGTGTAAAAATAAAACCTCAACCCTGGAAGACCTCTGAGTGCTGCTTGGTTCTTCCGTCAGTGATCCAGTCCAGGTTTTTCAGGATTTTTCCATAACACTGTGAGGAAGGAATTATTGTCTTTGTTTACCAGATGAGAATTTTTTTGCTTAGAAAACAGAAGTTAAGTCTCAGAGATTCCATCTGTTGGACTGAGGAATTCACCATTCTACACTCCCACAGTAATTCACTAGCGCCTCAGTATAAATGAGTTTCATCCTGCTTTTACCTGGTAGAGGAAAGGAGAATCACTATAAATAGGAACTAGAAAGAGGGAGGTTAGGAGCTGAAGGGAAACCTCTTTTTTTTTAACTGTTTTCCCCAATCCTGATTCTAGCTGTAACACATTAAGTTTGTGCAGAATATTGAAAAAAGTAACCAATAATCATGTATTTCTGTAATTTGAAAAAAATTCATTTATATCACTACCATTTTAAGTACTTATAATTTCATGCTATATTAGTGTTATTATTGGGTATTTACAATGATTGAGCTCTACTTAAATCATGCACTCTGCTAGTCATTTTATATTCTTCCTATTAAAATAACTTTATGTGATAGGTATTATTTCCATTTTAACACTGATGAAGGAAATTTAAAGAGATTGATAACATCCCAGATCATATAGCCAGTAAGGCTTGGGGTCAGGTAAGCCTGGTTCAAAAGTTCAGATGCTTAACCATGACACTGCACTGATTCTCTTTGCTCTATACACTCAGCATTCTTGGTAGCAGTCCTGGTCCGTGACAAAATGGTCATCAACTCTTAAAGCACATGGACCTGCAAATAATCAGCAACATGCTATACCTGTGCATCAGGTTCTCCTCACAGAGTATAATCTGGGACTTAATGTTACTCAACGTTTTAAAAATCTAAATGGAAAATGATTACATTTATAGAGAAGTCCATGAAGGGGACTTTCTCTCCCTTGAATACTTTACTATCTATTGCTGGCTTAAGCAAGGCCGCCAGAGAATTACAACTATGGACTGCTAGGTTACTTTATTTTGACATAATATAGCTCAGTAATTATTTTTTGGAAGAGCACTTGGGCATTATGGCATCAATTTACATAAGTGAAATTATTAGAAACAGATCTTAAGAAACATGTTGCTATGTTTACTGTAGAGGTGCTATTGATGATATTGCTCATATATTCTTAAGAGTGCTCATGAGAGACTAGTTGATTTTAATAACAATAGTTCTGTTTTATAGCAGCCGGCCTATCTTTGTTGTTTAAACAGTGTGAATCATATAACTGATGGGGTTTCCCTCTTTGCATTGAAAGCTTTAAAGTTCAGAATCATTTGTAGCTCATGTTGAACAAATGTGAAAAAATTTTCAAGCATGCATTTTGTATGCTAACTACATTCAGACATTTTTCATTCAATCACTACTATATCCTCATTTCCAAAGCCATAAACTCTTTCCAGTATTTACAGATGCAGTATGTGTAGTGGTTATAATCATAACCTGTAGAGTTAGATTGTCAGTGTTTGAATCTACTTTCTATCCCTCACTGCAACACTATGGGCAGGGTATTTATATACTCTGCACTTCAGTTTCTGCATTTGTCAAGTGAACATAATAGTTCTTACCCCCTAGGGTTGTTATGAGTGATATATTGAGGTTATATATGTGAAGTGCTTAGAACAGAGCTTGACACTCAGTTCCACTACACTGCGTATTACAGAAGATACTATTTACATACATGCAGCATGAATAGTACCTCCTAGATCTGGACAATGTGGGGGCTCTACTGAAGCATAGTGAATAACATTTATATATTTGCCATTGTTGTTGCTGTCACATGCTCATAAAATACAGTTTTAATGGAAAAAATTAAATAGGATTTCACCTATGTCCCTGTCTTTGAGTTTCCACAACAATGGTGGGTGTATAAAAACTCAGGCTGTCAGACAACTAACACTTGCATGCTTATCAAATAAGCATATACTTCCAACTTACTACACTACCACCACCACCATCACCAATACTACCTTCTTTAATTTGCTTAATCTACCAAACTACCTGAAAATAATCATCTTGAATGATGGTACCTAAGAATGGAAAGGGAGGCTTGGAATGTTTTGAGAAACACTTAAGTGTCAAAATATTAAAATATTATATATGTTATATATATGTGTGTGTATGTATACATGTTTTAGTGATATAATAATCTCAGAGATGAAAGCAGATCTTAGAGAAGAGGGTTTTCTCTTTAGAAAAACTAAAAATTTTGACTGGTTTCAAAATCAGCAGACAGGTATGCAGGCAAACACACACAGGCCTCAGCCTTGTCAAAGGATATTCCTTCGTCAAAGGATATTTTTTAGCAAGCAGGCAAAAGAGACTTGTAGAAAGTATGACTGTACACCCCTTCCATTGGATTGATTGATTTTAAAGTATTTCACAAGGAGGTGTGAATGATCAATTGGCTTTATTCTTTGTCAGAATGAACTTCTAACTGATTGGATACAAGCTTCTGTCTTCAAATTGTTCCTGGCCCATAAATACTAGTTAGAGCAGTCTCTCTGTCTCCTTCTCCAAGCTCAAGGATCAACAGTTCCCTGCCTCATTTTTTAAGTCATATTTCCAACTTTTTCTCCAAGTCTCATTCAAGACCCTCCTATGTTATCTACTTTTAGTCAAAGCCAAAACCAAGAAAAAAGTTAAAATATATCATTTCAAAACCTGATTTATTCACAAATACAGATTTCTGAGGCTAAGAGTACACTACAGGAAAACTGCTTAGCTCATTGTTCCAAGCCTTACGTTAGAAAAACTGTGGAAAAAATATTCCAAAAAGGGTTTCTAGTAATTGAATATGATTCTTATCTTAAACCCCCATAGCAGAATTATCAAACATCCTATGCCCTCAGGGAAGTTCATGATGTCACTATTTACTTCTTCTGGACTTTAATGCTTTTGTTCCCTCCCCAAATATTTATAGAATGTATATTGTGTGAAAACACTGGTCAGCAGGCTGAGTTCATAATCTATACCTCCTAATCAAAAAATGGAACTAATACTTTAAATAAGCAATATGGCTGATTGTTTATTAAATTTTGCTTAAAGACTTTGTAATAAAGGCATATCATTGAAGGATAAGTGTTTTATTTTAAAAAATCTAAGTCAATGTTATGGGTTGAATTGAATCCCTCTAAAATTTTATGTTGAAGTTCTAACACTCAGTATCTCAGAATATAATCTTATTTAGAGATACGTTATTTACTAAATCAAAATGAAGTCATTAAGTTGGCCCTAATCCAATATGACTCATGACCTTATAAAAAGGATAAATTTTGAGACAGATAAATATGTGGACCAATACAGTCATCTATAAGCAAAGGAAAGAGCCCTAGAACAGATCCTTCCCTCACAGCTCTCAGAAGGAATCAACCCTGCCAACACCATGCATTCAGACTTCTGGCCTCCGGAAATGTGAGACAGTAAATTTCTGTTGTTAAAGCCACCCAATTTATGGCAATTTGTTACAGAAGCCCTATTAAGCTAACATATCAATTTAACACTTAATAATTATGTGGAAACCTAAGGTTTCAACCTACTTAGAAGTATATACATGTGCACACAAACATACATGCACACACCTTGAGGAAACTTAAGGCAGAACTGTGTTTCTAAAAGTTAATACTCCCATTTTATTTTTAAGCAATAAATATTTATTCTAGAATGAGAATAATTTATAACTATTTCTATAAGGAGAGTTATAAACAACTCTAATTTTATAAGGAGATAAAAACAACTGTTTTGAAGCAGTCCCAGAAATGGTTTTATTAGCAATGCTAAATCACCCGTAACAGTTATTGAAATTGGATGTGAGTGAAAAATGCAGAGAATTATGAAGAAAAATGAAAGTAGATAAATGCTACAATAAACCCAAGGTTCTGGCTTTTTTGGGAATGGCATTGTCATGGCTATGTTCTTCTCTGGCCCATGTGTAACCCGTGCATGGAGGCATGATATTTTTAATAGCAAAATTCCAGTGAGTCAGCAACTGTGTAGTTTGAATCCCAGATGCTCCTTGGGGTAGAGAGATGGGGAAGGTATACATTTGACAGCAAAACTCTGAAGTTATTATAGATTAAATGACTGAGTTATTCACAGGAGATTCTTCAAGATAACAGTCAAATTAGAAACTATTTTTTTCTATCAAAAGCCAGGTACATTTTCAAAGCAGCAATGTACGTAGACATATTTATAAAATTTCATATACTTACATATGCTCAGACACATTCTATGCAATTTCATGATTATAATATCATTGTTAAATGTTGAAAGTTTTGAGAAGTGTGTGTGTGTGTGTGTGTGTGTGTGTGTGTTTGTAAGAGGGTCTTATATTGCCTAGTGTAGAAATGCAAATACTCAAAGGAGGTCACATTTTAAGTTCTTAATCAGCAACTACCAAAATTATTTATGAACCTTTCAGCTAAGGAGATTCGGGAGTGGGCAGTTGGGAGTGGACTGAAGGCAGTCTAGGAAAATAGAACAAAATGTGACCATATGTTCTTCATCTAAGAACATTCCTAAAAGGAACAATATAGGTCAAAGGATACTGAACAAGTTGGTGGATCCCTGATAATCTTTACTCAGAATACACACTGACTTCCCTTGTTTCTCTTCAGGTACACCCCTGCATAAAGTACCAAAAAGAACATTGTGTGGACAGGAGTTGGTTTGCCTGGATTCCTGGTACTGGGTCAGGAGGACTGCAACTATTCAAAGTGTTTTAGAGTTGTTTACGGTTTATAGACATTAATCTTCAGCTCCTCATTACAATACTGCCTTCTGATAAGTTTCCCTACAAATATGCTCTAGCCTAGACCAGAAACTTCATTTAATAATCTTGGATATGTTTGTTTGGGTAAGAAATATTTTGTATCTTACATGATTACAGTAATCAGTTAATATTTCCCTAATCTAGTGTAAGGTACTATTATAGAAACTTCATATTTAATTTTCAAAACAACTCTATGAGATAAAGGTTATTGTTTTCATTTTACAAAGACACTGTGGGTTTAAGCATAAAGTAATACATAGCTTCGATTCAAACCCAACTATTTTGATTCTTAAGTTGTGCTACTTCATTTACATAAGTGGTTGGATTTGAATTTGGAACCTATTTTTTTAAGTACTCCCTGTTTGTTTTTAACAATTTGTATATTTTCCTTCTAGTATTCTGATTTCAATAGACTTCACTGACAAATCGTTTCTTTTAGGTTTCTTAAATGGAGTACAGAGTGTCAGCATAAGTGAGGGGACATTAGTAATTCATACAAATAACTCAGGAACCCTGAAGGGCTCTTTCCTCATCAGCTTTGCAAAGACTATCCTAGAAATATCTCCCAACAGAGCTCCAATTTCAGCCTCAGAAGTAACCTTGATGTTGATGTCAGCCACTGGGAAAGACCTTCAGCTGTCTACTTGAACCCACAAAGCTGGGTAATTTAGGAGAATGATGGGCCAAGCCTAGTTCCCAAAAGACTTAGTCTTCCTCATTGACCACTCAGAGAACTTCTGGAACAATATGGTTCCCTTGATTTTTTAGGAACAGCTGGTCTCCAGAAGCAGATACCTGGGCATGATTTCTATTTTATATGACATCTAGATGTCACCCAGGGGAACAGATAGTCTAGCTGGGTACAGAAAAGTAAGTGGGATACAACTTCAGGAAACTAGTGGGAAGGGCTCATTAGTAGTAAGTTAGTTTAAATTTAGGGAATAATAAGGGTAAACTGTATTCAACTATCTCTCTTCCTTCTAGCACAAAATTTCAAGGACTCGAGGTTCTTAATAGGCAAGACTTTCTTACTCCCTTCCTTCCCTAATCATGAAAACTAATAGGTTTCTGGGAGAGAAGTGGTTCCCTTGTCTTCTCTATTTATGAGAAACTTGGAGCTTGTAACTGACACCTCCCAAAGGCAGGAGGCTACATTGCATTACTCTTCTTCGCACGTTCCTCATGCCACATATAAATAGGAAGCCAATGCCCCAAGGCTGTAGTGGGTCCAGCAAAACAAACTGACCAGCATTCCCAGCCTGGGCCCTAGCTATATATACATATGCACCCAACCTGACACTTTCTATACAAATCAAACTTCTCAATTCAACAGTTTTTCTGCCTAACACCCACTCGTATATTTATGTGATTTAATCTACTAAAACTGCCTTTATTAAGGATCAAGGGCAAGAAACAATTACTCAAAAATTTATGCAACGTGAGAGAAAATAGCTATTATATAAGTTGTCTACTGTAACCTTCTGTGATCCTGATACAATGGTCTATTACTCCTTTTAGCAGGATTCAGGAAAATTTTCTCACTCCTTTTGAATGGAATGCTTCTCTCTATTGGACATAACTACAGTAGCCTTTAAATCTATCTTTGTCTTGTTTTCCAGAAATCTCAGAACTAAATCTGATGCTCAGTTGCCAAATAATTCCCTTCTTCTTTATGTTTCCCAGTCATTTAATTTTAGTTTTAATTATTTATTATATTATGTGTCATTATTGTAAACCATTTCAAACCATCTATGAAACATGAAAGTAGATAAGGCTATAAATTACACATATACTTAGAGAAGATGTATTCAAGGCTTTTTTCTTTTGAGTATGAACTACTAATGACTCGATTTATCCTGAAACTTCCTGTTCCTAATAAATACACTATTTTATTGAGGCAAAATTCATATATCAGAAAATTCAGCCTTTTAAAGTATACAATTCAAAAAATTATACAACAATCACTACCTTGTAATTCCAGACATTTCATAACCTGAAAAATAAACACTGTATGCATTATCATGTTGTCTGCAAATATAGTTTTACTTGTTAATTTACATACCGGATGTCTCTTTTTGTTTGCTTAATTTCCCTGGCTAGAATCTCCAGTACACTGTTGAATAAAACTGGCAAGCAGGGACATACATGATTTTTTCCCAATTTTAGGAGGAAAGATTTCATTCTTTTACATTATTATGATAGTTGTGGGATATTCATAGATGCCTTTTATAATTTTAGGAGAACTGTATTCCTAGTTTAGTGAGTGTATATCATTAAAGTTAGATATTTTCAAATGTGTTTTGCATGTCTATTGGGATGATTATATGGCTTTTGCCCTTTATTCTTTTTTTTTTTTACAATTTATTTTATTTTAATATCATTAACCTACAATTACATGAGCAATATTGTGATGATTAAACTACCCCCTTCATCAGGTCCCCCTCACCAACCCTATTACAGTCACTGTCCATCAGCGTAGTGAGATGAGAATCACTACTTGTCTTCTCTGAGCTGTACAGTCCCCCCCTGCCCCCCCACCCTATGTCTGCCAATCGTAATGCCCCTTTTACCCTCTTATCCCTCCCTTCCCACCCATCTCCCCAGTCCCTTTCCCTTTGGTAACTGTTAGTCCATTCGTGGGTTCTGTGAGTCTGCTGCTGTTTTGTTCCTTCATTTTTATGAAGGTTAATATAATACATTGATTTTCATGTATTTACTCAACCTTGCATCCCTTTTGGAAATCTATTTAGTTATTTTGTATGTTCTCTTTTACACGTTGTTGGATTTGATCCATTCGCATTTTGTTAAGGATTTTTCATGAATATTTATAAGAGATATTGGTCTATAAATTTTTCTGATGCCTCTGGTTTTGCTATCAGAATACATTTTTTTTTAGAATTAGTTGATAAATGCTCTATTCTATTTTTTGGAAGAGTTTGTAAAGGAATATTGTTAATTGTTAAAATGCTTGGTAGAATTCACCAGTGAGACATCTGCTCCTGGCTTTTTTAATGGGACATTTTTAAATTATGTATTCAATTTCTATTTGTTATAAATATATTCAGATTTTCATTTCTTCTTAATTCAGTTTCAGTAGTGTGTCTTCCCGGATTTTCTTCCATTTCATCTTGTTTATTTAACTTGTTGACATTCAGTTATTCGTAGTATTTCCTTTCTATTTTTGTAAGTTTAGTGGTAATGTCTCCTCTTTTATTCCTGATCTATATGTCTGAGTCTTCTGCATTTTTTTTCTAGGTCAGTTGAGCTAAACTTCCATTAATATTACTGATCTTTTCAAAAAATAATTTTCATTGCATTGCTTTATCTGTTAATTATCGATTCTCTATTTTACTTATTTCCACTCTAATCCTATTATTTCCTTACTTCTGCTAGATAGCTTGCTTTTCTTTACCTGGGATGTGAAGTTAGGTTTTTTTATTTGGGACCCTTCTTTCTTAACATAAACATTTAAAGCTATAAATTTTCCTTGATAAATGCTTTCACGACATCCTATAAGTTTTGCTATATTGTTTTTCATTTTCATTCATTTCACAGTATTTTCTGATGTTTCTTTTGAGTTCTTCTTAGACCCATGGATTATTTATAAATATGTTTGTTTAATTTGTACATATTCCTGGGTGTTCCCGTTTTCTATGTGGTATTGAATTCTAATTTTACCCTATTATGTCTGGAGAACATATTTTATATGATTGCAATCTTTTTCATTTATTGCCATTTATTTGATGATCTGAAATATAGTCTAACATAGAAGAATGTTCTATGGGGACTTGAGCAGAATAAGTATTCTGCTTATTATGGGTAGATTTTACAGATTATTTTTCAGGTCTAATGGTTTATGCCATTGTTCAATTATCTATTTCCTTGTTGATGTTCTGTTTAGTTTTGTATCCATTATTGAAACTGAGGTATTGAAATCTAAAATAATAACTATTGAAATGTCTGTTTCTCCCTTCAGTTATATCAGTGTTTGTTTTGTGCATTTCAGGGCTCTTTTCTTTGGTGTATATGTTTATAATTTTTTTTAACTTCTTCATGGATTCACCATTTTATCATTATAAAATGTCTTCCTCCATCTCTAGTAATAATTTCTGTTATTTTTGTATTCAAGTTTACATACAGTTTATTTATTTATTTATTTATTTATTTATTTATTTATTTATTTTTACAATTTATTTTATTTTAGTATCATTAACCTACAATTACATGAGCAATATTGTGATGATTAAACTACCCCCTTCATCAGGTACCCCCCCACCAACCCTATTACAGTCACTGTCCATGAGCGTAGTGAGATGAGAATCACTACTTGTCTTCTCTGAGCTGTACAGTCCTCCCCGTGCCCCCCCACCCTATGTCTGCCAATCATAATGCCCCTTTTACCCTCTTATCCCTCCCGTCCCGCCCTTCTTCCCCAGTCCCTTTCCCTTTGGTAACTATTAGTCCGTTCTTGGGTTCTGTGAGTCTGCTGCTGTTTTGTTCCTTCAGTTTTTTCCTTTGTAAGAAAAAAACAAATCCTACCATTTGCAACCACATGGATGGAGCTGGAGGGTATTTTGCTCAGTGAAATAAGCCAGGCCGAAAAAGACAAGTACCAAATGATCTCACTCATATGTAGAGTACATACAGTTTTAATGGAAAGTTTTTACTGAAGAAATTGTTTGCATGAAATAATAAGAAATAAAAAGATATACCATATACCCTTTGCCCAGGTTCTCCCAATAGTAACGTCTTGCAAAACTATAGGACAGTATCACAACCAGGATACTGACATTGATACACTCTCAATCTTGTTTGTATTTTCATTTTAACTTTTAAAATATAATTTATTTTTTTGTTTTTTAAAAAATAGCTTTATTTAGATATATTTGCTGTATATAAAACATATATTTTATAAGTATAACTTATTTTGATATATGTACTAACTACCATCACTATGATAAGTGAAATAATTCAGACACAAAATGACAAATACTGCATGATCTCAACTATATGTGGAAGCTAAAATAATCACTCTTAGAATCAGAAAGTAGGACGCTGTTTTCCGGGGGTGAGGGGAGGAGCAAATGAGGTGACATTAGTCAAACGCCAAGAAATTTCATTTATAAGAGATGAATTAATTGTAAAGATCAAATCCCTAAGTATAAGTTTTTAAGTGAAAGTCATGAGAAAGTCATAGTAGTTTTATAGGAAGAAGTTTAATTTTACCTTTCAAATGTGTTAAGATTTATACACAAAAATCCTTTTTTACAAAGCTGAAGTTGGTGTAGCACCTAAGATATGTCTAAGACTTTTAGTAGTATCCACCTCCTCCACTTTAAGTCTGATAACATGTTTTTCTGGACAGCAAGTTCTGCTAATTGAGAGAAACACCTTTTTGGGGAAAAAATATGTTGTGGGTTGGTGTGTTATAAAGAGCAGGTAATGAAATTTGCTATATAGTACCTAAAGAAAATTTGTACTTCATTCAAACAAAATTGGTAAGTAAGAATTAAGAAACTATTTGATTCATGATCTCCAGCCTCAGGGCAAAATTTTCTGGAATGCCTGGTGTGGCATAGAGTGTAGGCTAGATGCGCTGGGACACAGCAAAAGAGCTTATACATGGAAAGTGTCCCTACCCATAACTCTAAAGAGTTCTCAGCCAAGATCTTCTATATCTTATGTTTCTGATAGAAGTTAAACTCCAATTTCTCTAGAATAAAACCCTTTCTTGGAGCAGCATGGGCAAGTTGAATATAAAATGTCTACTGTTGTTAAAATATCCTCATATGGTGCTTATTCAAATGTACTTTTGGGGTAGGTTTTCCAAGATGTAAAAATGCCACCAGATAGATCGTTCCTGTCATTGCTATCCTTAGGCACACTTGGAAAGATGAGGCAAGTTATTATCGGTGGTCGCCCTTCTCTCCTTCAGTCATTTTAATTACCTTCCCACACCTCCCTATCTAGCTCACCTGTAGACTGGCATCTAGTGTGCACAAAATAAATATGCTGTGAATTAAATTTCAATTGATATTGATGTATTTATTAACCTCTAAGGAAATTTCAGACACTTACAGCAGGTTCCACACAAATTTTAGGATTATTTTATCTGGTTCTGTGAAACATACCATTGATATTTTGATAGGAATTGCATTGAATCTGTAGATTCTTTTGGATAGAAAGGCCATTTGTGCAACAATAATTCATCCTATCCATGAGCATGGACTGTCTTACCACTCATTTGTATCATCTTCAATTTCTTTTATCAATATCAACCAAAAAAACACCCTTAATAGCAAATATGATTTGAGAAAGAAGAACAAAGATGGAGCTATCACACTCTCTAATTTAAAACTATACTACAAATTAAAGTAAAGCATAGAGGATATAGTCAATAATTCTGTAACATATTTCTATGTTGCATATACTAACTCACCAGTTGGGATTAACATTTAATAATGTAGATAACCATTGAACCACTATGTTATATACTTGAAACCAATATAATGTTGTATATCAACTATAATAAATAAAAAGAGAGAGTAAAAACTATACTCCAAGGCTCAAGTAATAAAAATAGTATGGTACTGCCAAAACTATGGGCTCTAAGATGAATGGAACAGAATGGATAGTCCAAAAATAAACAGAGAATATTAGATCAATTAATATATGACAAAAGAAAAATTATGCAATGGAGAAAAGTCTCTTCAGTAAATGATGTTGAGAAACAGGACATCTGCATAAAAAAGAATGAAACTGAATTACTGTGTTACACCATTCACAAAAAAAAAACTAAAATTATTTAAGACATAAACATAAGACCTAAACCATGAAGGTCCTAGAAGAAAATATAGGCAGTACACACTTGAATATCAGTATTAATAAGTTTTTCTTGGATGTCTTTCTAGGCAAGAGAAACGAAAACAAAGCTAAACAACTGAGAGTACGTTAAAGAAAAAATCTGCGCAGCAAATGAAACCACCAAAAAAATGAAAATACAGCATTCTGAAAGGAATAACATTTTCATAAATGATATAACTGTTAATGGGCTAATATCCAAAATATTTAAAGAACTCACACAGCTCAACAACAACAAAAAACAAATAACTCAATTTAAAAAAGGGTAAGAAAACGTGAAAAGACATTTTTCTAAAGAAAATAGAGAGATGCCCAACTGATACTTGAAAGATGTTCAACATCAATTTTCATCAGGGAAATGCAAATAAAAAACACAATGAGATACCACCCTACACCCGTCAAAATTACTACTACCCAAAGAAATGACAAGTGTTTGTGAGGATGTGGAGCAAAGGGAACCCTCATACACTGTTGGTGGAAATGTAAGTTGATGCAGCCACTATAGAAAGCCATATGTGTATAACTGAAAAACTATAAAGAGAAATACAATATGTCCCAGGAATACAATATGATTCCACTTCTTGGAATTTACATGAAAAAAACAAAATCACTAATTCAAAAAGATATTTGCACCCCCATGTCTAACTCAACATTATTTACAATAGCCAAGATATAGAAGCATCCTACGTGTCCATCAATAGATGAATGAACAAAGAGAGAGAATGTATATACAATGGAATATTATTCAGCCATAAGAAACAATGAAATATTGCCATTTCAAACAGCATGGATAGACTTAAAGTGTATTATGCTATGTGAAATAAATCAGAGAAAGACAAATGCCATATTATTTCACTTATATGTAGAATATAACAAATAAAACAAATGAACAAACAAAATAGAAACAGACTCATAGATACACAGACTTGTCGTTGCCATAGGGGATTTTATAGGGAGATGGGAGGAATAGGTGTAGGGGATAAAGAGGCACAAAGTTCCAGTCATAAAATAATTAAGTTATAGGGATGAAAATACAGCATAGTGATTATAGTCAGTAATATTGTAATAACATTATGTGATCATAGATGGTAACTACACGTATAGTGCTGAACATTTTGTAATGTATATAATTATCAAATCACTGTGTAGTATATCTGAAATTAAAGTAGTCATGGGGATGAAAGTACAGCATAGGGAATATAGTCAATAACATCACAATATCTTTGTATGTTGACAAATGGTAATTACACTTATGGTGAACATTTAATAATGTATATAACTGTTGAATCACTATGGTGTACACCTGAGACCAATATGATACTGTATATCAACTATATTTCAATTAAAAGAAGGAACTGATGGGCACAAGGCATAACTGTGCTTGAATTATTATCCAAATCATACTAATTGTGAATACAAGTTACATAATTACACTGTGTTTTATCAATTGTAAAATGGTGGAAATAAGTATCAATCTGATTACTAGATTAGATATGATGTATATAAAATGCTTATTATGGTAGTTAGCACATAATAAGTGTTCAATAAACAGTAGCTCTGGGTTGTATGAAATAACAATTTAGTCCAATAATCCAGGGAGTCAAAGAATCTCAGGACTTTCAGAGAGCTCAGCAATCATTTAGCACAGTGGTTTCAGATTTCAATTTCAAAGAGGAGTAAGACTAAGAAACTAAAAATTTGAGAACACGTACATGGTTTCCAATATTTTATGTTTTCAGGTAAAATCACAATAGTTCTTGTAAGGTATTGTTACTTCAAAAATAAAAGTCATTTCCAGTGATGCTATGGAGGGGGTGAGGACTTGATAATATGCGTTAGTGTGGAACCACTATGTTGTGTTCATGAAACCATCATAAGATTGTACATCAATGATAGCTTAATATAACAGGTCACTTCATTTACAAAAATGTAGAAAGAACAACATATCTAAATAAAAGCCATTTGAAATTTAATTAATATACATTTATAATAAAATCATAAATCAATCCTTATTATTTCATTTCACTGAACACTAATAAAAACGTTTAACAGAATGACAACTATTGATCTGTAAATCCAGACCACATACCTCTCAATTGGTTATCCAGGGTCGGCTTGGACTCTTTTAATCATGGAGAAGTAATTTTCTCCTAAAGGAAAAATCCCTTATTATTAGGAAATGTATCCTTGGGATAAGTAACTCCACTAATTAGAAAGATGTTTTCCCACTGTGACTACACAAAATAATTCTAGATCCTATTTAAACATATCATATATTAAAGGAAAAGTAAAGCTATATTTAAATTCATTTTCTGGATAATTTGTTTTTTCCCCTACTGGTTTATGAGTTCACGTCCCAAAAGCAATTAGTGAAGGAAAAAATTTCCATTACTGTGGAAAGTGATGGGAATAAATAGGCACAAAAATCTAAATCATAATATAAGCTGGTCATGGGGTTAGAAGTGCAGCATGGAGAATATATACAATGGTTCTGTCACATCTTTCTACTTTGACAGATAGTAGCTGCACTGGTTGGGGATGAGGATTTAATAATGTGTGAAACTCTTAAACAACTGTGTGGTATACTTGAAACAAATATATACTGTATTGACTATACTTCAATTAAAAAGAAAATTCCATCACTCATGCAAGTATATATGGAGCTTGAAATATACTCAATCTTTGGTAAAACTAAAAGTTCCATATTATTTTTTTCTTTGTTTTGTTTTGTTTTGCTATTGTTAATATACAATTACATGAACAACATTATGGTTACAAGACTCCCCCTATTATCAAGTCCCCACCAAATACCTCCATTGCAGTCACTGTCCATCAGTGTAGAAGGATGTTATAGAATCACTACTTGTCTTCTCTGTGTTATACTGCCTTCCCTGTATCCCCCTACCCCACCCCCACCTCCACTACTTTATGTGTGCTAATTGTAAAATCCCTTTTACCTCCTTATACCTCCCTTCCCACCCATCTTCTCCAGTCTCTTTCCCTTTCATAACTCTTAGTCCATTCTTGGATTCTGTGAGTCTGCTGCTGTTGTGTTCCTTCAGTTTATTTCTTTGTTCTAATACTTCACATATGAGTGAAATCATTTGGTACTTGTCTTTCTCCGCCTGGCTTATTTCACAGGGCATAATATCCTCGATCTCCATCCATGTTGTTGCAAATGGTAGAATTTGCTTTCTTCTTATTGCTGAATAATATTCCACTGTGTATATATACAACAACTTCTTTATACATCCATCTACTGATGGACACTTAGGTTGCTTCCATTTCTTGGCTATTGTAAATAGTGCTGCGATAAACATAGGGGTGCATATATCTTTTTCAAACTGGGCTGCTGCATTCTTATGGTGAATTCCTAGGAGTGGAATTCCTGGGTCAAATGGTATTTCTATTTTGAGATTTTTGAGGAGCCTCCATATTGCTTTCCACAATGGTTGCACCAATTTACATTCCCGCTAGCAGTGGAGGAGGGTTCACCTTTCTCCACATCCTTACCAGCATTTGTTGTTGTTTGTCTTTTGGATGGCGGTGATCCTTACTGGTGTGAGGTGATATCTCATTGTGGTTTTAATTTTCATTTCTCTGATGACTAGAGATGTGGAGCATCTTTTCATGTGCCTGTTTGCCATCTGAATTTCTTCTTTGGAGAACTGTCTCTTCATATATTCTACCCATTTTTTAATTATCTTATTTGCTTTTTGCTTGTTGAGTTGTATGAGCTCTGTATATAATTTGGATGTCAACCCCTTTTCAGATATGTCATTTATGAATATATTCTCCCATACTGTAGGACATCTTTTTGTTCTACTGATGGTATCCCTTGCTGTACAGAATCTTTTTAGTTTGATATAGTCCTATTCGCTCATTTTTGCTTTTGTTTCCCTTGCCTGGGGAGACATATTCATGAAGAAGTTGCTCATGTTTATGTCCAAGAGATTTTTGCCTATGATTTTTTCTAAGAGTTTTATGGTTTCATGGCTTACATTCAGATCTTTGATCCATTTTGAGTTTACTTTTGTGTATGGGGTTAGACAATAATCCAGTTTCTCTCTTTTACATGTAGCTGTCCAGTTTTGCCAACACCAGCTGTTGAAGAGGCTGTCATTTCCCCATTGTATATCCATGGCTCCTTTATTGTATATTAATTGACCGTATATGCCTGGGATTATATTTGGCCTCTCTATTATCTTTCACTGGTCTATGGGTCTGTTCTTATGCCAGTACCAAATTGTGTTGATTACTGTAGCTTTGTAGTGGAGCTTGAAGTCAGGGAGTGTAATCCCCCCTGCTTTATTCTTCCTTCTCAGGAATGCATTGGCTATTCGGGGTCTTTTGTGTTTCCATATGAATTTTAGAACTATTTGCTCTAATTCATTGAAGAATGCTGTTGGTATTTTGATTGTGATTGCATCCTATCTGTAGATTGCTTTAGGCAGGATGGCCATTTTGACAGTATTAATTCTTCCTAGCCAAGAGCATGGGATGAATTTCCATTTTTTAGTGCCCTCTTTAATTTCTCTTAAGAGTGTCTTGTAGTTTTCAGGGTATAGGTCTTTCATTTCCTTGGTTATGTTTATTCCTAGGTATTTTGTTCTTTTTGATGCCATTGTGAATGGAATAGTTTTCCTGATTTTTCTTTGTTCTAATTCATCGTTAGTACACAGGAATGCAACAGATTTCTGTGTATTAATTTTGTATCCTGCAACTTTGGTGAATTAAGATATTAGATCTAATAGTTTGGGATTGGATTCTTTATGGTTTATTATATACAATATCATATCATCTGCAAACAAGGACAGTTTGAGTTCTTCCTTGCTGATATGGATGCCTTTTATTTTAGTTGTATTGTCTGATTGCTGTGGCTAGGACCTCCAGTACTATGTTGAATACAAGTGGAGGGAGTAGGCATCCTTGGCTTGTTACTGATTTTAGAGGAAAACCTTTCAGCTTCTTGCTGTTAAATATAATGTTGTCTGAGGGTTTGTCATATATGGACTTTATTATGTTGAGGTAATTGCCCTCTATACCCATTTTGTTGAGAGTTTTTATCATGAATGGATGTTGAATTTTGTCAAATACTTTTTCTGAATGTTGTACCATCCTTGCATCCCTGAGATGAATCCCACTTGATCATGATGGATGATCTTCTTGATGTATTTTTGGGTTAGGTTTGCTAATATTTTGTTGAGTATTTTTTCATCTATGTTCATCAGGGATATTGGTCAGCAATTTTCTTTTTTTTTGTGGTGTCTTTGCCTGGTTTTGGTATTAGAGCAAAGTTGGCCTCATAGAGTGAGTTTGGGAGTATCCCCTCCTCTTCTACTTTTTCGAAACTTTAATGAGGATGGGCATTAAGTCTTCACTAAATGTTTGATAAAATTCAGCAGTGAAACCATCTGGGACAGGAATTTTGTTCTTATGTAGTTTTGTGATTAGCAGTTCAATTTCTTTGCTGGTATTTGGTCTATTCAGATTTTCTGTTTCTTCCTTGGTCAGCTTTGTAAGGTTGTATTTTTCTAGAAAGTTGTCCATTTATTCTAGGTTATAAAGTTTGTGAGCATATAATTTTTCCTAGTATTTTCTCATGATTGTTTGTTTTTCTGTGGTATCTGTAGTGATTTTTCCTTTTTTTTTCTGATTCTGTTTATGTGTGTAGACTCTCTATTTTTCTTGATAAGTCTGACTAGGGGTTTATCTATTTTGTTTATTTTCTCAAAGAACCAGCTCCTGCATTCATTGATTCTTTCTATGGTTTTATTCTTCTCAATTTTATTTATTTCTACTTTAATTTTTATTATGTCCCTCCTTCTACTGACTTTGTGCCTTATTTGTTCTTCCTTTTCTAGTTTCATTAATTGTGCGTTTAGACTGTTCTTTTGGGATTGTTCTTCTTTCCTAAGTTAGGCCTGTATTGCAGTATATTTCCCTCTTAGCACAGCCTTCACTGCATCCCACAGATTTTGTGGTGTTGAATTATTGTTGTAATCAGTTGCTTGATCTCTGTTTTAATTTGATCATTTGTCCATTGATTATTTAGGAGCATGTTATTAAACCTCCATGTGTTTGTGGGCTTTTTTGTTTTCTTTGTGTAATTTATTTCTAGTTTTATACATTTTGGATCTGAGAAGCTGGTTGGTAGAATTTTAATCTTTTTGAATTTACAGAGGTTCTTTTTGTGGCCTAATATATGATCTATTCTTGAAAATGTTTCATGTACACTTGAGAAGAATATGTATCCTGTTGCTTTTGGATGGAGTGTTCTGCAGATGTCTGTTAGGTCCATCTGTTCTAATGTGTTGTTCAGTACCTCTGTCTCTACTTATTTTGTGAATTTTTTTTGTTTTGGAGACTATTTTCTCTGATACAAGTACTGCAACTCCTGCTTTTTTCTCACTATTAGTTGCATGAAATATCTTTTTTCATCCCTTTACTTTCAGTCTGTGTATGTCTTTGGGTTTGAAGTGAGTCTTTTCTAGACAGAATATAGATGTGTCTTGTTTTTTTATCCATTAAGTAACTCTAAATATTTTGATTGGTGCATTCAGACCATTTACATTTAGGGTAATTATCGATAGGTATGTAGATATTGGCATTGCAGGCTTTAGATTCCTGGTTACCAAAGGTTCAAGGGCAATTCCCTTACTATCTAACTGTCTAATTAACTTAACTTCCTATACCATTAAAAACACAACCTAAAGGTTCTTTTTTCTTTTTCCATCTCCTCCATTCTTTATATGTTATGAATCATATTCTCTACTCTTTGTCTTACCTTCAATGACATCTGTTTAGCCTTAGGAATACTATCTATATGAGTCCCTCCATAATGCCCTGTAGAAGTGGTTTGTGGGAGGTAAATTCTATCAACTTTTGCTTATCTGAAAATTGTTTAATCCCTCCTTCAAACTTAAATGATAACCTTGCCGGGTAGAGTATTCTTCATTCAAGGCCTTTCTGCTTCATTGCATTAAATATATCATGCCAGTCCCTTCTGGCCTGTAAGGTTTCTGTTGAGAAGTCTGATGATAGCCTGATGGGTTTTCCTTTGTATACGATCTTCTTTCTCTCTCTAGCTGCTTTTAAAACTCTGTCTTTATCCTTAATCTTTGCCATTTTAATTATTATATGTCTTGATGTTGTCTTCCTTAGGTCCCTTGTGTTGGGAGATCTGTGGACCTCCATGGCTTGAGAGACTATCTCCTTCCCCAGATTGGGGAAATTTTCAGCAATTACCTCCTCAAAGGCACTTTCTATCCCTTTTTCTCTCTCTTCTTTTTCTGGTTCCCCTATAATGCGAATATTATTCCGTTCGGATTGGTCACACAATTCTCTCAATATTCTTTCATTCTTAGAGATCCTTTTATCTTTCTGTGCCTCAGCTTCTTTGTATTCCTCTTCTCTAATTTATATTTCATTTACCATCTCTTCTACTACATCTAATGTGCTTTTGAATACCTCCATTGTATGTTTCATTTCATGTATGGTATTTCTAAATGATTGAATCTCCATCCTAAATTCATTCCTGAGGTCTTCCATATTTTTCTGTACCTCCATAAACATGTTTATAATTTTTATTTTGAGCTCTCTTTCAGGAATATTGTTGAGTTCAGCTTCATTTGGCCCTCTTTCTGGGGTTTGTGAGATTTTTGTCTGAACCATATTCTTTTGACGTTTCATTTTTCTGTGTGGTTCCCCCTAGTGTGCAGAAACTCCAGGCTCTGGAGCTGCTCAGCTCCTAGAGTGATGTTGGGGTTCATAGAGGAGCAGAGCTGGTGTCTTGGGGTAGGAAAGGTATGTTCCTGCTTCCTACCTGTGGTAACTGTCTCCAGTGTCAGAGGCAGTGGGCCAAGCACACACGGGTAAATTTCTGTGCTTTGCATCTCAGCTGTTGAAGGCGGGGCCTACCTGTAGCTGGCCTGGTGCCTGCACAGTGACTGCGGGTTTGTTAGCAGGTGCCTTCAGGCATGTAGGAAGGCTCGGCAGGCTGTGTGTCACAGTGGCGGGCGTCAGAGCTGAGTAGGCAGTCAGGGGGTTGGAAAACCTGAAGCTCCCCAAAGTTCCCAATCAGCTGGGCAGAGCACACCCAGACCACCTCATCCAGCTCTCCCTTCTCCCACATAGCAAGCTACATGCAAATCCTGCCCCTTCAGCAACCCTCTCGCTGCTAAGAAGCCTCTCAGCCTCCCTGCCTTTCCCCTGACACAGACTGGCCAGGTGTGGATCACCTCCTCCACAAATGGCTGGAATGTCAGTTTTCTCAAGCTCTCTGCCTGTCTTAGCTCCCCAACATCCAGAACACCACACACTATAGGATTCTGCTCACAAAGCAGATGTCCAGGTCTAGGTGTCCAGCAGTCCCAGACTTTCACCCCCTCCCACACTCTGTTTCTTTTCCTCCGGCCAGTGAGCTGGGGTGGGGGAAGGGGTTGGGTCCTGCCAGATTAAGGCTTTCCTACGTTACCCTGTTTCTTGAGATCTGCTCTGTTCATGAGGTCTGTATACAGTCTGATTCAGCCTTCTTTCCTGTTGCTGTCTGAAAGTTGGTTGTATCTATTAACTGTATTTTCGCACTGTTTGTGATTTTGGGAGGAGCTCTCTTTCTCACCTCTCACACCGCCATCTTGTCCCATCTTGTTTTATAGACTGTATTGATTGCTGTCATAAAATGTTGGTCTGATAACACTAGAACATCTTTGAAAATATGTCAGTAGATATTATTATTTTCACTGTTTCCTCTTGAAATTAATAACCCCTGTGGCATGCTGAGTAATGGCATGATAAGGTTATCTAAGTTTTAATGCCTGGAACCTGTCAAATGTTATTTAAAGGGCAAAAATTATTGTCTAATTGATTAACTTATGTCTCTTAAGATGAAGAGATTATATGTATAGGCAAACTGTAATCATAAAGGCTCTTATAAGAAGGTATCAGGGGCTTCTTATATAATAGAATAACATGTGAGGATGGAAGCAAGAACTTTGCTCTATATGAGAAAAGGCATAAGGCAAGGAATGCAGAAAACCTCTGCAACTTGGAGAAAACAAGAAAACACATTACTCTGTAGTGTGTACAAAAGGAATGAAGTCCTGTCAACTACAGTAATTAGTATCTGCAACATAGAAATACTTTACTGAATTATTGACTTTATTCTCTATGCTGTACTTTCATTTGTAGTATAGTTTTAAATTGAAGTATGATTGATATAAAATAGTGAGAAGAAAAAGATGGCAACATGAGAAGTAAGGCAGAAACGTCCTCCCAAAACCACAAAATACATGAAAATACAGCAAATACAATGAATCCTGAAAGAGCAAATAGAAGAAAAACTACAACACATAGCCTACCGCTGGAGAGAATAAATGACCTCATGTGGAGAGAATAAATGACCTCATGGGAAAGGGTAAAGTAGCAAATCCATGATCCAGCAGGACACAAACCCTTCCCCCACCACAACACATGGGCATGAGGAAGAGAAATGGAGCAGGAAGGGAGTAGAAGACCAAGACTGCTAAACACCTACCCCTGGATATCTTTTATGAGGGCAAAAACCCACATTACATGGTGCTCTGGAGATTGGAGGGGTTGGAAAGCAAAGATAGGCAGAATACTCGCAGAAAATGAGGTTCCAGCTACTTGTGGAGAAAAGGTACCCACAACTAGCTGCTCTGGGACAAAAGAAAGGTGGGACTTTTGAAAGGCTTCCATATAGCAAGAGACCTGCTAAAGTGACAAGGATACACAGAGCTTGATTCTCAGGAGATAGGACAAGTGGATAAAATCGTCTGCACACACAGCCCAGCAGGTTGGAAACTTTCAGGAAATTCAGGTGCTCCATCCCCCTGGCTGGGAATGCAGTGCCAATGCCCCACACTGTAATATGCAGCTGGCTGCTCCTTCCTCCAGCTGGCACCAGTCTGCTCAACTTCTGCCCCCCAAATTTTGCTAGGACAGCTGGAGGGTGGCCCCACTTACAGCAGCTACAGGGGCATAGCATAGAGGCTCCTCCCTGTGCATGCAGCCAACTGGCTCTGGCAGGGAAGCCACGCATTGCAGCCTGGACAGGAAAGAGCTCTTTCCTCCCAGCAAACACAGACACTGCTTGCCTGGAAAGCCTGCTTTCACTCCAGAGACTGGAAACCTCCAGAGAGTGGAGCTCATGGGCACTAGATGGTGCCACCTAAACAAAGTAATTATGCCATAGCAATCATTACAAATATGAAACATCAAAAGAATTTTGTACAAACGAAAATCCCTCAAACACCAGAAAGAGGGCTAATTGAAACTGAAATCACCAATATTCTTGATAAATATTCAAAATAAAAATCATAATTCTGCTCATGGAGTTAGAGAAAAATATTCAAGATCTCAGGGAGGACTTCAAGAAACAGACAGAAACTGAAAAATACAGTATCTGAAATGAAACATACAATAGAGCAATAGAGGGAATTTAAAAAAAGATTATATGAGGTAGGGAATACGGTAATAGAAATAGAAATTAGAGAACAAAGAAACTGAGGCACAGAGGGAAAAGCACTCTCTAGGAATAAAATAATATTAAGAGATCTCTGTGACCAATACAAACAGAACAATATTCGCATTATAGGGGTACAAGAAGAAGAAAGGAGAGAAAAACTGATAGAAAGTCTCTTTGAGGAAAAACTTGCTGAAAACTTCCCCAATATGGGGAAAGAAGTAATTTCTCAGGTCATGGAAGTGCACAGATCTACCAACACAAGGGACTCAAGTAAGACAACACCAACACATATAATAATAAAAGTGACAAAGACCAAACACAAGGACAGAGTATTAAAAGCAGCCAGAGAAAGAAATGATCACATAAAAAGGAAAACCCATTAGGCTATCATCAGACTTCTCAGCAGAAACTTTACAGGCCTAAGGGAGTGACATGTTATATTTAATGCAATTAAACAGAAGGGCCATGAACCAAGAATATGTAACTCAGAAAGATTATCACTTAAATTTGAAGCAGGGATTAGAGAATTTCCAGTTAAGCAAAAGTTCAGGGAATTTATCTCCCACAAACTATCTTTACAGTGTATTTTAAAGGGATGCTCTGGATGGCAGTGATCCTAAGTCTAAATAGCTGTCACCAGAGAAAATAAAACCACAGTGAAAGAAGGAGACCAAATGATTATTAAGCAAATGGAAAATTAAATCAACTACCCACAAAGCCACTCAATGGATACACAGAGACACAGAATATGACACCTAATATGTAGAGTGGAGGAGAAAGAAAAAGAATGGAGAAAAAACCCTTGAGATTGTATATGAAATAGCATAATAAGTGAGGTTTTAAACTGTTAGATAGTATAGAGGCTGCACTTGAACCTCTGGTAACCATGAATATAAAGCCTGCAATGGCAATATATACATATCTTTCGACCACTCTAAATGATAAATGCACTGAATGCACAGATTATAAATGCACTGAATGCACAGATCAAAGGACACAGGTACAGAAAGGATAAAAAAAAACAAGACCCATCTATATGTTCCCTACAAAAGACTCACTTCAAACCCAAAGACATACACAGACTAAAATGGAAGGAATGGAAAAAAAATATTTTATGCAAATAATAGGGAGAAAAAAAAACAACTTGCCATACTTGTATCAGACAGAATAGACTTCAAAAAAAAAGTAACAAGAGACAAAGAAGGAGATTACATAAAAATAAAGGGGTCAGTCCAAAAGATGAGAAACCATTATAAATATCTATGCACCCAACAGAGAAGGAATCAAATATGTGAAACAACTACTAACAGAATCAAAGGGTGAAATAGAATGCAATGCATTCATTTTAGGTGACTCAACACATCACTCACTCCAAAGGACAGATCAACCATACAGAAAATAAGTAAGGAGACAGAGATACTGAGCAACACATTAAAACAGATTGACATAACAGACATCTACAGAACACTCCACCCAAAAATAGCAGGATACACATTTTTCTCAAGTGAACAAAGAACATTTTCCAGAATGGGTCACATACTAGGGCACAAAAAGAGCCTCAGTAAATTCAGAAGGACTGAAATTATACCAACCAAATTCTCAGACCACAAAGGTATGAAACTAGAAATAAATGATGCAAAGAAAACAATAAAACCCACTAATATATGGAGGGTTAATAACTTGCTCCTAAATAATCAATGGGTCAATGACCAAATATAAACAGAGATCAAGCAATATACAGAGACAAATGAAAACAACAACTCAACTGCATCTGCAAGATGCAGCAAAGACAGGTCTAAGAGGGGATTATACTGCAATACAGTCTTACCTCAAGAAAGAATAAGAATCTCAAATGAACAGTCTAAACTCACAATTAATGAAACTGGAAAAAGAAGAAAAAATGAGGCCCAAAGTCAGTAGAAGGAGGGACATAATTATTATCAGAGCAGAAATAAATAAAACTGAGAAGAATAAAACAATAGAAAGAATTAATGAATCCAGGAGCTGGTTCTTCAAGAAAATAAACAAAATAGATATACTCTTAGCCTGACTTTTCAAGAAAAAAAGAGAGTCTACACACACAAATAGAATAAAAATGAGAATGGAAAAATCACTTCAGACACTACAGAAATACAAAGAATTAGGAGAGAATACTATGAAAATTGTATGCTAACAAATTGGATAACCTAGAAGAAATGGACAATTTTCTAGAAAAATACAACCTTTCAAGACTGATTCAGGAAGAGACAGAAAATCTGAACAGACCAATTACCAACAATGAAATTGAAATGGCAATCAAAAAATACCTAAGAACAAAACCCCTAGGCGAGATGGCTTCACACCTGAATTTTATCAAACATTCAAAGAAGAGCTAATATCCATCCTCCCTAAAGTATTCCAAAAAGTAGAAGAGAAGGGAATACTTCCAAACTCATTCTATGTGGTCAGCATCACTCTAATACCAAAACCATGCAAAAGCACCACAAAAAAAGAAAATTACAGACCAATCTCCCCTATGAACATAGAGGGAAACATCCTTAACAAAATATTAGCAAACTGAATTAAAAAGTACTTCAAAAAGACCACCCATCATGATCAAGTGGGATTTATTCCATGGATGCAAGGATTCTACAATATCAAAAAATCATCAACATCATACACCACATTAACAAAAGAAGGACATGATCATCTCAATAGATGCTGAAAAATCATTTGACAAAATTCAACATATACTCATGATAAAACTCTCAACAAAATGGGTATAGAGGGCAGGTACCTCAACATAATAAAAACAATGTATGAGAAACCCATAGCCAACATCATAATTAACAGTGAAAAACTGAAAAATTTTACTCTAAGATTGGGAACAAGACAAGGATGCACACTCTTGATACTTTTATTCAACATAGCACAGGAGGTCCTAGCCACAGCAATCAGAAAACACAAAGAAATAAAAGGCATTCATATTGGTAAGGAAGAAGTTAAACTGTCACAGTTTGCAGATGACATGTTATTGTACATAAAAAAACCCCTAAAGAATCCACTCCAAAACTATTAGCACTAATAAATGAATTTAGCAAAGCTACAGGATGCAAAATTAATGCACAGAAATCTGTTGCATTCCTATATACTAATGATGAATTAGCAGAAAGAGAAATCAGGAAACAATCCCATTTACAACTGCATCATAAAGGATAAAATACCTAGGAATAATCATAACCAAGGAGGTGAAAGATCCATATTCTGAAAACTACAAGACTCTCATGAGAGAAATTAAAGACACCAGTACAAGGAAATACATACCGTGCTCCCATGATCACGGGTAGAATTGATATTGTCAAAATGGCCATTCCTCCTAAAGCAATCTAAAGATTCAATGCAATTCCTATCAAAATGCTGACAGCGTTCCTCAATCAACTAGAACAAATAGTTTTAAAATTTATATGGAATCACAAAAGAACCCAAATAGCCAAAGCAATCCTGAAAAAGAAGAATAAAGCTGAGGAGATTATGCTCCTGAACGTCAAGCTCTGCTACAAAGCTACAGTAATCAAGACAATTTTGCACTGGCACAAGAACATACCCATAGATCAATGGAATAGAATAGGAAGCCCAGACATAAACCCACACATGTATGGCCAACTGATATATGATAAAGGAGCCATGGATATATAATGGGGAAATGACAGCCTTTTCAACAACTGGTGCTGGAAAAACTGGACATCTACATGTAAGAGAATGAAACTGGATTTCACTGCCTAACTCCATAAACAAAAGTAAACTTGAAATGGATAAAAGACCTGAATGTAAGTCATTAAACTATCAAACGATTGGAAGAAAACATAGGAAAAAAATCTCTTGAATATAAACATAAGCAACTTTTTCCTTAACACATCACCTCATGCAAGGGAAACAAAAGCAAAAGTGAATAAATGGGACTACATCAAACTAAAAAGCTTCTGTATAGCAAAGGACACCATCAGTAGAACAAAGAGGCATCCTACAGTATGGGAGAATATATTTGTAAATGACATATCCGATAATGGGTTAATATCCAAAATATATAAAGAACTTACATGCCTCAATACCCCAAAATCAAATAACTCAATTGAAAAATGGTCAGAGGATCTGTGGAGTCACTTCTCCAAAGAAGTAATTCATATGACTAATAGGCATGTGAGAAAATGCTCCACGTCACTAATTATCAGGGAAATGCAAATTAAAAGCTCAATGAGATATCACCTCACACGAGTTAGGATGGCCAATATCCAAAAGACAAGGAACAACAAATACTGGTGAGGATTTGGAGAAAGAAGAACCCTCCTACATTGCAGATGGGAATGCAAATTAGTTCAACCATTGTGGAAAGCAGTATGGAGGTTCCTCAAAAAACTCAAAATAAAAATACCATTTGACACAGGAATTCCACTCCTAGGAATTTACCCCCCCCAAAAAAAAACAAGATCCAAGATTCAAAAGGCATGTGCACCCCTGTGTTTATCACAGCACTATTTATAATAGCCAAGATATGGAAGCAACCTGTATCTATCAGTAGATGGATGGATAAAGAAGAGTTGGTACATATACACAATGGAATCCTGAATCTCCTGAAAGTTCCCAATCTGCTGGGCTGAGTGTGCTGGGAACATTTTTTCCACCTATCCTTTCTCCTTGCCCCTTTAGCAGCCCTCTCTCTCACAGTTGGGAAGTCTTTCCAAGTACCCACCTTTCTCTTTACTCTGAGTGGCCGATTTTGGGTACCTGTTCTTCACAAGCAGCTGGAATCTCAGTCTTTCTGAGTAGTCTGCCTGTGTTTGCTTTCTAACCCCTGTAGTCTCCAGAGCACCGTGTAATATGGGTTTATGATCCAGAAGTAGATCTCCAGGGGTGGTTATTTAGGAATCCTGGGCTTCTACTCCATCCCCACTCCATTTCTTTTTTCCCTCCGGTGAGCTGAGTTGAGGGGAGGGATTCAGTTCCACCGGATCGCGGCTTTGCTACTTTACTTTTTCCGTATGGTCTTCTTTTTGCCCCAAATGTAAGCCATCTGTTGAAATCTTCTTTATTGTCACTCTTTCAGGATTATTTGTACTTGCTGTATTTTTGTGTTATATGTGGTTTGGGGGGAGATTTCTGCCTCACTTCTCATGCCACCATCTTTTTCCCCCTCCTTTTTTATTAGGTTCCACATGTAAGTGAAATCATATGGTATTAGATATTCTCTGCCTGGCTTATTTCACTTAGCATATTACCATCTAGATCATACCATATTGTTACAAATTACAGGATTTCTTTCTTTTTTAGGGCTGAAATATTTTCCATTCTGTATATTCACTACCTCTACATTATCCATTCTCCTACTTTTGGACAATTTTATTGCTTTTATATCTTGGATATTGTAAATAATGCAGCAATAAACAAGGTTGCATATATTTTTTTGAATCAAGGATTTTGTTTAATTTGGGGAAATTCCTGGAAGTGGAATTACTGTGTTATTTGTTTTTTTGTTTTGTTTTGTTTCACTTTGTTTTGGGGGGATATCCATACTGCCTTCCAAAGTGGCTAGACCAATTTACATTCCCACCAACAATGTAGGAACGTTGATTTTTCTCCACATGCTCCCAACATTTGTTATTTCTTGTCTTTTCATCATGGCTGTACTAACTGGAGTGAGATGTCTCCTTGTGGCTTTGATTTACATTTTCCTGCTGATCAGTAACATGGAGTTTCTTTTCATGTGTCTGTCGACCATCTGTATTTCTTCTCTTGAAAAATGACAGCACAGATCATGTGCACATTTTTTAAACAGGTTATTTATTATTTTGGTGTTGAGTAATATGAGTTCTTTATATATTTTGGATGATAAATCCTTATCAGATAAATGTACAAATATATTCTCTCACACTGTAGGTTGCCTTTTTGTTCTGTTGATATGTCCTTCACTCTACAGAAGCTTTTTAGTTTGATGTTGTCCCACTTGCTCATTTTTTAGTTTATTTCCCTTGCCAAAGGAGATGTATCCAGAAAAAAATCTTCTCATGCTTATACTCAAGAGATTTTTGCCTGTTTTCTTCTAAGAGTTTTATGGTATCATGTCTTACATGTTGGTCTTTAATCAATTTCAAGTTTACATTTGTGTATGGAGTTATAGAGTATTCAAGTTTCAGTCTCTTGCATGTAGCTGTCCAGTGTTCCCAACACCAATTATTGAAGAGACTCTATATTTCCCATTGCCTATTCATGTCTCCTTCATCATACATTAACTGAACATATGTTTGGGTTTATATCTGGGATATCTATTTTGTTCCATTGATCTATGGGTGTGTCTTGTCACAGCACTCTTTTGATTACTGTACCTGTGTAGTACAGATTAAAGTCAGGAAGCATAATACCTCCAGCTTTGATCTTCTTTCTCAGGATTGTTTAGGATATTCTGGGTCTTTTGTAGTTCCATGTGAATTTTAGGATTATTTACCTTAGTTCATTGGAAAGTGCCATTGGTATCTTGATAAGGATTGCATTAAATTTATAAATTGCTTTGAGCAAGATGGCCATTTTGACAATATTAATTCTTCCTATTCATGATCATTGGAGAAGTTTCCTTTTATTTGTATCTTCTTTAATTTCTCTCATCAGTGGATTATACTTTTAAGAGTACAGGTCTTTCTACTCCTCGGCTAGGTTTGTTCCTAGGTAGTTTATTCTTTCTGATACAATTGTAAATGGAATTTTCCCCTGTTTTCTTTCTGATAATTTGTTGTAAGTATATATAAATGCAACAGATTCCTGTGTATTAATGTTTTATCCTGCAATGTTGCTTAATCCAATTATTTGTTCTAATAGTTTTTTGGTGGAGTCCTTAGGGTTTTCTATGCATAAAATCATACCATCTGCCAATAGTGACAGTTTAACTTCTTCCTAGCCAATCTGGATGTCTTTTGTCTCTTTTTTGAGGTCTGATTGCCATGGCTACGAGTTCTTTTCCTATTTTGAATAAAAGTGGTAAGAGTGAACATCCTTGTCTTGTTCCTGATCTTAGATGAAAGTATTTCAGTTTTTCAATATTGAATATGATGTTAGCTATGAATCTGTTGTATATGCCCTTTATTATGTTGAGGTATGTTCAACCTACTCCCACTTTGTTTAGAGTTTTTTTTATCATGAATGGATGCTGAATTTTGTTGAATGCTTTCTAGTATATATTGAGATAATCATGTTTTTAGTCCATCCTTTTGCTAATGTCATGAGTCACATTGATTGATTTACAAATATTGTATCATTCTTGCATTCTTGGAATAAATCCCACTTAGTCATGATGAATGAACATTTTGATGATTTTTGAATTCTGTTTGCTAATATTTTGTTGAGGATTTTTGCATCTATGTTCATATGGGATATTAGTCTAACATATTATTTTTGTGTGTGTTGTCTTTTGTTTTATTGTTAGAGTGCTGCTGGCCTCATAGAATGACTTTAGAAGTGTTCCTGCCTCTACTTTTTGGAATACTTTAAGAATAGTGAGCATTTTCTCTTCTTTAAATGTTTAATAGAATTCTGCACTGAAGCCATCTGGTCATATGCTTTTGTTTGTTGGGATTTTTATTACCAATTTGATTTTATTACTGTTAATTGGTCTCTTCAGATTTTCTGTTTCTTTCTAAGTCAGTCTTGGAAGACATTTTCTAGAAATCTGTACATTTCCTCCAGGTTGTCCAATTTATTGTCATATAATTTTTCAAATAATTCTCTAATAATTATTTGAATTTATGTGGTGTCAGTGGTAACTATTTATTTTTCATTCCTGATTTTGTTTATTTGTGTCCTCTCTCTTTTTTTCTTGATAAGTCTTACTTGGAGTTTATTTGATCTTCTCAAAGAACCATCGCTTGGTTTCATTGATTTTTTTCAATTGTTTTATTCTTCTCTATTTTATTTATTTCTGCTCTGATCTTTATTATGTCCCTCATTTTACTAATGGTGGGCTTTATTTGTTATTCTTTTTCTAATTTGTTTAGTTATGAGTTTAGACTGTTTATTTGGGCTTGTTCTTGTTTCTTGAGGGAGGCTGATACTGCTATGAACTTCCCTCTTAGACCAACTTCTGAGGCATCTCACAAATATTCACTTGATGTAGTTTTGTTTTCATTTGTCTCCAGGTATTGCTTAATTTCCACTTTGATTTGTTCATTGATTCACTCATTTTTAGAAGCATGTTGTATAGCCTTCTATGTTTTCCTTCTGTTTGTAGGTTTTTTTCTTCATGTAATTTATTTTTAGATTCATATCTTTGTGGTATGAGAATTTGCTTGATAAAATTTCATTATTTTTGAATTTCTTGAAGCTCTTTTTGTGGACTAGTATGTGGTCTTTTCTGACAAACATTCCATGTACATTTGAGAAAAATGTGTATCTTGCTGCTTTTGGGTGGAATGTTCTGTATATATCTGTTACTTCCACCTCACTGAGTGTGTTGTTAAGCTCCTGATATGATTTAGTTACAATCTATTTTTCCCTTTATTTCTGTTACTGTTTGTTTTACATATTTACGTGCTCCATTGTTGGGGCATACATATTTGCAATTGTTAAATCCTCTCTTTGGGCTGATCCTTTAATCATTATGCAATGTCCTTCTTTATCTCTTGTTACTTTCTGTTTTGAAGTCTATTTTGTCTGATGTAAGTACTCCTCCTACTGCTTTTTTCTCACTATTATTTACATGAAATATTTTTTTCTGTCCTTTTACTTTCAGTCTATATATGCATTTAGGTGAGAAATGAATCTCTTATAGGCAGCATGTAGTTGGTCCCTGTTTATTTATCCATTCTGCCACCCTATGTCTTTGGATTTGTGTATTAATTACAGTTACATTTAAAGTCGTTATCGTTAGGTATGTACTTATTGCCATTTTATTAATCTGATTATTTTTGTAGTTCCTCTCTGTTCCTTTCCTCCACTTTTTTATTGAAATACCAACAATATACAATTTTATGTTGATTTTAAATGTACAACAGTGGTTCAGCAGTTACACACATTATTAAATCCTCACCCCCACTCCAGTGTTGTTACAATCTGTCAACTTAGAAAGATATTAGAGAGTTATTGACTATATTCTTCCATAATGTGCTACATCACTGTGACCAGATTATATTATGATTGAGAATTATTATGTCCCTTTATCCTCCTCAGCATCCCCACACACTCAACCCAAACTATCCGCTGTGGTAACCACTGGTCACTTCTAAGTGTCTATGAGTCTACAGCTGTTTTCCTTTGTTTTTATATTCAAAAAATAAGTTAAATCATAAGGTATTTGTCTTTATCTGGCTTATTTCACTGAGCATAATATCTTCTAAATCCATCAATGTTGTTGCAAATGGCAGGATTTCTTTTCTTTTTATGGTTGGATATAACATTTAATTGTGTATATGTACCACATTTTCTTTATCCATTCATCTATTGAACACTTAGGTTTCAACCTTATCTTGACTATTGTAAATAATACATCACTAAACATAGGGGTGCATATATCTTAACAAATCATGGATTGTGTTTACTTTGTGTAATTTCCTAGAAGTGGAATTACTGAATTGAATGGTATTTTACTTTTTGGTCCTTTACTTCACTCTTATATGATTCTTGTGAGATTGTTTTCTTTACTGTTATTGGATTTTTTCTCTTAATTTTTTGTGTATTTATTATAGACATTTAGTTTGTGGTTACCATAAGGTTCTTGGATAGCTCCCTAAATAAATAACAGTCTACATTAAAATGATGGTCACTCCATTTAAAACAACCAGAAAGTGCTTCTTTCTTATCCTTCTTTGTCCTCCTCACTATGTGCATTAGAGATCATATCTGCTTTTTTTTGTATCCCTTCACTGAGTTTGTATGTAATTGATTTTACTATTTTTGTTTTGTTTAACTTCATACTTGCTTGGTATGTAATAGATCTATAACCTTTACTGTGTGTTTATCTTCACTTGTAAAATACATTCAGGATTAAGAACATTTCCATATATAGAAGTCCCTTTAACATATCTTCTGAGACTGGTTCAGTTGCAGTAAATTCCTTCAGCTTCTGTTTATCCAGGAAATTTTAATTTCTCCTTCATTTCTGAATGATAACTTTGGTGGTAGAGGATTCTTGGTTTAACATCTTTTTCTTTCAATACATTTAATATTCTAGTCACTCCCTTGTGTCCTGTAAAGTTTCTGCTGAGAAATCTGTTTATAGCCCTATAGGGTTTCCCTTATACGTAATTTTTTAAACTCTCTAGCTGCTTTCATTGCCCTCTCTTTATCGTTAATCTTTGTAATTTTAGTTATTATATTTATTGATCTACCTAGGGTTCCTTTGGTTATGGTATCTCTGTATTTCCAGGACCTGGTTGTCTCTTTCCTTCCCCAGATTGGGCAATTTTTCAGCAATTATTTCTTCAAAGCAACTCTACAGATTTGTTTCTGTCTTCTCAAAGTACCACTGTTATGCAAATATTGCTTAATTTGGAGTTGTCACAAAGCTCTCTTAGCATCCTCTTAATTCTAGAGATTATTTTTTTCTCTGTTCCTCAGCTTCTTTGTTTTCCTGTTCACTAATTTTCATCTCATTTGTTATCTCCTCTACTTAGAGCAATCTATTATTCATTCCCTCCATTGTACTTTTCATTTCTGTTGCTGTATTTTTTCAGCTATGAATGGCTCTTTTTCAACTCTTCTATCACATTGTTGATGTCCACTCTGAGAATGCCAGCACTTTTCACAGATCAATGGGCATACTTGAATGTTACTTTGAAATACTTATCAAGAAGATTGCTAATCTCACATTCATTTAGGCCTCTTTATGGTGTCTTATCCTATAGTTTTGTTTAGAACATATTCATCTGGCTTCTCATTTTGTTTGGGTTTCTTTGTTTCTTCTTTTATATTAGATAGATCAGCTATGCCTGCTGGTCTACAAAGTGACAGTTGTATGAAGAAGGTGTCCTGGTATGCCCAGAAGCTAAAGACATGTTGCTCACAAGTGCCTGAATCTACTTTGCAGTGGAGCCCCAGTTGCTGTTGGTGGACTATGAGTGGGGCATACTTTTCTGCCTGTATTCTAACAGTGGCTGGTCTTAGTCAGCCATGGGAAACAACTTACCTCAGCTGGTACTTTGTGAGCCAAGAAGCAGGGCTTCATCTAGGACAACTGTCGGCCAGGACACCCTCTTCCTTCCCTGTAGACATGGCAGCACTGATAAGCTAATGTGGTGGGTGGGGTGGATCCACAGAGAAGTGAGGCTCAGGACTGGGCTTCTAAAAAGGAGGAAAGAGCTCTTGGAAATGGCTCCTGCAATGCCTCTACAGTTGGGCTGAGAGAGGGCTGAGAAATCTGGGATATCCTCCCTCTGCCTGCCAAACAGCAAGGTCTCCCTCCACCTGGAGGAAGCAATGTCTGATGACTCCTGGGCCAAACAGGCCAGGTGTGTGGGGCTGATACCCCAGAGAGGGAGATGGAGTGTTGGGGCTTAACTCCCACAATTGCTTAAACACTTAGGCTGAGGGAGGGGTGGGAAAGCATTGTCAACCTGTACCTTCTCCTCTCAAGAGACTTCCATCTGACCCTCTCCCCTATGGCACCTGTCCCACTGCTGGTATATCTTTCAAACTGTCACCTCTGTGTTTTTTCTCAGTGGAACAGATGAAGTATGCCTGTCCTCCACAGGTGGCAGGAATCTCAGCCTCCTACAGTGCTCCAACATTCCCTTGTGTCCAGGCCAATTAAAAACCAAAGCCCGGTGTAATGTAGACTTGTGTTCCCAGAGAAAATATCCAAGGCCAGTTGTGCAGAGTTCCTGAGTACTTGTCCCCTCCACAGTCCATTCCTCTCCATCCAGTTTGTGGGCTGGGATGGTGTAAGGGCTTGGGTCACAATTGGTTGTGGATATTCTACTTTTACTTTACCCTTCTCTGTGTGGTATTTTCTTCTTCACCAGGTGTAGATAGTCTGTTCTGCAATCCCTGCCATTCCAGATTTAGTTGTATATGTTGTAGATGATTCCTTGGTGTGTGTGTGGTAGGACGTTTCTGTCTTGCCTTCCTACTCTGTCATATTTTTCCTTTCCCCCACCTGAGTTTCCTAATATTTTGTTAAGGGTTTTCACATCTATGCACATCAGGGATATCAGTCTGTAATTTGATTTCTTTGTAGTGTTTATGCATAATAGAGTAATACTGGCCTCATGGAATGACTTTGGAAGCATTCCCTCCTCTTTAATTTTTTTTGGAATATTTAAAAAGGATTTGTATTAGCATTTATTTAATGTTTGGTAGAATTCACCTGTCAAGCCATCTTGTCCTGGACTTTTGTTTGTTGGAAGTTTTTAGATTACCAATTCAATTTCATTTTCAGTAATCAGTCTCTTCAGATTTTCTATTTCTTCTACATCAGTCTTGGAAGATTGTTTTTAGGAATTTTTCTATTTCTCCTGGGTTGTACACTTTATTCACATATAATTTTTCATAGAATTTTCTTAAAGTTCTTTGAATTTCTATAGTGTTGGTTATAGCTTCATCCTTTTCATTTCTGATTTTGTTTATTTTGGTCCTCTTCCTTTGTTTCTTGGTAATTCTGCTAGGGGCTTGTCTATTTTGGCTATCTCCTCAAAAATCAGCTCTTGGATTCACTTATTTTTTTATATTGTTTTTTCATCACTATTTTATTTATATCTGCTCTGATATTTATTATGCTGCATCTTCTACTAACATTGGGTTTTATTTGTTCTTCTTTTACTAGTTCCTTTAGTTGTAATATTAAACTGTTTCCTGGGATTGTTCTTGTTTCTTAAGATAGGCGAGTATAGCAACAAACTTCCCTTAGAACTGCTTTTGCTACATTGTGTTTATGTTTTGATTTGTCTCCAAGTGTTTTTTATTTCATCTTCCATCTATTCATTCATTCACTGATTATTTTGAAACATGTTTAACCTCCATGTGTTTACTTTTTCCTTTCTTTTTCATGTAATAATTGATTTATGGTTTCATACTATTATGGTTTGAAAAGATGCTTGATAATATTTCAACCTTCTTTACTTATTGACACTTGTTTTGTGACCTAATATGTGATCTATTCTGAAGAACATTCCATGTGCACTTGCGTATAATGTGTATTCTGCTGCTTCTGAGTGTAATGTTTTGTGTATACCTAAGTCCTTCTGGTCTAATGTGTACTTCAAATGGTTATCTAAAAATATTCGTACAAAAATGGGGTCAGTGATCTAAAAAGAGTGAATGAGCCAAAACATTAGAATTGAGAATTAGTTATTATTGTGAATATGATCCTGCTAAAATCTGTTAAGTAAAAACAAAATGAAAGCTCACTTAACCAGGATTATTCTAATTTACCTCAGGCTGAAAACTGCTTTCATTTCAAAACTTGTACAAAATTAATCTAAATGAGAGAGATTCAAGATGGTGGCATAAGAGGTGAGACGGACAATTCCTTCCAAAACCACATACAGTATGAAAACATAGTCAATACAACTAGCCTTAAACAGAAACAGGAAAGAAGGCAGCACCAGACTCCATACAGAACTCACAAACAGAGCAGACCTCACAAAACAGGGTAATGTATGAAAGCTTTGATCCGGCAAGACCCAAGCCCTTCCCCCACCCCAGCTCACTAGTGCAAGGAAGAGAAATGGAGAGAGGAGGGGGAGTAATCCTGGGACTGATGAATACCCAGCCCTGGAAATCTGCTTTGTACCACAGGCTTACACTGTGTGGTGCTCTGGAGGTTGTTGGGGTTGGGAGCTGAGACAGGCAGAGTGCTTGAAAGATTGAGATTCCGGCCATTTGTGGAGGATGAGGATCCAAACCCAGCTGTTCTAGGACAAAGGAAAGGCAGACAGTATGAGAGGCTTCCTAGCAGAAAGACGGCTGCCAATGGGGGAGGGTTTGCACAGACCTTGATATGGGGAGAAGGGATAGGTGGACAAGGTTGTCTAGGCACACTTTGCCCAGCAGGTTGGGACCTTTGAGGAGCTTCAGGTGCCCCATACCCCTGGCTTCTGGCTCAGCTCTGAGGCCCCCCACTGTGACACACAGCCTGTGCACCTTCCTTCTGTCCTGCCCACACCTGATGACAAACAAGAAGTCACTGTGCTGGTGTCAGGTGAGAGGCCCCACCTACAATAACTAGAGATGCCAAGCGCAGAGGCTTAAACCTGTGTGCTCGGCCCACTGGCTGTGATATTGGAGACAGGCAGAGCAGATGGGAGTCAGGAAACAGATCTTTTCTCCCCCCAGGCACCAGCTCTGCACCCCTGTGACCCCCAGTCTCATTCTAGGGGCTGAGAAGCTCCAGAGACTGGAGCTTCTGGGCAATAGAGGGCACAACATAGAATTATGAAACGACAAAGGAACCTGGTTCAGATAAAAATTTGACAAACACAAGAAAAAGGACCAAATGAAACTGAACTCACCAATCTTCCTGAAAGAGAGTTTAAAATAAAAATCATAAACAGGCTCATGTAGGTACAGAAAAATATTCAAGAACTCAGGGACAAATTTAAGATGGAGATTCAATCATTAAGAAATTCCATATCTGAAATGAAATATAGAATGGAGGGATTCAAAAGAAGATTAGATGTAGTAGAAGAGATGGTACATGGGTTAGAAATTATAGAAGAGGAATACAAAGAAACTGAGGAACAAAGAGAAAAAAGATATCAAGGAATGGAAGAATATAGAGAGAACAGTATGACCAATCCAAACAGAACAATATCTGCATTATAGGGGTACCAGAAGAAGAAGAGAGAGAAACAGGGATAGAAAGTGTCATTGAGGAGGTAAGTGCTGAAAACTTCCCCAATCCGGGGAAGGAGATAGTCTTTCAGGCCATGGAGGTGCACAGATCTCCCAACACAAGTGACCCAAAGAGGACAACATCAAGACATATAATAATTTAAATGGCAAAGATCAAGGATAAAGACAGACTTTTAAAAGCAGCTAGAGAGAGAAAAAGATCACATACAAAGGAAAACCCATCAGGCTATCATCAGATTTCTCAACAGAAACCTTACAGGCCAGAATGGCGTGGAATGATATATTTAATGCAATGAAGCAGAAGGGCCTCAAATCAAGAATACTCTACCCGGCAAGGTTATCATTTAAATTTGAAGTAGGGATTAAACAATTTTCAGATAAGAAAAGCTGAGAGAATATACCTCCCACAAACCACCTCAACAGTGCATTTTGGAGGGACTTCTATAGATGGAAGTATTCCTAAGGCTAAATATAAGACCAAAGAGGAAATAAAATCACAGCAAAGTAGAACAATTAATTACTAAGCAGACGGAAAATCAAATCAACTACCCCAAAAGTCAATCAAGGGACAGAGAAAGAGTACAGGATATGATACCTAACATATTAAGAATGGAGGAGGAAGAAAAAGGAGGAAAATAAAGAACATTTAGGGTGTGTTTGTAATTGCATATGAATTGAGTTAAATTAGATTATTACATAATAAGGGAATTACTCTTGAACCTTTGGTAACCAGGAATCTAAAGCCTGCAATGGCAATAATACATACCTACCAATAGTCACCCTAAATGTAAATGGTCTCAATACACCAATCAAAAGACATAGAGTCACTGAATGGATAAAAATCAAAACCCATCTATATGCTCCCTACAAGAGACTCACTTTAAACCCAAAGACATACACAGACTGAAAGTGAAGGGATTGAAAAAGATATTTCATGCAACTAACAGGGAGAAAAAAGCAGGAGTTTCAGTTCTTGTATCAGACAAAATAGACTTCAAAACAAAGAAAGTAAGAAGAGACAAAGAAGGACATTACATAATAATAAAGGGGTCAGTCCAACAAGAGGATATAACTACTATAAATATCTATGCACCCAATATAGGATAACATACATATGTGAAACAAATACTATCAGAATTAAAGGGGGAAGCATAATGCAATGCATTCATTTTAGGAGACTTCAACAAACCACCCACTCCAAAGGACAGTTAAGCCAGACAGAAAATAAGTAAAGAGACAGAGCCACTGAACAATGTACTAGAACAGACGTCCCTAAAGGACATCTATAGAACATTTCATCCAAAAGCAAATGGGTACACGTTATTCTCAAGTGCACATGGAACATTTTCAAGACTAGATCATATACTAGGCCACAAAAAGAGCCTCAGTAAATTCAAAATGATTGAAATTGTACTAACCACATTCTCAGATCACAAAGGTATGAAACTAGAAATAAATTACACAAAGAAAACCAAAAAGCTCACAAACACATGGAAGGTTAATAACATGCTCCTAAATAATCAATGGATCAATGACCAAATAAAAACAGAGATCAAGCAATATGCCCAGACAAATGACAACAATAATACAACAATGCAAAATCTGTGGTATACAGCAAAGGCCATGCTAAGACAGAAGTATATTGCAATACAGGACTACCTCAGGAAAGAACAATTCCAAATGAACAGTCTAAACTCACAATTAATGAAACTAGAAAAGGAAGAACAACTAAAGCCCAAAGTGAGCAGATGGAGGGACATAATAAAGATTAGAAAATAAATAAATAAAATCGAGAAGAATAAAACAATAGAAAGAATCAAGGAAAGCAAGAGCTGTTTCCTTGAGAAAATAAACAAAATAGATAAACCCCTATCCAGACTTATCAAGAAAAAAAGAGAGTCTACACACATAAACAGAATCAGAAATGACAAAGGAATAATCACTACAACCACCAAAATATAAAGAATTATGACAGAATATTATGAAAAATTATATGCTAATGAACTGGAAAACCTAGAAGAACTTGACAACTTTCTAGAAAAATGCAACCTTCAAAGGCTGACCCAGAAAGCAACAGAAAATCAGAATAGACCAATTACCAGGAAGGAAATAGAGCTGGTAATCAAAGAGCTACCTAAGAACAAAACGCCTGTACCAGATGGTTTCACTGTTAAATTTTATCACACATTTAGTGAAGACCTAATATCCATCGTCCTTAAAGTTTTTCAAAATGTAGAAGAGAAGGGAATACTCCCAAACTCATTCTATGAGGTCAATACTACTCTAATACCAAAACCAGGCAAAGACCCCACATAAAAAGAAAATTACAGACCAATATCTTTGATGAACATAGATCCAGAAATACTCAACAAAATATTAGCAAACCGAATTTAAAAATACATCGAAAAGATCATCCAACATTATCAAGTGGGATTCATCCCAGGAATGCAAGGATAGTAAAACATTCAAAAATCCATCAATATCATCCACTGCATCAACAAAAAGAAGGACAAAACCACATCATTATCTCCATAGATGCTGGAAAAACATTCCACAAAATTCAACATCCATTCATGATAAAAACTCTCAACAAAATGGGTATAGAAGGCAAGTACCTCAACATAATAAAGGCCATATATGACAAACCCACAGCCAACATTATACTTAACAGTGAGAAGTTGAAAGCTTTTCCTTTAAGATCGGGAAAAAGACAAGGATGCCCACAATCCCTCATTTATTCAACACAGTTCTGGAGGTCCCAGCCACTGCAATAAGACATCACAAAGAAATAAAAGGCATCCAGATTGGTAAGAGAGAAGTCAAACTGTCCGTGTTTGGAGGTGACATGATATTGTACATTAAAAACCCTGACAAATCCCCTCCAAAAGTACTAAATCTAATATCTGAATTCAGAAAAGTTGCAGGATACAAAATTAACACACAGAAATCTGTTGCATTCCTATACACTAATGATGAACTAGCAGAAAGAGAAATTTGGAAAACAATTCTGTTCACAATTGCATCAAAAAGAATAAAATACCTAGGAATAAACATCAGCAAGGAAGTGAAAGACCTATACTCTAAAAACTACAAGGCACTCGTGAGAGAAATTAAAGAAGATACAAATAAATGAAAACATCCTGTGCTCATGGATAGAAAGAATTAATATTGTCAAAATGGCCATCCTGCCTAATGCAATCTACAGATTCAATGCAATCACAATCAAAATACCAAGAGCATTCCTCAACGAACTAGAGAAAATAGTTCTAAAATTCATATGGAATCATGAAAGACACCAAAAAGCCAAAACAATCCTGAGAAGGAAGAACAAAGCAGGGAGAATTTCGCTCTCTGACTTCAAGCTCTAATACAAAGCCACAATAATTAAGACAATTTGATACTGGCACAAGAACAGACCCATAGACCAATGGAACAGACTAGAGAGCCCAGATAAAAACCAAAATATATCGTCTATTAATATACAATAAAGTAGCCATGGATATACAATGGGGAAATGACAGCCTCTTCAACAGCTGGTGTTGGCAAAACTGGACAGCTATATGTAAGAGAATGAAACTGGATTATTGTGTAACCCCATACACAAAAGTAAACTCAAAATGGATAAAGGGCTGAATGTAAGTCATGAAACCATAAAACTCTTTGAAAAAAACATAGGCAAAAATCTCTTGGACATAAACCTGAGCAACTTCTTCATGAACATATCTCCCCGGGCAAGGGAAACAAAACCAAAAATGAACATGTGGGACTATATCAAGCTGAAAAGCTTCTGTACAGCAATGGACACCATCAGTAGAACAAAAAGACCTCCTACAGTATGGGAGAATATATTCATAAATGACATATCTGATAAGGTGTTGACATCCAAATTATATAAAGAGCTCACGCACCTCAAACAAAAACCAATAAGCCAATTAAAAAATGGGCAGAGGAGCTGAACAGACAATTCTTCAAAGAAGAAATTCAGATGGCCAATAGGCACATGAAAAGATGCTCCAAATCCCTAGTCATCGGAGAAATGCAAATTAAAACCATAATTAGATATCACCTTACACCAGTTAGGATGGCCAACATCCAAAAGACAAACAACAACAAATGCTGGTGAAGATGTGGAGAAAGGGGTACCCTTCTACACTGCTGGAGGTAATGTAACACAGTTCAACCAATGTGGAAAGCAGTATGCAGGTTCCTCAAAAAACTCAAAGTAGAAATACCATTTGACCCAGGATTTCCACTCCTAGGAATTTACCCTAAGAATGTAGCAGCGCACTTTGAAAAAGACACATGCACCCCTATGTTTGTCGCAGCACTATTTACAATAGCCAAGAAATGGAAGCAACCTAAGTGTCCATCAGTAGATGAATGGATAAAGAATAGGTGGTACATATATGCAATGGAATGTTATTTAACCATAAGAAGAAAACAAATCCTACTATTTGCAACAACATAGATGCAACTAGAGGGTATCATGTTCAGTGAAATAAGCCAGGCAGAGAAAGACAAGTATCAAATGATTTCACTCATCTGTGGATTGTAAGAACAAAGCAAAAACTGAAGAAACAAAACAGCAGCAGACTCACAGAACCCAAGAACGGACTAACAGTTTCCAAAGGGAAAGGGACTGGGGAGGATGGGTGGGAACGTAGGGATAAGGGTGAAAAAGGGGCATCATGATTAGCACATACAATGTAGGGGGGAACACGGGGAAGGCAGTATAACAGAGAGAAGACAAGTAGTGACTCTATCGCATCTTACTACGCGAATGGAGAGTGACTCTAATGGTGTATGTAGTGGGGACTTGATAATAGGGGGAGTCTAGTAACCATAATGTTGTTCATGTAATTGTACATTAATGATAGCAAAATAAAAAAAATAAAAATAAATAATAAAGAAAGAAAGAAAGAAAAATAGAAAAAAAATGACAAGCTTCCAAGTTTCCAGAAGGTTAACATTTCAAAAGAAGTCCATGATTTCCATTTTTAAAAGTGATGGATCAACACAGATGTTGACATTGCCCAAAACTCCATTAAAAATAAAAAACCATGAGACATTCAATCATATTCTTAAGCCAGTCAGCAACTCAGTACCACCACATCGGCTTATTATCGCTTTCTTCATGTGTACCCTACATAGGAAAGCTGAAGTATAGCTATACAAATGGAAGTGATATGTCACTTAGACAGTTATTGAAAATTGGAAGCATGTACTAATTGATTTTCATTCTAAAATAGCCAAAAGTTTGAACTCCAAAATTACATAAATTGCCTGATGGTTAATATTCTCAAGCTCTGTTTTAGGGTCAGAAGCCTCAAATTGTTTTCAAAATAATGTATGAATCCAAACACTTTTCTATTTAAAACGAAGATTATAATTCTGGTATTAATTTAGTAAAAATTAATTCTTGGAATGTCTTTCATAAATAATTCCTTAAAGGATTTCCTGGTTAAAATCTTTGCATTTTAACTGAGTTAAAGCGTTTTGTAGCAATGAAGAAAGGTTGTATCTCAGTTCATTAACACTTCTTTAGAGATTAGATTCATCAATCCAATAGTGCCATTTTATTTACTTATTTTTTGCAATTCATCTATTTCTTTTTTCACTTATTATTCATATTTTGATATTGAGGTACATAAAATAAAATTAACTAATCTTAGGGTATAGCTTGATGAATTTTAAGATTGTATTCTCATGTAACCATCAACCAGATAAAGATATCAAGCATTTTCACTAACTTTATTTCCCTTTTCACCTACTACACCCACACCCCATACCCTCCCATATAAAAACCATCAGTCCTTTCCGTGAATCAGTAAGTTTCTTTCTTCTTCATTTTGTTTATTGAAGTATACTTGATACAAAATAGTATAGTGGTTCCAAGTATACAACACAGTGATTCAACAGTAATGCACATTATTAAATACTCACCTCAGCTAGTCATTTAATATATGTCAACATATAAAGATGATACAGAACTATTGAATATATTTTTAATGCTGCATTTCCAGCCCCATGTCAAACATATTATAATTGAGATTTTGTGACTACTTATTCTGCATTCAAACCACCTTTACCTCAATGCCTCCTCAAGGTAAACACCAGCCACTTCTCAGTGTGTATTACTCTATTGCTATTTTGTTTATTTTGTTTTTAGATTCCATAAATAAGTAAAATCATATGGGACTTGTATTTATTTGCCTGGCATATTTAACTGAGCATAATACACTCTAGGTCCATCCATGTTGTCACAAAAGGCAGATTTTCTTTCCATTTTATTGATGAATAATATTCCATTATGTATACATAGCACACCTGATTTATGCATTCATCTATTGATGGACCCAATGGTTGCTTCCATACATTGGCTATTGTAAATAATGAGTCAATAAACAGGGTGCACATCTTTTTTTTTAATTGAGTATCATTGATATATAATCTTGTACTGGTTTCAAATGTAAAACACAGTCGTTCAACATTTCACCATATTATAAAATCCTAAGCCTTTCTACTGTGGTTGCTATCTTATCAAGGTAGAAAGGTGTTACAGAGTCATTGACTATATTCTCTTTGCTGCAGTACTGTCCCTGTGACCAACTCATATTATGATTATGAATTATTGTGCCCCTTTAGCCCTTCACCCTGCTCCCCACAGACCACAAATCCTCCCCTTTGGTAACCACTAGTCACTTCTCAGTGTCTGTGAATCTAGTACTATTTTATTCTTCATGTTTTGCTTTGTTTTTATATTCTACAAATAAGTGAAATAATAGGGTATTCGTTTTTCTCCACCTGGCTTACTTCACCGAGCATACCCTCTAGATACAACCATGTTGTTGCAAATGGAAGGATTTATTTTCTTTTCATGGCTAAATAATATTCCACTGTGTATATGTACAACCTCTTCTTTATGTATTCATCCATTGATGGACACATAGATTGTTTCTGTATCTTGGCTACTGCAAATAGTGAGGGGATAAACTTAGAGAATTAGGGATTTGTATTTGGGTAAATTCCAAGAAGTGAAATTACTGGGTTGAATGGTATTTCTATTTTTAGCTTTTTGAGGAACCTCCATACTGCTTTTCATAGCAGTTGTACCAATTTACCTTCCCACCAACACTGTAGGAGGGTTTCTGTTTCTCAGCATCCTTGCCAACATTTGCTATTTCTTGTCTTTTGGGTACTGGCCATTCTAAATGGTATGAGGTGATATCTCATTGTGTTTCTGATTTGAATTTCCCTGATGATTAGTCATGTACAGCATATTTTCACGTGCCTATTGGTCATCTGTATTTCTTCTTTGGAAAATTTCTATTCAGGTCTTTTACCCATTTTTCAATCAGGTTTTATATCTTTTGGTATTGAGTCACATGATTTCTTAATATATGTTTTGTTAACCTTATCAGATAATTTACAATATATTCTCCCATACATTAGGTTGACTTATTATTTTGTTGTTGGCTTCCTTTGTTATACAGAAGCCTTTTAGTGTGATGTGGTCCCATTTATTCTTTTTTGATTTTGTTTCTCTTGCCTAGGGATATATAGAAAAAAATTGGTAATGCTGATGTTTAAGAGTTTACTGCTTTTGTTTGCTTTTAGAAGTTTTGTGGTTTCAGGTCTCATATTTAGGTCTGTAATCAATTTTGAGTTTACTTTTGTGCATGAAGTTACACAGTAAACCAGTTTAATTCTCTTGCAAGTAGCTGTCTAGTTTTCCCAGCATCAGTTATTGAAGAGACTGTCTTTTCCCCAGTGTGTATTCACAGCTCTTTATCGTATATTAATTAACAATTTAAGTGTGCATTTATATCTGGGCTTTCTGTTCTTTTCCACTGAACTATGCGTCTGTTTTAGTGCCATTACCTCACTGTTTTGATTACTGTAGCTTTGTATTAGAGCTTGAAGTCAGCAAGCATGATACCCTCAGCCTGGCTCTTCTTTCTCAAGATTGTGCTGGCTATTCAAGGTCCTTTGTAGTTACATAAGAACTTTTGGAATATTAGATTTAGTTCACTGAAAAATGCCATTGGTATTTTGATAGGTATTGCATTGGTTCTCTAAACTACTTTCAGCAAGATGTAATTTTTACCCTTTTGAGGACCCTCAATTTTGACAATATTAATTCTTCATACCAATGAGCATGGAATAGATTTCCATTTGTGTCTCTTTTAATTTTTCTCATCAGTGTCTTATAATTTTCAGAGTACTGCTCCTTCACTCCCTTGGTTGGGTTTATTTTAAGGTATTTTATTCTTTTCACTGCAATTGTAAATTGAATTATTTTCCTGATTTCTCTTTTTGCTAGCTCATTGTTTGTATATAGGAATGCAATAGATTTCTGTATACTCGTTATGTATACTGCCACTTTTCAGATTTCTGTTATTAGTTCTCATTTTTTAGGTGGTCTTTAGGGTTTCCTTTATAGAGTATCATATCATCTGCAAATAGTGACAGTTTTATTTGCTCCTTACCAATTCAGATGCTTTTTATATCTTTATCTTCTCTGATTTACATGGCTTGGGCTTCCAGTACTCCGCTGAATAAAAGTGGTGAGAGTGACCATCATTTTCTTGTTCCTTATCTTAGTGGAAAATATTTGTGCTTTTCACCATTGAGGATGATGTTGGATGTTGGCTGTGGGTTTGTCTTATATTGTGTTTATTTTATTAAGGTAATTCTTTCTATGCCAATTTTGTTGAGAGTTATTATCATGAATGGTTGTTGAATTTTGGCAATGCTTTTCCAGAATCTATTGAGATAATCATGTGGATTTTATCCTTCTTTTTGTTAATGTGGTGAATCACATTGTTTGACTTATGAATATTGTACTATCTTTGCATCCCTGGAATAAATATCCACTTGGTCATGATGGATTATCTTTTTGATGTATTTTTAAATTCAGTTTGTTAATATATTCTGAGAATTTTGTCTTTATGTTTAACTAGGATATTGGCCTATAATTTTCATTTTATGTGGTGTCATTGTTTGCTTTTGGTATTAAGAGTGACGCTGGCCTCATAGAATGACTTTGAAAGTAATCCTTCCTCTTATATTTTTTGAAATGTTTTAAGACAGTTGGGAATTATCTCTTCCTTAAATGTTCACTAGAGTTAACCTGTGAAGACATTTGGTTCTGGTCTTTTGATTTTTGTGATGTGTATCCTACTGCTTTGGGGTGAAAGTGTTCTGTATATATCTGTTAAGTTCATGTGATGTAGTGTGTTGTTCAGTACCTCTGTTTCCTTATTTGTTTTATGCCTAGTTGATCTGTCCTTTGATTTAACTATAGTGTGAAAGTCCCCTAATAAGATTAAGTTGCAGCCTCTTTCTTCCTTTACGTATGTTAGTATTTGTTTTATATATTTATCTGCTCCTATGTTAGGTGCGTAGATAGTTACAATTAGTATATGATTTGTTGAACTGATACCTTTATGGAATGTCCTTCTTAGTCTTTTGTTACTTTCTCTGTATTGAAGTCTATTTTGTTTGACATAATAGAACTCCTGCTATTCCTGCTTTTTTCTCCCTTTTATATGCATTAAATATATTTTTCCTTCACTTTAAGTTTATGTATGTATTTAGGTCTAAAATTAGTGTCTTGTAGGCAGAATATAGATGGGTATTGTTTCTTTATCCATTCTGCCACATTGTGTCTTTTGATTGCTGCATTCAGTTCATTTACATTTAAATTAATTATTTATAGGTATGTACTTATTGCCATTTTATTAATTTTCTGGTTGTTTTTGTGATTCTTCTGTTCCTTTCTTCCTCTTTTATACTCTTGTTATTTGACAGTTTCCTTTAGTGTTATTCTTGGAATTAAAAAAAAATTGTGTGTCTGTTATAGGCTTTAGATTTTAGGTTACAATAAATTTAATAGATAGTGTTCTAAGTATATAATAGTATACATTGGTTGTCACTCTATTTTGAACACATTCTAAAAGTACTTTTTTATTTTTCCTACTCTACGCTTTGTTTATAAGATGTTATAATCTAAATCTTTTGTGTATCTTTTGACTGATTTTTTTTATAGTTGGTTTTACCACTTTTTGTTTTAACTTCTTACTTGCTTAGAAATTGGTCTACTACCTTCACTCTAGATTTATTTTCACTGATGAAAAATATTTAGGCTTAAGAACATTTCCATTTACAGAATTCCCTTTTACATATCCTGTAAGGCTCCTTTAGTGATGGTGAATTCTTTTAACTTTAGTTTCTTTGGAAGATTTTAATGTCTCCAATTCTGAATGATAATCTTTCTGGTAGAGGATTTTGCTTGTAGGATTTTACCTTTCAATACATTAACTATTTATGCCACTCCTTTCTGGCTTTAACATTTCTGCTAAGAAATCTGCTGATAGCTTTCTGAAGTTTCCCTTATAGTTAAATGTCTGCCTCTCTCTTGATGTTTTATGATTCCCTATTTATCTTAAATTTTTGCCACTTTAATTACTATATATCTTGGTGTTGTCTTCCTGGGATTTCTTCTTTCTGGGATTTCTGTGAGTCCAACCTAGTTGTCTCTTTCCTTCCCCACATTAAGATAATTTGCAGCCATTATTTCTTCAAATGACTTTCTACTCCTTTGTCTCTTTCCTCCTTCTGGGATGCCTATTATGTGAGTATTGTTTTGTTTGGAGTTGTCACACAGCTCTTTTAGCATCTTCTCATTTTTATAACTTTTTTTCTCTCTGTTCCTCAGCTTAGTTGTTTTCCTGTTCTCTATTTTCCATCTCTTTGTTTCTTTTTTCTACTTTCACCATTCTACTATCCATTCCCTCCACTGTATTTTTCATTTCTGCTTATTCTTCTGCTGTGACTATTTCAAATTTTCTATCTACTTCTTTAAGTTTTCACTGATATCATCAATTCTTTTCTCCATGACAGTGAGCATCATTATGAGTACCATTTTGAAATCTTTTCCAAGAAGACTGATATTTTCTATTTCATTTAGCCCTCTTTCTGGTGTCTTATTTTGTTTGGCATATAGTCCTCTGCCTCCTCATTTTGTCTTGGTTTCTGTGTTTCTTCCTTTGTATTAGATAGATCAGCTTTGCCTTTTGGTCTCTAAAGTAATAACTTTATGAAGAATGTGTATTTTATTGCCCAGAAGTTGAAGACCCTTTGCTTATTAGTGTCTTGTTCTCCTTTGTAGTGGAGTCACAGCTGCTGTTGATGTGCTCTGGGCAGGGTCACCTTTCCGCATGTCTGTGAGCACTGTGTCCTCTTAGGCCGCAGGAGCTCACAGCTCACCTCTGTGAACATTTTATGTGATGTGATGTGATTTTGCTGGGGATATTTATGGGCAGGGCTGCCATATGCTTTCACATAAGCAATAGAAGCTGCTGAGTGTCTGTGTGGGCTGGGTCAATCATGTACACGGGAGAGCACTGTTGTTGGGCTGATCCATGAGAAAGGGACTATAAAATTTAGAAAGTGCCCCAATAGTTGGAATAAGTGAGATCCAGGAAACCTGGGAATGTCTCCCTCTGTCCTCCAGGCAGCAACGTCTAACCCTGATGGGCTGTGTGGGCCATGCAGGGCACTTGAGCATGGAGGCATGCTTTGGGACTGCACTGCCATTGCTGGAAATGAATCATTTGAAGTTGGCGCCTGTGGGTACCTGACAAGTTGGGCTGAGGGAGAACTGGGGAAATATCATCAATATACCTTCTGTTATCCAGAGAGAGTGCTCCCTCTAACCTGCACCACTCTGACACTTTTCTCACTGTTGATATATATTTTGAATTGTCACCTCTGTGTTGAGTTTCAATGGGATTGAAAGGAGCGTTCCTGTTTTCCAAAGCAACAGGAGTCTCAGCATTCCAGAGTTCTCCAACTCTCCCTGGAGTCAGGCCCCATTAATAACCAAAGCCAAATGCAATGGGACTTGTGTTACCAAAGCAGATGTACATTACTGGATGTGCAGGGTTCCTAATCACTTACCCATCCTGCTCTGTTCCTCTCCCTCCTGCTTGTGGGCTGGAATATGGAAAGGGCTTGGATCCAAATCAGTGGTAGTTCTGCCATTTTTCTCTTCTATTTGTGGTCTTTACTTTTTATCCAGGTGTAGATGGTCTGTTCTGCAGGCTTCAGGTCATTGTCAGAGTTAGTTGTATTTGCTGTGGTTGCTTACATGTTGTGTATGTGGGAGCAGGTTTCTACACTGCCATACTTTCCACCAATCCTCACTGTCTATTTCTTTTTTATGTGTTTGTACCTTTGTTTTATTTCATAGTTGTCAATACTAAATAAAATCTTACAGCATTTGTCTTTCTCTGACTTTTTTCACATAGCATAATAAACTCTAGGTCTATTCATGTTGTCACAAATAGCAAGACTGCATTCTTTTTATGGCTAAAATGATAAATATGGTATATATATACCAGATCTCTTTTATCCATTAATCTATTGATGTATATTTAGTTTGATACCATATTTTGGTTATTATAAAAAAGCTGATATAAATATAGGAGACAATATAATTTTTAATTACTGACTTTATTCCTCAACTAAATTCCCAGAGGTGGAATTAATGGGTCATATTGTATTTTTATTATTAATTTTTTTGATAAACCTCCATATGCTTTCCATAGTACGTGTAAGAATTTACTGTCCAACCAGCAGTGTCTTTCCCCATTATATATTCTTGACTCTTCTGTCATATATTGATTGATAAAATAGACATTTAGTTTATTTCTGAGATATCTATTCATTTCCATCAATCTATGTATCTGTTCTTGTGCATATACCATACTGTTTTTATTTCTGTAACACTGTATATAGTTTTAAATTAAGGAGCATGATACTCCCAGCTTTGTTACTCTTTCTCAAGATTGCTTTTGCTATTCAGTTACTTGTGGTTAAATACAAATTTTAGGATTATTTCTTCTAGTTTTTAAATGTAATTTCTATTTTGATAAGGATTCCATTGAATCTGTAGTTTACTTTGGGAAGTTTGTCCATTTAACATATTAATTCTACCTATCCATGAGCATGGGTTTTCATTTATTTGTGTCTCCTTCAATTGTTTCATCAGTCTGATAATTTTCAGAGTAGAGGTCTTCAACTTATTTGTTTAGATTTATCCATAGACATTTCATTCTCTTTGGTATAATTGAAAATAGGGTTGATTCCTTAATGCCTCTTTTTGTAAGATTTTATTTGCATATAGAAATGCAACTGATTTCTATATGTTGATTTTGTATCCTGCAAATTTACTGAATTCATTTATTAATTTGAGTAGTTTTTGGTCGAGTCTTTAGAGTTTTCTGTATATAGTAGTAAGTAATCTAAAAACAGTGACAGAATTACATCTTCGTAACCAATTTAATGCCTTTATTTACTTTTCTAGTCTAATTGCTATAGCCAGGATTTTAAGCAGTATGCTGAATAAAAGTGGAGAGGGGAGAAAACATGGCAGTGTGAGAAGTCAGAAACCACAACCCAAAACCATATATAACTCAAAAATAGAGCAAATACAACTAATCCTGAAAGAGCAACTCAAAGACTGGAGAACAGTTAGCCTACATCTGGGGAAAAGAGAAGACCTCACAGAAAAGGGTAAAGTAGCAAAGTGGAAAACCAGTGAGACCAAGTCCTCCCACAACCCCAACTCACAGGTGGGAGGAAGTGAAAGAAACAGAGCAGGGAGGGAGTAGAAGCCCAGGACTGCTAAACACCCAGCCTTGGAGATCTCCTCCAGGGGCATGAAACCACATTACATTGTGCTCTGGATATTAGTGCAGTTGGAAAGCAAAGATAGGCAGAACACGCAGACACTGAGATTCCAGCCACCTGTGGAGAACAGGTATATACAACTGGCAGCTCTGGGACAAAACAAACGAGGGCATTTTGAAAGACTTCCCAACAGAAAGGACATTAAGGGGCAAAGATTACAAACACCTGGCTGCTCAGGATAAAGAGCAGGTGGACAAAACTATCGCAGCACACTAGGACCAGCAGATTGGGAACTTTCAATAGCTTTAGATGCTCCATCCCCCTGACTGGCAATTCAGCCCCAAGGCACTCCACTGTGATACATAGCCTGCTTCTCCTTTCTCTTAGCAAGCAACAGTCCACAAACCTGCTGCCACCAGCCAGTGGCCTCACCAATGGAAGCTACAGGGGCGTAATGCAGAGACTCCTCCCTGGAAACACAGCCCACTGAACTTAGCAGTGAAGGTAGGCACTGCAGCTGGGAAGCAGGTAAAAGCTCTTTCCTCCCAGCAGGCACCCCTGCTGCTTGCCTGCAACCAGTGACATTGATCCAGGTCTTCAGCAGAGAATAGTGCTTCTAGGCACAAGAGGGCACATCCTACACAAAGTTATTTTTCTACAGGAATCACTAGAAAAATTAAAGATGAAGTAATTTTGTACAAACAAAAAGTCAGCAGATGCCACAAAGAAAGATAAGTGAAATGGAAATCACCAATCTTCTTGATGAAGATTTCAAAATAAAAATCATAAACATGCTTATGGAGCTACAGAAAAATATTCAAGATCTCAGGGATGACTTCAAGAATGAAATAGAAGCTGAAAAATACAGTATCTAAAATGAAACATACAATGGAGGGATTTAAAGTAGACTAGATGAGGTAGAGAAGATGGTAAATGAAATAAAAATTAGTGACAGAGAAAAGAAGCTAAGCCACAGAGACAATAAATGGACCTATAGGAATGAAAGAATAATAAGATAACTGTTCAACTGATCCAAATGGAAGAATATTTGCATTATAGTGGTACCAGAAGAAGAAGAGAAAAAAGGCGATAGAAAGGCTCCTTGACGAAATAATTGCTGAAAACTTCACCAGTCTGGGAAGAAATAGTCTCTCAAGTCATGGAAGTACACAGATTTTCCAACACAAGGGACCAAAGGAAGAGAACACCAAGAAATATAATAATTAAAATGGCAAAGAACAAGGACAAGGACAAGGATAAGGACAAGGACAGAGTATTAAAAGCAGCCAGAGAGAGAAAAATGATCACACATAAAGGAAAGCCCATCAGTCTATCAGTAGACGTATCAGCAGAAACCTTACAGGCCAGAAAGGAGTGGCATGATATATTTAATGCAATGAAACAGAAGGACCTCAAACGAAGAACACACTCCCTGGAAAAATTATCATTTAAATTTGAAGCAGGGATTCAACAATCTCCAGATAAGCAAAATTTGTGGAAATTTGCCTACTACAAACTATCTCTATAATGCATTTTAAAGGGACTGCTCTCGTTGGAAGTGCTCCTAAGGCTAGATAGCTGTCACCAGAAAAACAAATCCACAGTAAAGTAAGGAGACCAATTAATTACTAAGCAAATGAAAAATTGAATCAACTACAAACAAAGTCAGCCAAGGGATACACAAAGAGTACAGAATATGACACCTAATATATAAAGAGTGGAGGAGGAAGAGAAAGAAAGGAGAGTAGAAAAACCTTTTGAATGTGTTTCAAATAGTATACTATGTGAGTTAAGTTAGACCATTAGATAGTAAAGATGCTGCTCCTGAACCTCTGGTAACCACAAATCTAAAGCCTGCAATGGCAATGAGTACATATCTATCAATAATCACCATAAATGTAAATGAACTGAATGCACCAATCAAAAGACATAGAGTTACAAAATGGATAAATAAGCAAGACCCATCTATATGCCTGCAAGGGACTCACTTCAAACCTAAAGACATATACAGACGACTAAAAGAGAAGGGGTGTAAAAGGTTACTTATTGCAAATAATAGGGATAAAAAAAGCAGGAGTAGCAGTACTTCTATCAGACACAATAGATTTCAAAACAAAGAAAGTGGCAAGAGACAAAGAGGGATATTACATAATGACAAAGGGGTCAGTCCAACAAGAGGATATAACCATTATAAATAACTATGCAGCCAACAAAAGAGACTTAAATATATGAAACAAAAACTAACAGAATTAAAGAGGGACATAAAATGCAATGCATTCATCTTAGGAGACTTCAAAATACCACTCAGTCCAAAAGACAGATCAATCAAGTAGAAATACGTAAGGAGACAGAGACACTGAACAACACATTAGAACAGATGGACCTAACAGACATCTACAGAACACTCCACACAAAAGCAGCAGTATATACATTCTTCTCAAGTGCACATGGAACATTTAAAAGAATAGATAATATACTAGACCACAAAGATAGACTCAGTAAATTAAAAAAGATTGAAATTGTACCAACCAGCTTCTCAGACCACAAAGGTATGAAACTAGAAATAAATTATGCAAAAAAACAGAAAAGCCCACAAACACATGGAGGCTTAACAACATGCTCCTACATAATCAATAGATCAATGATCAAGTAAAAACAGAGATCAAGCAATATATGGAGAGAAATGAAATCAACAAATCAACACCACAAAACCTGTGGAATGCAGGTAAGGCAGTTCTAAGAAGAAAGTATGTTACAACAGAGGTTTAGCTCAGGAATGAAGAACAATCTCAATTGATCATTCTCAACTCACAATTCATTCAACTAGAAAATAAGAACAAAAGAGGCCCAAAGTCAGTAGAAGGAGGAAAATAATAAAGATCAGAACAGAAGTTATAAAAGTCAGAAGAATTTTTAAATTATTTAAAACAAGAGAAAGAATCACTGAAAACAGGCTGTGGTTCTTCGAGAATAAAATAGGATAGGTAAATGACTAGCCAGACATAACAAGAAAAAAAGAGAGTGTAAACACATAAACAGAATCAGATACGACAAAGGAAAAATCACCATGGTCACCACAGAAATACAAAGAATGATTAGAGAATACTATGAAAAATTATACGCTAAAAATTGGATAATGTAGAAGAAATGAACAACCTTCTAGAAAAATATAGTCTTCCAATACTGACTCAGGAAGAAAGAGAAAACCTGAACAGACCAATCACCAGCAATGAAAATGAACTGGTAATCAAAGAACTACCTAAGATAAAAATTCCTGGCCCAAATAGTGTCACTGCTGAATTTTACCAGACATTTAAAGAAGACCTAATACCCAGCCTCCTTAAAGTCTCCCAAAAAGTAGAAGAGGAGGGAATACTTCCAAACTTATTCTGTAAGGCAAGCATCACTCTAAGACCAAAACCAGAGACACCACAAAAAAGAAAATTACAGACCAATCTACCTGACAAACATACATGCAAAAATCCTCAACAAAATATTAGCAAACTGAATTAAAAAGTACATCAAAAAGATCATCAATCATGATCAAGTGGAATTCATTCCAGGGATGCAAGGATGGAAAAATATTCCAAAGTCCATTAATATCATACACCACATTAAAAAAAAAGAAGGACAAAAATCACATGATCATCTCAATAAATACTGAAAAAGCATTTTACAAAGGTCAACATCTATTCATGTTAAAAACAAAATAGGTATCTAGGGCAAGTACCTCAACATAATAAAGGCTATATATGACAAACTCACAGGCAACCTCATACTTAACAGCAAAAAGCTGAAAGCTTTACCTCTATTGAGATCAAGACAAGGGTGACCACTCTCACAGTTTTATTCAGCATAGAACTTGAAGTCCTACCCATGGCAATAAGACAACACAAAGAAATAAAAGGCATCCAGATTGGTAAGGAAGAAATTAAACTGTCACTGTTTGCAGATGACATGATACTGTACATAATAAAACCTAAAGAATCCACTCCAAAACTACTAGATCTGATATCTGAATTCAGCAAAGTTGCAGGGTACAAAATTAATACACAGAAATCTGTTGCATTCCTACATACTAATAATGAACTAGCAGAAAGAGAAGTCAGGAAAACAGCTCCATTTACAACTGCATCAAGAAGAATAAAATACCTAAGAATAAACCTAACCAAGAAAGCGAAAGATCTACACACTGAAAACAACAAGACACTCCAGAGAAATTAAAGAAGAAACCACTACATGGAAACACAACCCATGCTCATGGTTAGGAAGAATCATGTCAAAATGGCCATCCTGCCTAAAGCAATCTACAGATTCAATGCAATACCTAACAAAATACCAACAGCATTCTTCAATGAACTTGAACAAATAGTTCTAAAATTCATATAGAACCACAAAAGATCCCAAATAGCCAAAGCAATCCTCAGGAGGAATAACAAAGCTGGGGGGATTACACTCCCCAACTTCAAACTTTACTACAAAGCCACAGTAATAAAAACAATTTGGTATTGACACAAGAACAGTCCCATAGATCAATGGAACAGAATAGAGAGTCCAGATATAAACCTAAGCACATATGGCCAATTAATATATGATGAAGGAGCTATGAATATACAACGGGGAAATGACAGCCTCTTAAACAACTGTTATTGCCAAAACTGGAGACTACATGTAAGAGAAGGAAACTGGATTGTTTAACTCCATACACAAAAGTAAACTCGAAATGGATCAAAGACCTGAATGTAAGCCATGAAACCATAAAACTATTTGAAGAAAACATAGGTAAAAACCTCTTGAATATAAACATGAGAAACGTTTTCCTGAACACATCTCCACAGGTAAGGGAAACAAAAGGAAAAATGAACAAATGGTACCACATCAAACTAAAAAGCCTCTGTCCAGCAAAGGACATCATTCGCAGAACATAAGGGCATCCTACACTATGGGAGAATGTATTCGTAAATGACTTATCTGATAAGGAGTTAACATCCAAATTATATAAAGAGCTCACACACCTCAACACACCCCCCTAAAAAATAACCCGATTAAAAAATGGGTGGAGTATCTGAACAGACACTTCTTCAAAGAAGAAATTCTATTGGCCAACAGGAACATGAAAAGCTGTTCAATACTGCTAATCATAAGGGAAATGCAAATTAAAACCACAATGAGATATCACTCACACCACTTAGGATGGCCAACATCCAAAAGACAAGAAACAACAAATGCTGGTGAGGATGCAGAGAAAGGGGAACCCTCCTACAGTGTTGGGAGGAATGTAAATTAGTTCAACCATTATGGAAAGCCATGTGGAGTTTCCTCAAAAAACTAAAAATAGAAATACCATTTGACCCAGGAATTTCACTCCTAGGATTTTACCCAAGGAAAACAAGATCCGAGATTAAAAAAGACATATGCATCGCTCTGCTTATCACAACCATGATATTGGCTATTTACAATAGCCAACGTAGGGAAGCAACCTATGTGTCCATCAGTAGAAGAATTGATAAAGAAGAGGTGGTACATATACACAGTGGAGTATTATTCAGCCATAAAAAGAAATAAAAAGACTAGTACTTACAACATGGATGGAGCTATAGGGTATTATTCTCAGTGAAGTAAGCCAGGCACAGAAAGACAAATACAAAATGACTTCACTCACTTGTGGAGTATATAAACAAAGCAAAACTGAAGAAACAAAATAGCAGCAGACTCATAGAATACAAGGAGGGACTAGTGGTTACCACAGCTAAGGGGTTGAGGAGGGTGGGTGTGGATTGAGGGAGAAGGGTTTAAGGGACATTATAATTAGTACATACAAAATAGGTAGATCGTAGGGAAGGCAGTATTGCACGGAAAATTGAAGTAATAACTCTATAACATCTGACTATGCTTATGGACAGTGATTGGAATGGGGTGGGGGAATTGATAATATGGGTGAATGTTGAAATCACAATGTTGCTCATGTGAAACCTTCATAAGTTGTATATGAATGATACTTTAATTTTAAAAAAGTGGTGAGAGTTACTATCCTTGTGTTGTTCATTATCTTACAGGAAAATCTTTCATTTTTTGCCATTGAGAATTATGTTAGCTGTGGGTATGTCATATGTGGCCTTTATTATGTTTATATATGTTCTATGTATATACATTTTGAGTGTTTTATCATGAATGAATGATGAATTTTGTCAAACATTTTTTTGAAATCCATTGCGATGATCATGTTTTTTCTCCTTGATTTTTTTAATATGCATCACATTGATTTGTGTATCTTTAACCATCCTTGCAACTGTGGAATACATACTACATGGCTGTGTTGAATTACACTTTAAAGTGCATATTTCATTTTCATTTGCTGATACTTTCTGGAACGTTTTTGCATGTATGTCCGTGAGGAATATTGGTTTGCAATTTTATTTTTCTTTGTAGTGTCTTTGTCTGGTTTGATATCAATGGGATGCTGACTTCATAGAATTGAGACAGGGACAGTGGGTGTAGTCAGAGTAGGGTGAGGAACTCCAGAAAAGGCAAGGCAGGATATTTACAGTCAGAGCAATGTAACAATGTGCAAAGAAGTCCCTATCAAAACCTCTGTGTTAAGCATTATGCAAAGTCAAAGTCACACTAATGCTCTAGGGTAAAGATACCACACTAGGAATACAGACATCTCCAGTGAGATCAGTTAAAGCTCAAAAGTCCAGGAGCAACTTGGCCTACAATATGTGAGTGTTCCACAAATAAAGAAAGGTATCTCAGCATAACCCATGACTTCACTGTATCTCAAATATAAACAGCCCTAGCAAACAGACAACAACACAGGCCACCTTGAGGGCAGGGAAGGTGGTACAAGCCTGCACTCCTAGCCCTTTACCACATTCCTAGAAATTCTCAACCTACTATTAATACCCTAGACAATGCACCATCACTGGATCTCTTGTACCCTCCTGGCATGAGCCAGGAGCTCTGTCCTCTCATTTTGTTTCTAGATAAAGGCCTGTACTCTAGCTCTCCTACCTTGTGTGTTTGCTAAGTTAATTATTCGACTCTGCAAATAAGTACCCTGGCATCAGAATGAATTTGGAAACTTTCCTTCCTTTTCAATTTTCAGAAGCGTTTGAAAAAGATAGGTAATTGATCATCTTCAAATGCTAGGTAGAAGTCTATGAGCAGTGTAGTTATGGACTTTTGCTTGTTTGGACTCTTGATTACCTTTCAATACCATTACAAGTAACTGCTCTGTCAGATTTTCCAGTTCTTCCTGGTTCAGTCTTGGGAAATTGCATGTTTCTAGGAGTTTTTTTTTCTGTTGTCAAATATTTTGGCATATATATTTTATTGTAATATCTTATAATGATTTTAATTTCTGTGGCCTCAGTTATAACTTCTCTCTCATTCCTTATTTTATTTTGGTGTTCTCTCTATTTCTTGATGCCAGATTTTATTGAAGTTTGTTATTCTTTTCAAAAATAACCTGTTAGATTCCTTGGTCATCTGTATCTATCACTTTGTCCTCTTTCACTTATTTCTGCTCTGATCCTTATTACTGCATTATTTCTATTAACTATGAGCTTTGTGGTTTTTTTCTAGTTATATTAGATTGTTTGAGATTTTTTTAGATGGTCCTAATACCCTACAAACTTCACCTTTAAAACTGCTTTTCTCCTTCCCAAACATTTTGAACTGTTTTTAATTTTCATTATTTTCCAATTAAAAAAATTTCTCTGTGCTGATGGACAGTGACTATAATGGGGTATATGGTGGGGACTTGATAATGAGGAGAATCTAGTAACCACAATGTTGCTCATGTAATTTTATATTAATGATACCAAAATAAAAACATAAATAAAATAAAATAAAAATTTTCTCTGATCTCTTCACCCATTGGTTGTTTAGAAGCATGCTGTTTAGCATCCAAATTTTTATTTTCAGTTTTGTTCTGGTAATTTATTTCCAGTTTCCTCCTGTTGTGGCCAGAATAAAGAGTCTTGGTACAATTTCAACCTTCTTAAATTTATAAAGACTTCTTTATTTGGTCTAGTATGATCTATCCTGGATAATATTCCATGTGACCTTAAAAAGAATGAGTATTCTGCTGTTTTGGAATGTAGTTTTATATATACATATATAATATACGTATATATAAAAGCCAATTGGTCTAATGTGTTACCCAAAGGCATTGTTTCTTTATTAATTTTCTGTCTAGATGATCTATCCATTGATGTAAGTGAGGTGTTTCCACCTCTTGTTATTATTGTATTGTTGTCAATTTATCCCCTCATGTCTATTCTATTTATTTAGGTGCTCATATATTGGGTATGTAGATATTTACAATTGTTTTAACTTCTTGCAAGATTGAGTCCTTAATCATTATATAATGTTCTTCATTGTCTCCTCTTTGTTTTAAAGTCTATTTTGTTTGATATAAGTAGTGCTACTGAAATTTTTTTTTCTGTTTGTATGGAATATCTTTCTCCATTCCTTCAATTTGAATCTGTATGTTTTGAGGTATGAAATGGGTCTCTTGTATGCAGTGTACAGATGTGTCTTATTTTTCTATCTATTCAGTCACCTTATGTATTTGGAGAATTTAATCCATTTATATTTAAAGTAATTAAGGATAGATATAGTATTGCCATTTTGTTAAATGTTTTCTGAATTTTTGTTTCATTCTTCTCTGATCCTTTATTTGTCTCTTGCATTTTCCTTATGAATGGCAACTTTTTTTTAATGTCATGGTTTGATTCATTTTTCTTTACTTTTCACATATCTTTTATAGGTTCCTGGTTTGTTTGTACCATGTGGCTTACACATGTCATTTTACATATATATCAGTCTATGTTAAGTTCGTGGTTATTTACTTTAAAGGTGTTCTAACATCCCTACATGTTTAACCAGCCCTCCTCCTACTTTTATGTATATGATGTCTTCTTTTACACCCTTTAATTTATTGTTTCCCTTAAATAATTTTTAGAAGTATTTTATTTTACTACTTTTGTCTTTTAACATTCATTCTAGCTTTTATGTGATCTACTACCTTTGCTCTATGTTTGCTTTTCCAGTGAAATTTATTTCTTTTCATAATTTTCTTGCTTTTAGTTATGGCCTTTTCTTTTCCCCTTAAAGAAATTCCCTTAATATTTCTTGTAAGGCTGGTTTTATTCTTTTGAACTCCTTTGACCTGTAACTGATAAACTCTTTACTTCTCCTTTAATTATGAATGATAATTTTTCTGGGTAGATTATTCTTGGTTGTATGTTTTCCCCTTCAGCAATTTGAGTATATCATGCCATTTCCTTCTGGCCTTTAAAGGTTCTGCTAAAAAAATCAACTGAAAGCTTAATGGTGTTTCCCTTGTAGGTAACTCATTGCTTTTCTCCCACTTATTTTAAGATTCTATCTTTATCTTTGATTTTTGATATTTTAATAATTATGTTTCTTGGTGCGGGCATCCTTAGTTTCATCTTGTTTGGGGCTTTCTGTGATTCCTGGACTTGGATGTCAGTTTTCTTCCCCATCTTAGGAAATTTTTCAGCTCTTATTTCTTCAAATAAGTTTCCCACCCCTTTCTCTCTCTTCTCCTTCTAGGAGTCCTCTAGTGCATATGTAAGGATGGTTAATGTTGTTGCAGAGGTCACTTAACTTATGCTCATTTCTATCATTCTTTTTTCTTTCCACTGTTTAACTGGAATTCTTCCAATTACTCTGTCTTTCCCATTGTTGATTTGTTCTTTTCTCTAATTTTCCATTGAGTCCTTCTAGTGTAGTTTTCATTTCATTTGTTATATTCTTGACACTCACTGATTATTTTTGTATTTTCTGTTTATTGAAATTTCACTAAATTAATCCACTCCTCTCTCAAGTCTGGTAATCATATTTACAACATTACTTTAAATGCTTTATCATGTAAATTGCTCAACTCTGTTTCACTTTGTTCTTTTTCTGATGTTTTGTAATATTCTTTGTTTCAAGTATATTCCTTGGTATCCTCATTTTGTTTGACTTTCTGTGTTTGTTTCTACAAGTTAGGCAAAAGAGCTTAAGGTATCCCCTGGGTAGACCACATGTTTCTGGCACTTTTGGCTTGCTGGATGGACGCCAGGTGGTTGCGGGCCAGGGTGTCCCAGTGATGGGGCTCCTAAGGTGTAGGCTGGGGTTATCCCATTTAGGCACAATCCAAGGCCACACTGGCAGGGAAGTCTGTGTTAAAAATAGTACCATTAGTATATGTAGACTGTTTGGTGTCTATATGTTTTTAAGAGTGGGTAAATGAAGATTTCTATAGGAAAACATTCTGATTCATTTCTTCAAGCCTTATATATGTGACATTGTGAAAGTTTCTTAACTTCTTGAAATATTACTACATTATCTGAAAATTGTGTATAACAATAATACTTTCTTCACTGAGTTGTTGAAAGGATAAAATGAGATTATTCTTATAACTCAATGGACACATTACCTAGTATACATAAAATATGCATTAAATAATAATATTTCAATGCTATCTGTGGTAGGTTACCTCTGATGGTCCCTCTCTCCTGGAATTCATGCACTTTTATAATACTTTCCTGTGAGTGTAGGATGAACCTAATAATTTGCTTCTTAAAAATAGAGCAAGATAATTATATCTGTTCTGTGATTAGGTACATAAGATGGTGAGTTTTATCTTGACAGCACACTCTATCTCTTATAGGCTGTGATGAAGTGAGCTGCTATATATTGGAGAAGTCCACATGGCAAGTACATGAGGATTGTCCCTCACCAGCAGACAGCATGAAGTTGAAGCCTTCAATTTATTATCCCATAAGGAACTAAATCTTGCCAAAACCCACATAAATGAAATTAAATTGGATCCTTCTACAATCAAAATCTTAAATAAGACTCAACTCCTAGTCAGCATATTGATTGAAACATTGTGAAAGATCTTGAAGTAGAGTATATAGCTGAACCATATTCAGATTCTTGACACACAGAAACTTGGAGATTATAAATATTTATGATGAGCTTCTAAATATTAGAGGTAGTGAATTATACAACACTAAATAATCAATGTATTCTCACTTCTTCGAGGGAAGAAGGAAATATTTGCCAATATGTCAAGTACTATGTTACAACTTCCACACTCTACTCTGCAAGCAAAATTTTTCTGTCATAGATATTTTTGCTTCCATATCACAGATAAGAAATAAAATGATCAGAATTTAAAGTGTTTGACAGAAGTTTTAAAATCAGTGTCAGAATTAAGTTTCAGATATGGATCTCTGAGACTCTGAAGACTATTTTGTCTCATTATATCACATTGCATATCTAAGCCCTTACCAAATATCCTGACTAAAAAGTAATTTCCTGTCAATCTTTACAACAATCTTTGCATGTATGTATAGTAACATTGTTTTATAGTTATGTATTTGTGTTAATTTAATGTTTGCAGTCATCTTATCTTAGTAGTCAGAGAGACCATGTCTTATTCACAATTATATTTCCAGTCTCTAGCTTGATGGGTATTAATATTAATTAATTAATGTATTAATTTATTTTCTCAAAAATATTTTTTCCACAACTATTACTCAATAAATATGAGATTCTTCTATATGGGTAGTAACTATATGTTGAATGAGTGGATCAACAAACAAGTACAAGTAATACACATATAACTAGTAGGAAAACGAATAAGAAAATACATGTAAATTATATATATATAACTTATATTCTTTATATTTGTCCCATGTTTCACCTTTTAAAGAGTCTTTAGAAATGTTAGTCCGTTTTCTTGCGTCATTTCTATTACTATATCCTAGATTTGTGTACATATAAATATTTAGTAAAAGGCAGCTCTCCTCCATTACATAATTTATAAAAATCTATTTTCAAATGCCTTATTTTATATGTCATTTTGGCAGGAGGAGTTTTAGAGTTTGCTAGCTTAATTTCCTAAGAAATCCACCTTTTATGTCACATTAACAACTTGCCCAATCATAGCAGCAACTACTAGAATCATAAATGGACTACTTTCTATTTGACAGTTCTGATTTCACTTTAAATATAAATATGTATAATATAGTTGAAGGTTATCTTGCATGTGTAATATCTTGCGGATGTAGTCAAGCCAGAGATATCATAGGAAGTGGATTTCTTTCTGTATTTATCACTCTCATAATGAACAAGGGTATAAAAAAGAAATATATGAAAAACTTCCTTAACTTACACAAACATTCCCAGCTGTTCAATATCTCTATTACTGTTTTGTAACTATTCAAGTTTTTCCTTTAATTAATTTTAATCAGTTATGTTTCCCTGGGAGTATAGTATTACTCTAAACATACATTAAACCTATTTTAATATTCAAAATGTTTTACTTAATTTATTGTAATTTTAATAACTATTGTTAGTATTGTAAGACTTATGACACTTTGCAGCCTTGTGTCTGATCAAAAGTGAAGGGAGAAAATTCTATCAGTAAGTATAATCTGAAGAATATTTCTTGCTATTTATTTGTGTAATGTTAAACAACATGGAATATGTTGACTAAGTAAAGCATATAGACTCTACATAAATATGCTTGGACAGAGAATCACAGTCAAAGGCCTTTACACTCATTTCAAATTTAGTAATTTTATACAGGACCAAGAGATAAATCTAGATGTATATTTCAACATGACAAAGCAAATGGTAACCAGGAAATACCACAGATATAAATGTAAGAATACTGTGGCATAGATATTTTCATTAATATTCATATAATGTATGTTGAAATGAAAATCAGCTTTTCAAAATAAATTTTCATATCAAATACTTGTTAGAAGTGGAATTTCCAGAAATATTCTTTATCAGAATAAATAAAAATAAAAATAAATTAAAAAAGAAGAAGAAATTGACTAATTGAGCAAAGCAAACAAGGATGAAAAGACAGGTGGTAATTTATTTCTCCAGCTATTCAGTTTTAATTCTGTTTAGTGAAAATTAAGTCAGACTTCCCAACTCTGAAGTATCCTGAAGATGACCCATCTTACTCTCATTTCAGACCTCCAAAAAAAATTTCGGATCCCTAATGTACAACATAGGGAGTATAATTAACATACTGTATTATATACTTGAAAGTTGTTAAGAGAGTAGTTCTTAATGTTAACACAAAAATGGTAATTATTTGAGGGGATGGAGGTGTTAACTAACCTTATTGTGTTATTTTGTGATATGTAAATGTGTCAATTCATCACACTGTACACCTTAAACTTATATATGTTAATATCTTAATAATATGTCAAAGTAGTTGAAAAAAATAAGAGAAATTGATGAAACAGAAAAAAGAGAAAGACAAAGTGAAACTAAATGGTTTTTCATTGGATAAATAGGTAATAAAAGAACAATATTAGGAATGAGAGAGAAGATGTCACTACAGATGATAAAGGCATTAAAAGAACAAAAGATTTAAATTTTAGTACTAATATATTTGACTGATATGCAAAAATCAAATCAGATATGTCCCCATATACTAGCAAAATACAATTGGAAGTTGAAGTAAAATATTATTTTTAATAGTTTCAAAAATATGAAATTCTCAGTGATAAAAATTGATAAAAGCTATGCATGACTGATATAATTATGGCCTAAAAACATTGCTGACAAGTTAAAGAATACAAATGGATTGAAATATATTATGAAGTCATAGATCAGAAAACTTAATGTTGTTAAGATATTAATTCTCCCCATTTTGATCTATTGAGTGAATGTAATCTCAATTAAAATACCAGAAAGCTTTTTTTGGAGAAATAAACTGGCTTTAAATTGTACATGGAAATGTAAAGAATCTAAAAAGCCTAAATAATTTTGAAAAAAGTAACAAAGTTAGCAGACTTTGACTACCTATCTAATATTGATTTATTATAAAACTATAATAATCATAAATAGTTCCTTAAATGCTATAAAAATAGAGATATAGATCAATGAAACAGAACAAAAATACATTTACACACAAATATATATGGTGATTTTCTATAATAGTTTTAAAGCAAATCAAAGGGCAAAGGATAATATGTCTAAGGAATAGTTCCAGAACAATTAAATATACAAATGAAAACAAAACAAAAATAAATAAACAACTGAGACCCTTAGTGCAGACCATATACAAAGTCAAAAAGGAGAATAAACTTAAATTTAAGTTTTAAAATTATAAAACTTATACAAAAACTTAGAAAAATATATTAGTGACATTGAATTTGATAAATATTTCTGAAAATGCCACAAAAATCATAAATTACAAAAAAATTAAGAATTGAATTTTTCAAAATTAAAATTTTTAAGTCTTCAAAATGACACTGTTAAGAACATGAAAAGGCAGGCCACAGGCTGGGAGAAAATATTTTCAAAGCTCATATCCAACAAAGAAAATATAGAATTTATAAAGAACACCTACAACTCAATAAAGAAGACAAATAACCCAGTTTAAAAAACTGTAAAAATATACTTTAACAGCTACATTACATAGAAGATGTAAGGAAAACAATTAGTGAATGAACAGATGTTCAATATCATTGTACATTTTAGAAATGAAAAATAAAATCATTAAATTGACTAGGAATTCATTTTAGCAATTTATAAAGTCTAACCATGCCAACTGTTAGCAAGGATATGAAGCAACTGGATTTTTCATACACTAATGGTGGGCCTGTAAAATAGTGTCTTAGTCAGCTTAGGCTGCTATAACCATTACCATAAACTAAGTGTTTTAAGCAACAGAAATTTTTGTCACACTTTTGGAGAGTGGGATGTACAAGATCAAGGTGCCAGGCCATTTGATTCATGGTGATACCTTTTTCCTGGTTGGCAGATAGCCATATACTTGCTGTTCCCTCACATGTCAAAGAGAAAGACCATCTCTTTCTATAAGGGCACTAATATTATTCATAAAACCTGCACTTTCATGAGCTAATTAACTTCAGAAGGTCTCACCTGAAAACACTACCACTTTGGGGATTATGCTTTGGCATATTAATTCCAGGGGGCCACATGCATTCAGTTCATAGAAAATTATAAATGTATTTTGGAAAATAATTTGATGGACTTGTGAAGATAAACCCTACCACATGATTTCGTTATTCTATCCATAGGTATTTATCCAAGGTAAAGGAAAGAATATGTATATGTCTATACAAAGAATTGTATAATAATGGTCATACTAGCTTTATTTATAAAAGAAAATTTGTAAATTATCTAAATGTCCATCATACATGAATGAATAAGCAAGAATGTCCAAGATGGTGGTGTAGAAAGAGATTGAATCCACCTCCTTCTATATACATGCTAAGTTTACACCTACATACAGAAAAATTACTCCTGAGGAAGAACGGAGACTTAAGTGAACATCTGCCCAATGAGATAGGCCATAGAAAACAGTAGGAGAGGTTCGAAGAGGAAAAGATGGCAGTATGAGTATGGTGGGGGAAATCTCCCAAAACCACATATATTTTGAAAATACAGCAAATACAACTATTCCTAAAAGAGTTATGAGAGGTAGCAGTACACCAGCCAGTCTACATCTGCAAGAACCCAACATCTTACAGGAAAGGCTAAAGTACAAAGCTGCAACCTTGTCCCGCGCAGTTTTCCGCCAGCAGAAATAAGCACAGGACAAATAGGATTCTTCTGCAGCAACAGCTTTAATGCATCTTGAGAGCGAGATCACAAGCTGACTGTAAGGTAGGGAGGAGGACCCCGGAATGAGGGAGACGGTCTCCTATATAGGTCCCAAGCCCCGCTTATGACGTGGCCCTTCCCTATAGGGCGTCCTAAGATCAGGCCAGATGACGGTGCCAGCGCTACGCCTCGCGCATGTGCAGCGCAGGTGTTTACCAAACCAGCAGCCGGAAATGGGCGCCATCTTGTGATGGCGGGGAGCGGCTCCCAACAACTGCCCCTTATAATTAAACTAAGAACAGCAGGCATCAAAAGGAGAAAGATCAAGAAAAGGAAAAAGGGTCAGGCTGAAATCCACGGGGGATTCTGGGGCACGCCATCGCATGCCCCGATTCCCAGGGGCCAGGCCTGAGCTCTCCCACCAGTCGTGGTGCAATGGGATCCTGAGCCCTCACGACCCATAGGGGGAGAGCAGCAATTGGCAACAACACATGTGCAATGGGAACTTGAGCCCTATGTGTTTTTTCACTTGCTCCCCAGGTAAAACAGCTCCCACCTTAAACAGGTGCAATGGGGCTTAAAGGCCCCTCTGTGTGCAAAGGCTGGGAATGCCGTTAGAAAGGAAAAAGAGGAGCCTGCGTTCTGGGGCGATTGTCCTCCATCATGGCTATCCAAACTGCTGCTGAACCTCCTTGATCTAGCGCTGCCAGTGCCTGCGCAATGACGACCTTGTCTTGCTGGCGCTGTGACCTGACTTTGCAGACAGCCCACAAGAGTAGGACCACACCAAAGCACATAAGGACACCGAAAAGGCCTACCCCCACCCATTCCTTAAAGCAAGAAACAACTGAAGAAATCCAGGAGGACATTCCTTCCGTAAGGGAAAGATCTAGACGAGTAGAATTCACTTCAATAATGGCAACCCGGAGTTTCCTCTAGGTCTCTTCAAATTCTGCTGTCCAATTCTGTAGCAAATATTTAGATACCAAAGTCTCTCCTGACTCTAAAATGGCTCAAGGTATTCGCTGCTTCTACAGGCACTGGAACAAACCTAGGCAATCGAGTCACCATGGCAAAAGGATAAGCTGAGGCATCCCAGCAAAGAGTATAAAAGCAGGTATAAGGGGAGCAACTGAGCACTGAGGTCCATATAGAAGAATCATTACTAACAAGCCAGATGAAAGGGGGCCAAACACAGACAGAAACAGGACGAAAGGACAAGACCTTCCCCCTGAATGACTTGTAAGAAATATCTGAGGTGGTCCAGAAAAAACCACCAGAAGACTTTCTCATGGTACCAGTAAAATCATATGTTAAATGTCCTTTCTCTACACGCCCTCCCCCAATCATGACCATCGGGGACAAATCTGTGCAACTACCATTTGTCCCACATAACAGCCAGGCGAAATCTGAACATCTTCGGGTAAAAAGGCCAATCCCAATGAACGATTGGTAGAAAAAAATCGGGGAAAGACTTGTGCATCATGCATGACTGGCATAGGGATAGGAAAGGTATTCATAATGGCCCAGCGCTGCCCACTCCAAACACTATGGGTCCAGCATATCAGAAGTAGAGGGAGTGCTCTCTGCAGGTGGGCTCTCGACGGGCGCCTCAGGTGTTGATGGATCGCCATTCTGCTCATCAGGTTCTTCTTGGGCGATAGGTTCTTCTTCGGCAGGAACTGTTCTGGTCAATCTAGCAGGGATCCAAAAAGGGGACTTCTCCTCCTGAGGAAAAACACAAACAGCGCCCCTGGATCTAATAATCACTGGATCCGGTCCTTTCCATTCATTAGTAAGAACATCTTTCCATTTCACAAAATCATTTATGGGCTGTGGGTCACGGCAATGGCGATCTGCTGCCGCTAGGCCTTGGGGGTCCACATTAAGATAATTCAAGGTGAAAGTGGCCATAGCAACTGCTCCACGAGGGTTCGTGGGCAGCACAGACTGAAGGCCCTCCTTTTGTTTTTGTAGATAAGCCTTAATAGAGCGGTGGGCACGCTCCACAATGCCTTGGCCTTGAGGATTATATGGCACTCCGATAGAGTGGGAGACACCCATCTTAGCACAAAATTGCGCAAACTTAGAGGATGTATAGGCAGGGCCATTATCAGTTTTAAGGGCTCTGGGGCATCCCCAAGCGCTCCAGGCCTCCAAGCAATGTTGAATAACGTGGGCGGCCTTCTCCCCGGACAAGGGAGAGGCGAACAAGACTCCAGAATAAGTATCTATAGATACATGTACATATTGCAAGCGACCTAGAGAGGGTATATGTGTCACATCCATCTGCCAGAGATATAAAGGACGCAATCCTCTGGGATTTATCCCTACATGAGGTGAGGGTAGGAACTCACAACAATTGTGACAGCTTCTCACAATATCTCTAGCTTCACTTCTTGAAATTTTGAACTTATGGCGCAGTGTCTCTGCGGTCACGTGAAACGATCTATGGAAACTTTGTGCTGCTTCAAGAGGGGAACTCAGGGCCACTGCCGCAAGGCGAGTAGCACTGTCTGCGAGACTATTACCTTGGGAGATCGGGCCAGGTAGACCCGAATGTGCGCGCACATGAGTAATAAACACAGGAGCGGCTCGGGCTATTAAGGCGTCCTGGATATTTTGAAAGATTTTGGCGAGAGGGCTGGAGGACTTTATAATGCCAGCCACCTCTAAAATTTTGACTGCATTAACAACATAAACAGAGTCAGAGACTACATTAAGAGGCTGGGGAAAGCTTTTAAATACTTCAAGAATGATACAACATTCAACTACCTGGGGGGAAGAAGTATCAAAATGATGGGTAGTTACTTTGCTATTTACTACATAAGCTCCTCTGCCTGTTGAAGACCCATCGGTAATTACAGTAAGGGCCCCCGGGATGGGCACAGGGGAAGTAACTAAAGGGAATATCAAAGGGTGTTGCATGGCAAAAGTTAAAATGGGATGTTTAGGGTAATGATTATCTATCTTGCCTAAAAAGATTGAAACTAAAATTGCCCAATCATCAGATGAGGCAGAAAGGACCTGCACTTGATGAGCTGTATAAGGAACGGCTCTAGGGCTAATTGTACAAACAACTGACAGATGGTAGGACTGTTAGACATTCCTTGGGGCAGGACCCGCCATTGATATCGGCGGTCCGGACCGGCATGATTCAGTGAGGAAATTGTAAAAGCAAACCGAGGGCGGTCATGGGAACACAGAGGGATTGAAAAGAAGCAATCTTTGATATCAACAATCAACAGGGGCCAGCCACATGGCAATGCCGATAAAACAGGGAGGCCACACTGTATGGAGCCTAAAAGCTGCATTTGAGCATTTACTGCTCTAAGATCGTGTAAGAGACGCCATTTTCTAGACCTCTTTTTAATAACAAAAATAGGGGTGTTCCATGGCGAGGTTGAGGGTTCTAAGTGACCCAAGCATATCTGTTCCTTCACTAAGTCCTGTAATGCATTGAGTTTTTCCAGGGGCAGAGGCCACTGAGGGACCCAAACTGGATCCCCCGTACTCCAAGGTATGGGCATAAAGCCCTCAGCGGCCACTAGGAAAAACCCACACCCTTCCTATCTTGCTGTCCTCGGGGGGAGAGGGGCTCCACCCGGCCTTGCTGAAATTTTCCTAGTCCTTGACCTGGTTTATGTCCCATTTTAACCATTATGTTGTGAGCTTGTGGCGAATAGACGCCACATTGTGCCTCTGTGGAGAGGGCAAATCCCATGGCTTGAAGAACATCTCTTCCCCAAAGATTCACAGGGAGCGGAAGGACGTAAGGTGTAAACATTCCTCGTTTACCTTCTGGACCTTCCCAACGGAGGGTTGCTGAACTAACATTAGGGCTAGCCTGATACCCTAAACCTTGTAAGGAATGGGCCGACTGCGTGACGGGCCATGTATGAGGCCACCAATGAGTTGAGATGATGCTTTTATCAGCCCCAGTGTCTAAGATTCCCTCAAAAGACTTGCCTTGTACTTGTAAGGTTAATTTAGGGCGTTCAGCTAAAGATAACATTAAATAGGCAGAGTCTGGCCCTGAGGAACCCATTGGCTTAGAGCCTTCATCTTGCTTAGGGGAAGTTCCAGGGAGAAGTAATAGCTGAGCGATACGGTCCCCCTTTGAGATGGAAAAAACGCCCTGCGGGCTGGATGCTAATACCTGCCGGGCATTGTCTTTTTTAAGTGCCCAGGTTTTCCGCATTTAAAGCAAAGCCTAGCCTCTCGGGGCTGCTGCCTCTGAGATTGCAGGATTGCCGCCGCCAGCCCTGCATTAGTGAGGGGACCACCCAGCTCACGACATACTCTCAGCCAATCTTGCAGCCCTTTATTCTTACGTGGCGCAATGGCACTGCGGCATTCCTGGGTGGCTTGTTCAAAAATTAGCTGTTGTATGAAAGGCTCTACTGAGGCAATATCACCAAAAATCCTAGTGGCCGCTTCTGTCATACGCGCCACGAAGTCTGAGAAGGATTCCTGAGGACTTTGGATAATTTTTGAGAGCTGTGTATTAGCCTCTCCTTTTTTAGACAGAGCCTTATCGGAAAGGCCCTCAAGGCCCTCACTATCTGAGGATGAATCAACAAGCGTGGGGTAGAGCCTGTTCTCATTACTTCCTTTAGGAGCACTAGCGGGACGGGGATCCTCCCTTCCCGTAGGGTCCTTTGTTATCTTATCTTTATTGACAGAGCACTCCTCCTTTACCGGAGGGTCCTTTTTCTCTTTTCTTTTAGGGGGTTTTGTTTTCTTTCGGGCGCCCAGTCTCTCACTGCGCTCGGTTTCTGACATGCTGTCCTGTATGGTCTCAAACACTACTTGTCCTGACCTAACTGTTGCCTGGCAATTGTCATCTTGCAGACAGTTACAGATTACACAGGCAAACAAGAGACCAAAAATCACAGACACAGGCATACCTCTCCGAACTCACCACTGCAGTTCTGAATCCACCTCAACGAGGGGTCCTCCAGGTGCTGACGATGTTACGGCTTCTTCCCGGGTTTCGGCACCAGTTGTCCCGCGCAGTTTTCCGCCAGCAGAAATAAGCACAGGACAAATAGGATTCTTCTGCAGCAACAGCTTTAATGCATCTTGAGAGCGAGATCACAAGCTGACTGTAAGGTAGGGAGGAGGACCCCGGAATGAGGGAGACGGTCTCCTATATAGGTCCCAAGCCCCGCTTATGACGTGGCCCTTCCCTATAGGGCGTCCTAAGATCAGGCCAGATGACGGTGCCAGCGCTACGCCTCGCGCATGTGCAGCGCAGGTGTTTACCAAACCAGCAGCCGGAAATGGGCGCCATCTTGTGATGGCGGGGAGCGGCTCCCAACACAACCTAGTGGGACCCAAGCACATCCCACTCCCCAGCTCACCCACAGGAGGAAAAGAATCAGAGTGGGGAGGGAATGGAAGCATATGACTGCTAAATAACAAGCCCTAGTAATCTTCCCCAGGAGCACAGACCCACATTGCATGATGCTCTGGATATTAGAGGAGTGGAAAAGCAAAACCTGAGACTAAGGTTGCGAACAGGTTCCCACAGCCAGCTGCTTAGGAAAAGAGAAAAGCCGGTGCATGAAAAGTCTAAAAGGGACAAGGGTTTAACAGGTGGACAAAATCATCCTGGCACACTGAGCCAAGAAGCCTGGGAACTTTAAGGAGCTACAGGTAACCTAAACTCATGGTTGGCAATGCAGCTCCAAGGCCCCTCACCATGATAAGCAGCCTGCCATTCCTTCCTCCCTGCTGCTACCTGCGAGCAAACTGGCTGACATGCCATTGCTGCAGACCATCCAGAGAGCAGCCCTGCCTATAGCAATCACAGAGCTTAACACAGAGGCTAATCCCTGTGGGTGCCTAAGGGGCCCAGAACCGGAGGCTTACCCTGGCACACGGTTGACCAACATAGGCAATGGACATGGACGCAGAGACCATGAGGCATAAAGGGGCTTTGTTCTCACAGTAGAACATCCATTGCTGGCCTATGACCACTGCCAGTATCCTAAGCCATCCAGAGGTCTACCCCGCCCATGGCAGCTTAGGGAATTAACTCAAAGGCTGCACCCTGTGCACAATTAACTGGCACAAGCACCAGAGACAGACAAGGTTACCAGCATTTAGGAAGGGAATTTGTTCTCCCAGCTGACACATGCACCACTTGCTGGTGACCACTCCCATCTCAATGAAAAGGCAGAAGAACCTTGTTCAATCCAAAATTCCTCAAACACCAGAAGGTTCAGTGACACTGAAATCAGCAATCTTCTTGAAAAAGAATTCAAAATAAAAGTCATAAGCATACTGATGGAGCTACAGAAAAATATTCAAGAGCTAAGGGATGAATTCAGGAGGGAGATAACAGAAATGAAACAAACAATGGAAGGATTTAAGAGCAGACTGGATGAAGTGGAAGAGACTGTTAATGGAATAGAAATAAGACAACAGGAATACAGAGAAGCTAAGACAGAGAGACATAAAAAGATCTCTAGGAATGAAAGACTATTAAGAGAACTGTGGGACCAATCCAAACAGAATAATATTAGCATTAGAGGAGTACCAGAAGAGGAAGAGAGACAAAAAGGGATAGAAAGTGTCTTTGAAGAAATAATTTCTGAAAAATTCCCCAATCTGGGGAAGGAAAGAGTTTCTCAGACCATGGAAGCCCACAGATTTCCCAACACAAGGGACCCAAGGATAACAACACCAAGACATATAATAATTAAAATGACAAAGATCAAAGACAAGGACAGAGTATTAAAAGCAGCCAGACAGAGAAAAATGATCACCTACAAAGGAAAACCCATCAGGCTATCGTCAGAGTTCTCAGGAGAAACCTTAAAGGTCAGAAGGCAATGACATGACATATTCAATGCAATGAAACAGAGGGAACTCAAATGAAGAATATGCTAACCTGCAAGAATATCATTTAAATTTAAAGGAGCGATTAAACAACTCCAACATAAGCAAAAGTTGGGAAAATTTACCTCCCATAAACCATCTCTACAGTGCATTTTAAAAGGACTGTTCTAGATGGAACAGCTCCTAGGCCGAATAGATATCACAAGAGAAAGTAAAAACACAACAAAGGAAGTTGAAGAACTAAATACTAACTAAATGCAAAATTAGATCAGCTATCCACAAAATCAGTTAAGGGATACATAAAGAGTACAGAATAAGACACTTAACATATAAAGAGTGGAGGAGGAAGAAAAAGAAGGGAGAGAAATAAAGCATCATCATACTATGTATTATAATAGCATAATAAGTGAGTTAACTTAGATGGTTAGATAGTAAAGAAGCTACCTTTGAACCTTTGGTAACCATGAATCCAAAACCTGCAATGGCAATAAGTATATATCTATCGAAAATCAACTTAAATGTAAATGGACTGAATGAACCAACCAAAAGACACAGCGTTACAGAATGGATAAAAAAGCAAGACCATCTATATGCTGCCTACAAGAGAATCACTTCAAACCCAAATACATACACAGAATAAAGTGAAGGGAAGGAAAAGATATTTCATGCAAACAATAGGGAGAAAAAAGTAGATGTTGCAGTACTTGTATCTGAAAAAATAGACTTCAAAACAAATAAAGTAACAAGAGATAAAGAAGGACATTACACAATGATAAAGGGGTCAGTCCAACAAGAGGATATAACCATTATAAATATCTATACATCCAACACAGGATCACCGACATATGTGAAACAAATACTAACAGAATTAAAGGAGGAAATACAATGCAGTGCATTCATTTTTGGAGATTTCAACACACCACTCACTCCAAAGGACAAGTCAACCAGACAGAAAACAAGTAAGGACACAGAGTCACTGAACAACATATTAGAACAGATGGACCTAACAAACAGCTATGGAACATTTCATCCAAAAGCAGAAGGATACACATTCTTCTCAAGTGCACAGGGAACATTTTCCAGAATAGACCAGATACTAGCCACAAGAAAAGCCTCAGTAAATTTAAAAGATTGAAACTGTATCAACCAACTTCTCAGATAACAAAGGTATAAAACTTATTATTACTAATAAATTGTACAAAGAAAACAAAAAAGCCAACAAACACATGGAAGGTTAACAACATGCTCCTTAGTAATAAATGGATCAATGACCAAATTAGAAAGTGACCAAGAAATATATGGAGACAAATTAAAATAACAGTACAATGCCCCAACTCCTGTTGGGCAGAGTGAAGGCAGTTCTAAGAGGAAATTATATAGCACTCCAGGCCTGTTTAAATAAGGAAAAACAATCCCAATGAACAGTTAAATTCACAATTATTGAAACTGGAAAAAGAAGAACAAAATAGGCCCAAAGTCAGTAGAATAAAGAACATAATAAAGATCAGAAAATAAATAAATAAAATTGAGAAGAATGAAATATTATAAAATTTTAATGAAACCAAGAGCTGGTTCTTTGATAAAAATAACAAAATAGATAAACTTCCAGCCACACTTATCAAGAAAAAGGAGAGTATATGCACATAAACAGAAACAGAAAGGAGAAAGAAAAAATCACTATAAACACTACCGAAATATAAAGAATTATTAGAGAATACTAAGAAAATTGTATGCTAACAAATTGGATAACCGAGAAAAAATGAACAACTTTCTAGAAAAATGCAACCTTCCAAGGCTGACCAAGGAAGAAAAAAATCTGAATAGACCAATTACCAGCAAGGAAATTGAATTAGTAATCAAAAACTACCAAGGAACAAACCTCAGGACCAGATGGTTTCATTGCTGAATTTTATCAAACACTTAGTGAAAATATAATATCAATCCTCATTAAAGTTTTCCAAAAAGTAGAAGAGGAGGGAATACTCCCAAACGCATTCTCCAAGGCCGACATCAGTTTAAAACCAAAACCAGGCAAACACACCACAAAAAAATAAAATTACAGACCAATGTCCCTGATGAACCTAGATGCAAAAATACTCAACATAATATTAACAAACCAAATTCAAAAATACATCAAAAAAATCATCCCTCATGATCAAGTAGGATTTATTCCAGGGAATCAAGGATGGTACAGCATTCAAAAATCCATCAACATCCACCACATCAAAAAAAGAAGGACAAAATCCACATGATCATCTCCATAGATGCTGAAAAAGCACTGAACAAAATTCAACATCAATTCATGATAATAACGCTCAACAAAATGGGTAAAGAGGGCAAGAAACTCACCATAATAAAGACCATATATTGAAAATCCCACAGCCAACATTATACTTAACTTTATACTTAGTGAGAAGTTATACACAACATTATACTTAGTGAGAAGATGAAAGCTTTTCCTTAAAGATTGGGAATAATACAAGAATTCCATCTCTCTCCACTTTTATTCAACATAGTTCTGGAGGTCATAGCCATGGCAATCAGACAACATGAAGAAATAAAATGCCTCCAGATTTCCAAGGAGAATTTAAACTTTCCCTGTTTTCAGGTGACATGATACTGTACATAAAAATCCCTAAACAAACCATTCCAAAACTTCTAGGTCTAATATGTGAATTCAGCAAACTTGCAGGGCACAAAATCAATACACAAAAATATTTACATTCCTATACACTAACGATGATCTAGCAGAAAGAGAAATCAGCAAAACAGTTCCATGTGCAACAGCCTTAAAAAGAATAAAATACCTAGGAATAAACCTAACCAAAGAAGAGAAAGACCTATACCCTGAAAACTACAAGACAGTCATGAGAGAAATTAAAGAAGATCCAAAAAATGGAAACAAATTCCATGCTCATGGATAGGAAGAATTAATATTGTCCAAATGGCAATCCTGTCTAAAGCAATCTACAGATTCAGTGCAATCCCAATCAAAATTCCTACAGCATTCTTCAATGAACTAGAGTAAATAGTTCTAAAATTCATATGGAACCAAGAAAGACCCCAAATAGCCAAAGCAATCCTGAGAAGGAATAATAAAGCAGGGGGAATTATACTCCCCAATTTCAAGCTCTACTACAAAGCCATAGTAACTAAAACAATTTGGTACTGGCACAAGAACACACCCATAGACCAATGGAACAGACTGGAGAGCACATATATAAACCCAAGCATATACGGTCAGTTAGTATACAATAAAGGAGCCATGGATATACAATGGGTAAATGACAACCTCTTCAAGAACTGGTGTTGGCAAAACTGGACAGCTACATGCGAGAGAATGAAACTGGATTATTGTGTAACTCCATACACAAAAGAAAACTCAAAATGGAACAAAGACCTGAATGTAAGTCATGAAACCATAAAACTGTTAGAAGAAAACATAGGAAAAAATCTCTTGAATATAAACATGAGCAACTTTTTCCTGAATGCATCTCCTAGGGCAAGGGAAACAAAATAAAAAATGAACAAATCAATTACATCATGCTAAAAGCTTCTATCCAGCAAAGGACACAATCAGCAGAACAAAAAGGCATCCTACAGTATGGGAGAATATATTTGTAAATTACATGTCTGACAAGGGGTTAACATTCAAAATATAAAAAGAACTCACATACCTCAACAACCAAAAAGCAAGTAACCCTATTAAAAAATGGGAGGAGGATATGAACAGACACTTCTGCAAAGAAGAAATTCAGATGGCCAACAGACACATGAGAAGATGCTCCACATCAGTAATTATCAGGGAAATGCAAATTAAAACTACAATGAGGGGTCACCTCACACCAGTTAGGAAGGCCAACACAGAAATATCTAGGAACAACAAATGCTGCTTAGGATGCAGAGAAAGGGGAATCCTCCTACACTGTTGGTGGGAATGTAAACTAGTTCAACTATTGTGGAAAGCAGTATGGAAGTTCCTCAAAAAACTATAAATATAAATACCATTTGACCCAGGAATTCCACTCTTAGGAATTTACCCCAAGAATGCTGGATCCCAGTTTCAGAAAGACATATGTACCCCTATGTTTATTGAAGCACTATTTACAATAGCCTAGAAATGTAAGCAACCTAAGTGTCCATTAGTAGATGAGTGGATAAATAAGGTGTGGTACATATGGAATATTATTCATCCATAAGAAGAAAACAAGTCCTACCATTTGGAACAGCATGGGTGGAGCTAGAGGGTATTATGCTCAGTGAAATAAGCCAGGCAGAGAAAGACAAGTACCAAATGATTTTACTCATATGTGGAGCATAAGAATAAAGCAAAAACTGAAGGAACAAAAGAGCAACAGATTCACAGAACCCAAGAATGGGCTAACAGTTACCAAAGGTAAAGGGACTGGGAATAGTGGGTGGGAAGTGAGGGAGAAGGGGTATAAGGGGATTTACAATTAGCACACATAACATAGTGGGGGGCATGTGGATGGCAGTAAGCATCTAGTGACTCTATAACATCTTACTACACTGGATGTCAACAACTGGAACGTTGTATGTGGTGGGGATTTGATAATGGGGGAAATCTAGTAACCACAGTGTTGCTCATGTGATTGTATGTTAATGATTCCAAAAGAAAAAAAAGGAAAAATATATGTATAGAAGTTGGGCTGCCTAGAAGAAATGGACAAATTACTGGAAAAGTACACCCTCCTAAGCCTGAGTCAGGGAGAAGCAGAAAATCTGAACATACCAATCACCAATAATGAAGTTGAATTGGTAATCAAAAGTATGAACCAACAAAAGTCCAGGTACATATGGCTTCACAGCTGAATTCTACCAAAACACTTAAACAAGAACTAATATGCAACCCTCTTAAAGAACTCCAACAAGTGGAAGAGAGGGAATACTTCCAGTCTCACTCAATGAGCTAACATCATCCTAATACCAAAATCAAAGACACTATGAAAGAATTATAGACCAATATCCCTGATGAACATAGATGCAAAAATCCACAACAAAATATTAGCAAACCAATTCGGTAATACATCTGAAAGATCATCCATCACGACCAAGTGGGATTTATACAAGTGATGCAAGGATGGTATGATATTCATAAATAAATACAACACACCACATTAACAGAGGGATAAAAAACACATGATCATCTTTACAGATGCTAAAGCATTTGACAAAATTCAACATCCATTTGATAAAAATGTCTCAACAAAATAAGGATAGAGTGAACATACTTCAACACAATAAAGTCCATATACAACACACCCTAAAACACCATCTTCCATGGTGAAAAACTGAAAGCTCTTCCCCTAAGATCAGGAACAAGACAAGAATGTCCACCCATACCACTTTTATACAGCATATGACAGGAGGTCCTATCAATGAAAATCACACAGATAAAGAGTTAAAATCATCTGAATTGGTAAGGAAGAAATAAAACTGTAGCTATTTAGAGATGACATGATACTATATATAGAAATTCCTAAAAACCACATTTACAATTGCATAAAAATGAATAAAATACCTAGGAATAAACCTAACCAAGGAAGGGAAAGACCTGTACTCTGAAAACTCTAAGACACTGGTGAAATAAATTAAAGAAGACACAAATAATGGAAATCTATCCAGTACTCATGGATAGGAAGAACAACTACTGTCAAAATGTCCATCCTATCCAAAGCAATCTACTGATTCAGTGAAATCTCTATCAAAATACCAATGGCACATTTCAGTAAACTAGAGAAGAGCATCCAAAAAGTCATATGGAACTACAAAATACCCTGAATAGACATAGCAATACTGAGAAATAATAAAGCTGTAGATACCATGCTCCCTAACTTCAAGCTATAATACAAAGCAATAGTACTCAAAACAGTATGGTACTGGTTCAACAAGAGACCCATAGATCGATGGAACAGAATAGAGAGCTCAGATGCAAACCCATGCATATATGGTCAATTAATATATGAAAAAGAAGCCATGAATATACAATGAAAAAGGCAGTGTCTCCAATAACTGGTGTTGGGAAAACTGGACAGCTACATGCAAGAGAATGAAACTGGATTATTGTCTAACTCCATATACAATAGTATACTCAAAATGGATTAAAGACCAAAATGTAAAACACAAAACCATAAAACTCTTAGAATAATACATAGGCAAAAATATCTTGAACATTAAACATGAGCAATTTTTTTCTGGACACATCTCCCCAGGCATGATAAATAAAATAAAAAATGAATGTGTTGGACTACATCACCCAAAAAATCTTCAGTAGAGCAAAAGACATGATCAACAGAACAAAAAGGGAGCCTACAATGTGGGAGAATATATTTGAAAATGATTTATCTAATAAGGTGTTAACATACTAAATGAAGATCTCATATGACTTGACACCAAAAACTCAGATAACCTGATTAAAAAAGGGGCAGAGGGCCTGAACAGATATTTTTCCAAACCAGAAATGCAGATGGCCAACAGGTAAATGAAAATGCACTTCATATCTCTAATCATCAGGGAAATGCAAATCAAATCACAGTGAGATATTTCCTCCCACCAATCAGAATGGCCACTATTCAAAACACAAGAAATACAAGGGTTGGCAATGTTGTAGAGAAAAGGGAAACATCATAAGCTTTTGGTGGGAATATAAGTGGGTGCCACCACCATGGAAAGCAATACTGAGGTCCCCGAAAAACCTGAAAGTAGAAATACTATACAACCTAGTAATTCCACTTCTAGGAATTCCCTCAAGGAAAGCAAATCCCTGAATCAAAAATATACAGGCATCCTATATATACTGCTTCATTATTTACAACAGCCAAGATATGGAAGCAACTAAAATGTTTATCAATAGTTGAATGTATGAAGTATATGTGATGCCAATACACAATTAAATGTTATTCAGCTATGTAAAGAAAAGAAATCCTGCTATTTGCAGCATGGATGGATCTAGAGGGTATTAGACTCAGTGAAATAAGCCAGGTACAGAAGGACAAATACCATATTATTTCACTTTTATGTTGAATGAACAAAACAAATAAACAAGTAAAACATATATATATTCACGGAGTACAGGCTAGTGGTTGCCATAGTGTTGGGCAGTGGAGATGTGGGTCAAATAGATGAAGGAGACAAAATTAGAGAATGTTTGACACCTTGATCTACATTATGGTTACACACATGTGTTTAATGTTAAATTTATCAAGCTGTACACAAAAATTTGTGCATTTTATTGCATAAACTGCAATAAAAAATAAAATTCAAAAATTAAGTATTGAAAAAATCAGTATGAATTCTATTGACTAAAAAGGAATTATCTAAAAAGGATATATTAAAGTCATCAAACAGAATAAAATATTTAGGGATAAATTTTACAAAGAAATAAAAGAATGTACACTAAAAATTGTAAGACATTGACATAATAAACTGAGGAATATACAAATACATGGAAAGATATCCTGAGTTCATGGGTCAGAAATGTTAATATCTTAAGTTGTCAATGTAATCAAGGACATACAGTCAATAAGTCACTGTCAAAATTCTTGAAGAAAACAATAATTAAGCCTTAAATACATTGGGGATAAAAACTTTCCTCTAAATTATCAAAGGAAAAATGAACAAATCAACAAGGAAATCAAACAATACATGGAAACAAATGAAAACAGAAACATACTAGTTCAAAATATGTGTGATGCTGCAAAAGTGGTTCTAAAAGGTATGTGCATAGCCACAGACGTCTACCTCAAAAACAAGGACATTCCCAAATAAACAGTCTAAATTCACAACTAAAGAAAGTAGAAAAAGAAGAACAAATGAAACCCAATGTTAGTAGAAGGAGGGACAGAAAATTATCAGAGCAGAAATAAATAAAATGGAGAATAAGAAAAAAAAAGAAAATAAATTAATGAAACCAAGAGCTGGTTCTTTGAGAATGTAAACACAAGAGACAAACCCCTAGCCAGAATTACCAAGATAAAAAGAGAGAACAGAAATAAAATCAGAAACAAAAGGGTAATTACAACTGACACCACAGAAATACAAAGAATTATTGCGGAATTTTATGAAAAAAAATTGCCAATAAATTGTACAACCTGGAAGAAATGTACAAATTCCCAGATGGCTTCCAGCTGAGTTCTATCAAACTTTTAAAGAGGTAATGTGCACCCTTCTTAAAGTATCCCAAAAAATAGAACAGTAAGGAATACTTCCAAACTCATTGTATGAATCCAGGATCACTCTAATACAAAAACCAGACAGAAAATCCAAGAAAAAGAAAATTATAGACCAATAACCATGAAGAAGATAGATGCAAAATTCCTCAACAAAATATTTATAAACCAAATTCAAAATACATCAAAATGATTATCTATAAAGACTAGGTGGAGTTGTTTCCAGGGATGCAAGAATGGTACAATATTTTTAAATCAATCAATATGATACACCACATTAACAAAAAAAAGATAAAAACCACATGATCATCTCACTAGATGCTGAAAAACTTTTGACATAATTCAATATCTATTCATAATAGAAACGCAACCAAATGGCAATAGAAGGAACACATCTCAACATAATAAAGGCTATATAACAAACCCACAGCTAACATCATACTCAATGACAAAAATCTGAAAGATTTTCCTCTAAGATCTGGAAGAAGACAAGGATGTTCACATTCATCATTTTTAGTCAACATTATACTGGAATTCATAGCCATGAGAATCAGAGAATAAAGAGTAAAAAAGAGCATCCAAATTGTTAAGGAAGAATAAAACCTGTCACTATTTGCAGATGACATGACATTATGTATAGAAAACCCTAAGACTTCAACAAAAAACTATTAGAACTAATAACTGGATTCAGTAAAATTGCAGGATCCAAAATCAATACACAGGAACCTGTTACATTCCTATATACTAACAGTGACTAGCAGAAAGAGAAATCAGGACAACAATTCCGTTTTCAATTGCATCAAAAATAATAAAATACCTAAGAATAAACCTAACCAAGGAGGGTAAAAACCTGTTCTCTGCAAACTATGTACACTCATGAGAGAAATTAAAGAAGACACATGTAGATGGAAATCTATCCCTTGCTCATGGAGAGTAAGAATTAATATTATCAAAATAGACATCCTATCTAAAGCAATCTACAGATTCATTGTAATCCTTATCAAAATACCAATGGCACTTTTCAATGAACTAGAGCAGATAATCCTAAAAATATAGTCAATAGTTCTATAATATCTTTCTATGTTGATGGTAAGTACAATAGTTGGCATGAGGATTTAGTAATGTAAATAAGTGGTGAATCACTTTGCTGTATACTTGAAACCAATATAATATTGTATATAACTATAACTCAATTTGAAAATCAAAAAAAACTTAAAATGGCATTTTTCTCAGAAGAGAAAAATCCTAACATTTACAGGGAGTCACAAAGGACCCCAAATACACAACACAGTCCTGGGAAAGAAGAACAAAACAGGAGGCATCATACTTCTGATTTCAACCTATACTAAGAACCTACAGAAAGCAAAACAATACAGTACTTGCATAATAAGAGACACATAGGTAAATGGAACACAATCATGATCTAAGAGATAAGCCTAGGCATATATGGTAAATGAACATTTGGCAAAGGAGTTAGGAATATTCAATGGATATATGACAGTCTCTTCAATCAACATTTCTGGGATAATTGGACATTCCCACAAAGGAATGAAACTAAACCTCCATTTTACATTGCTCTCAACAATTTGTTCAAAATGGAATAAAGACTAACGTGTGAGGCCTGAAACCATAGAACTTATTGAAGTAAAATTAGGGGAAAGCTCCTTCACATTGGTCTTGGCATTGTTTCTGTGGATATGACACCTATGGCACAATCAACAAAATAGGAACAATTTGTGGGAATATATCAAACTAAAAAGGTTCTGCATAGTAAAGGAAACCATTCACAAAATGAAAAGAATGCCTTCTGAATTGAAGAGTATATTTGCAAATGATATGTATAACAAGGGGTTAATATCCAAAATATATAAAGAACTCATACAACAAAATATAAAAAACATAATAATCTGATTAAAAAATATCACAGAACCTAAATAGACATTTTTCTAAAGAAAACATACTGATAGCCATCCTCCACATGAAAAGATGCTCAATATCATTAACCATTATGGAAAGGCAAATCACAACCACAATGAGATATCATCTGACACCAATCAGAATGGCTACTATGAAAATAATAAGTACTGATGAGTGCTAGCCAGAATGTTGTAAAAAGGGAACCCTCTGACTGTTGGGAATGTAACTTAGTGCAGACACTATGGAAAAGTTTGGAGGTTCCTCAATAAGTAAAAATAGAAATACCATACTACCCAGTAATTCCACCTCTGGGTATTTACCCAAAGAATATGAAATCACTAATTTGAAAAGATATATGCACTCCTATATTTATCACAGCATTATTTACAATAGCCAAAATATGCAAAATAGCCAAATATCCATAGATAGATGAATAGTGAAGATGATGTGGTACATATATACAATGGAATATTGCCCAACCAAAAAAATAAAATAAAATAAAATCTTGTCATCTGCAACAATGTGGATAGACCTAGAGAGTATTATGCTAAGTTAAATAAGTCAGACAGGGTACAATGAATACCTTATGATTTCACTTGTATGTGGAATCTTAAAACAAAACAAATGAACAAAACTGAAATAGATTCATAAACACAGAGAACAGATTTGTGGTTACCATAGTGGAGGTGGGGTTGAGGGCTGGGTGACATAGATTAAGGGGAAAAAATGGTGGGGAAGTTGGTATCTTGATCAGGATGATAGTTACATCAGGGTATATGCATTTCAAAATTCATCAAACTGTACACTAAGATGTGTGTACTTCATTGTATGTACCTCAATAAAAATAATTTTAAAATGTGCATAATGTGCTAGGGTTTGTCTGGAATATGAATAGGACAGTTTTCATTTGCAAAAAAAAGAAGAGATAGTATATACATATATATACATATATAATGGAATATTACTCATCCATAAAAATGAGTGAAATATTGCCATTTGCAACAACATGAGTGGACCTAGAGGGTATTACTGGAAATGAAATAAGTCAGAGAAGACAATGCCATATGATTTCACATGTGGAATCCAAAATAAGTAAAAGAACCAATAAAACAGAAATAGACTTAAGAACATGGAAATAAAACTGGTGATTGCCATAGGGAGGAGGTTAGGGCAATTGGCAAAATAGGTGAAAGGGATAAAGAGGTACAAACTTCTAATTATGAAATAAACAACAGGGATGAAGGTGCAGTGCAGCACAGGGAATACAGTCAACAACATTTTACTATCTTTGTATCATGACATTTGGTAACTACACTTACCATGGTAATCATTTCATAATGTATATAATTGTTGAATGACTATGTTCTACACCTAAAACCAACATAATGTTGTATATTAAGTATACATCAATAATATAAATAAATAAAATAAAGTAAAAAATTGTATAGATTTTGTTCTGAGAACACTAATTCTTCTCAAACTCTGTTAACTATTGGGATAATCTAAAGTGTGATATACCTGAGTTTTTAAATTTATTTTTTATTGTAGGAAATTTGCAGAAAATAAAATAGACCATTTTAACCCTTTTTGAGAGTACAATTCAGTGTCATTAAGACACACTATTTTACAGCCATAACCACTATTCATCATGGAACATCAAAATCCCAAACTGGAATTCTGTACCCATTGTATCATCCAAATCACCCCACCCCAGGTCCTGGTAACAATTATTCTAATTTCTGTCTCTATGAATTTGACTATTCTAGGTACTTCATGTAAGTGGACTGTAGCTATGCGAAGAGGGGGTTCCCTACCGGGGGCATGTTCTCTATCTCTATGAATCCGATGAGACCAAAGGAATACAAATGTGAGAGGTTGGGAATGAACGGGTTTACTCTCTGTGCTCTGTCTCTCCTCACTCCAAACGCTGGCTACTCGGCTCCTCTCCCCTTTCCTGCTTGGCCATGCTACCAGTCTGGGCTTAATTCTGTGGGCATGTCCCCAGTGACTGGTGAGCACCTGACCAATTACATACCAGGAACAGAGTGGAGGAGAGAGTGGGTGCTTCCTCTCCACCCCCATCATGGATCGGTAATCTTGTGACCAACCAGTGGCTCTGACAGCACAAACATCCCATAAATGCACAGACATGCTCTCATTATATACACAATGGGCACTATTAAGGCCAGGCAGGAATCCTGGACAGAAAGTTGAATTTTCCCCCACATGGACTCATACAGAATATGACCTTTCATGTCTGGCTAATTTCACTTAGCAAAATGTTTTCAAAGTTTATTCACATTCTAATATGAATAAGAATTGAATTCTTTTTAAAGGCTAAATAATGTTTAAGATTATATACATACAGCTATTTTTGACCATTCATTAAATGATGGACATGGGGCCCATTTCTACCATTTGGTAATTGTGAATAATGTTGGTATGAACATTGGTGCACATATATATGTTCAAGTCCCTGATTTTAATTCAGTTGAGTGTATACTTACAAGTGAAACTGATTGATATTATGAGAAATTCCATAAAAATTTTTTTGAATAACCATCATTTCTTCTAGAGCAGCTGCACTGTTTTACATTCCTATTAGCAACATGCAAAAGTACACTACCTCCACATCCTCATCAACACTTTTTTTTGTATAATAGCCATCCTAACTGCTGTGAATGGTATTTCATTGTGGTTTTCATTTGCATTTCCCAAAGGATTAGTTATGCTGAATATCTTCTAATTCCTCAATGGTCACATATATGTCTTCTTTGGAAAAATATGTATTCAAGTCACGTGACCATTTTAAAAAAAAGTTTATTTTGGCATCATTAATCTACAATTACATGTGCAATATTATGGTGATTAAACTACCCCCTTCATCAGGTCCCCCCCACCAACCCCATTACAGTCACTGTCCATCAGTGTAGTGAGATGCTATAGAATCATTACTTGTCTTCCCTGAGTTGTACAGCCCTCCCCGTGCCCCCCCAACAATACATCTGCTAAATGTAATTCCCCTATTTCCCCTTTGTCCCTCCCTTCACACCCATCCTCCCCAGTCCCTTTCCCTTTGGTAACTATTAGTCCGTTCTTGGGTTCTGTGAGTCTGTTGCTGTTTTGTTCCTTCAGTTTTTTTCTTTGTTCTTATACTCCACATATGAGTGAAATCATTTGATACTTGTCTTTTTCAGCTTGGCTTATTTCATTGACCATAATACTCTCCAGCTCCATCCATGATATTGCAAATGGTACGATTTGTTTTCTTCTTATGACTGTATAATACTCCATTGTGTATATGTACCACATCTTCTTTATCCATTCATCTACTGATGGACACTTAGGTTGCTTCCATTTCTTGGCTATTGTAAATAGTGCAGCAAAAAACATAGGGGTGCATCTGTCTGTTTCAAATTGGGCTGCTGCATTCTTAGGATAAATTCCTAGGAGTGGGATTCCTGGGTCAAATGATATTTCTATTTTGAGTTTTTTGAGGAACCTCCATACTGCTTTCCACAATGGTTGAACTAATTTGCATTCCCACCAGCAGTGTAGGAGGGTTCCCTTTTCTCCACATCCTCGCCAACATTTGTTGTTGTTTGTGTTTTGGATGTTGGCCATCCTCACTGGTGTGAGGTGATATCTCATTGTGGTTTTAATCTGATGATTAGTGATGTGGAGCATCTTTTCATGTGCCTGTTGGCCATCTGAATTTCTTCTTTAGAGAAGTGTCCATTAACGTCCTCTGCCCATTTCTTAATTGGATTATTTACTCTATGTTTGTTGAGGTGCATGAGTTCTTTATATATTTTGGATGTCAACCCCTATGGGATACGTCATTTATGAATATATTCTCCCATTCTGTAGGATGTCTTTTTGTTCTACTGATGGTGTCCTTTGCTTTACAGAAGCTTTTCAGCTTGATATAGTCCCACTTGTTCATTTTTGCTTTTGTTTCCCTTGCTTGGGGAGATATGTTCATAAAGAAGTGGCTCATGTTTATGTCCAAGAAATTTTTGCCTATGATTTTTCTAAGAGATTTATGGTTTCATGAATTACATTCAGGTCTTTGATCCATTTTGAATTTACTTTTGTGTATGGGGTTAGACAGTAGTCCAGTTTCATTCTTTTACATGTAGCTGTCCAGTTTTTCCAACACCAGATGCTGAAGAGGCTGTCATCTCGCCATTGTATATCCAAGGCGCCTTTATCAAATATTAATTGACTGTAGGTGTTTGGGTTAATGTTTGGATTTTCTATTCTGTTCCACTGGTCTGTGGGTTTCTTTTTCTGCCAATACTAAATTGTCTTGATTATTGTGGCTTTGCAGTAGATCTTGAAGTCAGGGAGCATAATTCCCCCTGTTTTATTCCTCCTTCTCAGGATTGCTTTGGCTATTCAGGGCCTTTGTGGTTCCATATGAATTTAGAATTATTTGTTCCAGTTCATTGAAGAAAGCTGTTGGTTTTTTGATAGGGATTGCATTTAATCTGTAGATTGCTTGAGGTAGTATAGCCCTTTTGACAATATTTATTCTACCTAGCCAAGAGCATGGGATGAATTTCCATTTGTTAGTGTCCTCTTTAATTTCTCTTAGGAGTATCTTGTAGTTTTCAGAGTATAGGTCTTTCAGTTCATTCGTTAGGTTTGCTCCTAGGTATTTTATTCTTTTTGATGCAATTGTGAATGGAATTGTTTTTCGGAGTTCGTTCATCGTTAGTGTATAGGAAAGCAACAGATTTCTGTGTGATAATTTTGTATCCTGCAACATTGCTAATTCAGATATTAGTTCTAGTAGTTTTGGAGTGGGGTCTTCAGGATTCTTTATGTACAATATCATGTGATCTGCAAATAGTGACAATTTGACTTCTTCTTTACCAATATGGATGTCTTGTATTTCTTTGTTTTGTCTGATTGACATGACTAGGACCTCCAGTACTATGTTGAATAACAGTGAATACAGTGGGCACCCCTTTCTTGTTCCCGATCTTAGATGAAAAGCTTTCAGCTTCTCACTGTTAAGTATGATGTTAGATATGAGTTTGTCATATATAGCCTTTATGATGTTGAGGTACTTGCCCTGTATGCCCATTTGTTGAGAGTTTTAATCATGAATGGATGCTGAATTTTGTCAAAGGCATTTTCAGCATCTATGGAGATGATCATGTGGTTGTTGTTCTTCTTTTTTTTGATGTGGTGGATGATGTTGATGGATTTTTCGAATGTTGTACCATCCTTGCATCCCTGGGATGAATCCCACTTGATCATAGTGTATGTTCCTCTTAATGCATTTTTGAATTCGGTTTGCTAATATTTTGTTGAGTATTTTTGCATCTACGTTCATCAGAGATATTGGTCTCTAATTTTCTTTTTAGGTGAAGACTTTGCCAGGTTTTGATATTAGAGTGATGCCGGCTTCTTAGAATGAGTTTGAAAGTATTCCCTCCTCTTCTATTTTTTGGAAAACTTTAAGGAGAGTGGGTATTATTTCTTCTCTATATGTCTGGTAGAATTCAGAGGTGAATCCATCTGGCCTGGGGGTTTTGTTCTTGGGTAGTTTTTTGATTACCGCTTAAATTTCATTGCTGGTGATTGGTCTGTTTATTTTTTCTGTTTCTTGTTTCGTCAGTTTGGGAAGGTTGTATTTTTCTAAGAAGTAGTCCATTTTTTCTAGGTTTTCCAGCTTTTTTGCATATACATTCTCATAATATTCTCTTATAATTCTTTGTATTTCTGTGGGGTCCGTTGTTATTTTTCCTTTCTCATTTCTGATTCTGTTTATGTGTGTAGATTCTCTTTTTCTCTTAATAAGTTTGCCTACGGGTTTATCTATTTTGTTTATTTTTTCAAAGAACCAGCTCTTGGTTTCATTGATTTTTTCTATTGTTTTATTCTTCTCAATTTTATTTATTGCTTCTCTGATATTTTTTATGTACCTCCTTCTGGTGACTTTGGGTCTCATTTGTTCTTTTTTGTCGAATTTCAGTAATTGTGTCTTTAGACTATTCATTTGGGAATGTTCTTCCTTCTTTAAATAGGCCTGGATTGCAATATACTTTCTTCTTAGAACTGCATTTGCTGCGTCCCTCAGAATTTGTGGCATGTGTTGCTGTTGTCATTTGTCTCCATATATTCTTTGATTTCTCTTTTGATTTGGTCATTAACCCATTGATTAATTAGGAGAATGTTGTTAAGTCTCCGTGTATTTGTGAGCCTTTTTTATTTCTTTCTAAAATTTATTTCTAGTTTTATTCCTTTGTGGTCTGAGAAGTTGGTTGGTAGGATTTCAATATTTTTGAATTTACTGAGGTTCTTTCTGTGGCCTAGTATGTGGTCTATTCTGGAAAATGTTCCATGTGCACTTGAGAAGAATGTGTATCCTGCTGCTTTTGGGTGCCGAGTTCTGTAGATATCTGTAAGGGCCGTCTGTTCTAGTGTGTTGTTCAGTGCCTCTGTCTTTACTTATTTTCTGTCAGGTTGATCGGTCCTTTGGAGTGAGTGGTGTGTTAAAGTCACCTAAAATGAATGCATTGCTGTCTATTTCCTCCTTTAATTCTGTTAGTATTTGTCTCACATATGTTGGTGCGCCTGTGTTGGTTGCATATATATTTATAATAGTTATAACGTCTTGTAGGATTGACCCCTTTATCATTATGTAATGCCCTTCTTTATCTCTTGCTACTTTCTGCATTTTGAAGTCTATTTTGTCTGATACAAATACTGCAACACCTGCTTTTTTCACCTTGTTGTTTGCATGAAATATCTTTTTCCATCCCTTCACTTTTAGTCTGTGTATATCTTTGGGTTTGATATGAGTTTCTTGTAGGCTGCATGTAGATGGGTCTTGCTTTTTTATCCATTCTATTACTCTGCATCTTTTGATTGGTACATTCAGTCCATTTACATTTAGGGTGATTATCGATAGATATGTACTTATTGCCATTTCTGGCTTTAGTTTCGTGGTTACCAAAGGTTCAAGGGTTGATTTTTTACTATCTAACAATCTAACTTAACTTTCTTGTTAAGTTATTGTAAACACAGTCCAATGTTTCTTTATTTCTCTCCTTCTTATTCTTTCTCCTCCATTCTTTATATATTAGGTGTTTTATTCTTTGCCTTTAGTTAGTATTTGGATGGTCTGCTTTCTTTGCTATGATTTTATTTTCTCTGGTGACATCTTTTTAGCCTTAGGAGTGCTTCCCTCTAGAGAAGTTCCTTTAAGATGTCCTGTAGAGGTGGTTTATGTGAGGCAAATTCTCTCAGCTTTCACTTGTCTGGAAATTGTTTAATCCCTCCCTCATATTTAAATGATAATCGTGCTGGATACAATATTCTTGGTTTGAGGTCCTTCTGTTTCATTACATTAAATATATCATGCCATTCTCCTGACCTGTAATGTGTCTGTTGAGATGTCTGATGATAGTCTGATGGGTTTTCCTTTGTACGTGGTCTTTTTTCTCTCTCTAGCTGCCTTTAATACTCTGTCCTTACCTTTGATCTTTGCGATTTTAATTATTATGTGTCGTGGTGTTGTCTTCCTTGGGTCCCTTGTGTGGGTTCCGTGGACTGCGAGACTATTTCCTTCCCCACCATGGGGAAGTTTTCAGCAATTATTTCTTCAAAGACACTTTCTATCCCTTTTCTTCTCTATTCTTCCTCTGGTACTCCTATAATGCAAATAGTGTTCCATTTGAATTGGTCACACAGTTCTCTTAATATTCTTTCATTCCTAGAGATCCTTTTATCTCTCTCTGCCTCAGCTTTTCTGTATTCCTGCTCTCTGATTTCTATTCCATTAATAGCCTCTTGCATCTTGTCCAGTCTGCTGTTTAGCCCATCGATGGCTTGTCTCATTTCTGCATTGTCTTTCCTGACTTCCCTCACTTACTTCCTCATCACTGACATGTTTCTCTGTAGATCCATCAGCATGGTTATGACTTTTATTCTGAATTCTTTTTCAGGAAGATTGTGCATTTCCATCCCTTCTGGCTTCCTCTCTGGTGTTATCTGGGTCTGAGTGAGCTTTGTCTGTACCATATTGCTCTGTTTTTTCATGGAGATAGAAGTGGTCACTGGTAGGTGCCACGTATGTCAGTTGGGCTCTTTAAGACTAAAAAAAAAAAAGAACAAAAAAGTGAAGGAAGAGAAAGAAAAGAGAAAAAAAAGAAAGAAAAGAAAAGAAAACATGGGGGAAAAAAATGCCCACCAGGAGTAGATTCTGTAAGGGTGCTGTGTAGGTGGCGCTGTTGCTCCAGTATTCCACAGCCGTGGCCACGCCACTCTGCAGGGCCGTTTGTAGCTCTGGCTGGGGCAGGAACAATTGGGAGGCTGTTGTTCTCTGTGTGAAGACTCAGTGCAGCTGCTTTTTCCCAGTCGCCAGCCAAGGGTTCCAAAATTCCCCAGGACTCCCATCTGCCAGGCCAAGTGCACTGGGATGGCCGCACCCCTTAACTGAGCCCCTGTCTACCCAAGAAAGCCAAAAAACACACACGCTTTTCTTTTGTACTTGGGAACTGGCTGCGAGGACCTGGGCACATTCCCAGCTCAAAACCTGCACCTTCTGCCACTCCAATATCCAATACACCGCACGATGTGTGTCAGTGCTCCTGGCGCAGATCACCAGGGCTGGTTATTTCACGGACCTGTACTTCCACTCCCTCCTGGCTCTGAATCCTCTCCTGCCACTGGTGCGTTGGGGTGGGGGACTGCTTGGGTCCCTCTGGTATGCGGCTCGTATCTTACCTGCCTTGCGGGGTGCCGAGTCCTCTCAGCTGCAGATGCAGGCTCTGCACTGTCCTGTATATTCTGATCTCTCTTTTAAGAATAGTTGTATTTGCTGTATTTTCATAGATATATATGGTTTGGGGAGGAGATTTCCACCACGCTGCTCATGCCGCCTTCTTCCTGGAACCCCCTATTTGTTATTTCAGATAATCCATGTACAGAAACACCTCAGTTGTCCAGAGATCAGACATCCGGCAGCCTAAAGCATCTGGAACACCCCAAACCTGGAAAAAAACTGTCTCTGGCTGCATGCGAGCAGCCCCTGAAATATCCACCAACAACAAAAATCCTGTGACCATTTTTTAATCAGGTTCTTTTGTTGTTTCTGTTATGGTTTACGTGGTATTTAGATAATCTGGATATTAACCGTAATGATATATATAGTTTGAAAATATTTTCTTTCATTCTTATCAGGTGCATGACTTAAAAAATTTTTTCTCCACGCTGTTGATAGTGCTGTTTGATGCACAGTTCTGAATTTTGGTGAAGTCTAATCTATTTTCTTCTGTTCCCTGCACTTTTGGAGCCACATCCAAGAAACCATTGCCAAATCCAATGTCATGAATCTTTTCCCCTGTGTTTTCTTCTAAAAGTTTTATAAAAGTTTATTTCCTAAATTTGTTTTTAATCCATTCTAGTTAACTTTTGTATATGGTATATAAAGTACAGATTGAACCTCATTCTTTTGCTTGTGGATATCCAGTTTTCCCAGAATCATTTGTTGAAAAGCCTCTTTCCCCCATTAAATTGTTTTGCCAACTTTTTGGAAATTATTTGACCATATATTAGGGTTTATTTCTGTGTTATCTATTCTATTCCATTGGTCTATATGTCTGACTTCATTCCAGAATCACAATTTTGATTGTGTTAGCTTTGTAATAAGCTTTCAAATAAAAAAACTATGAAAATTCTGCCTTTGTTCCTTTTTCATGATTTGTTTGGCTATTTTCAGTCCCCCACATGAATATTAGGATGTGATTTTTTATTCTGAAAATACAACTTTGTGGTATTGATATAGAAATCGAATCTGTATATCAGATCACTTCAGATAGTATTGAAAACTTAGTAATTTTTAATCTTTGAATCCATAAATGCTAGTGGTCTTTCTATTAATTTGTTTTCTTTAATTTTAACAATAATTTTTAGTTCTCATTGAGCAGTTCTTTAACATCGTTGGTTAAACTTATTCCTTAATATTCTATTCTTTTTGATGCTACTACAAATGGAATTGCTGTGTTACCTTCCATTTTGGATTAATCAGTGGTGCTTTATAGAAATGCAACTGATTATTATATGTTGATTTAGTGTCCTGCAACTTTGCTGAATTTGTTTATTAATTCTAACCGTTTTTTGTGGTATATTCAGAATGTTTTATATATAATATTATGTCCTCTATGAACAGACATAACTTTGCTTCTTTCTAATTTGGATGTCTTTTATTTCTTTTTCTAAACTAATTTACTTGGCATGTTTTTTCCTTTTCCCAGGATACACAAATAATGTTTGACTAATAAAAATGACAAGTCTAGACTTATTAAAGAGAATCTTCATGAAAAAGACATTTAGAATAATTCTTATTTGAAATTAAAGGGTAAGGATTCCCCCTTCTTTGTCAATACAAGGCAATGTTTTTTAAATTACACATAGGGAGTAATCTCTAAGACATGGTTTCAAATATTTTGCGTTTATTTAAAAGCAAGCTGTTTTTTATTTATCTCTTTCCAGACATTTTGAAATCTCCCTCCAAGGATGTTGTCCTTTTTTATAGCCCCTTAGGACTGCTTTGATGCTCCTCAAATGAAAGATTCTACACCTAGAGTACAAGAAATTGTCAGAATGTGACTCTTTCCCAAAATGAAGGAGACTGTTGGAGGGAAAGGAATTTAAATAGAACTGTACCCACTCCATCGTGATCTGGCATTCCCATAATCAATTTTTATAAAAGTGCTGCAAGGACAGTATTTGCAGCACCAAACTTGAAATACTGAAGCAAGAATATAATTTTCAACAGGAAAAAAAAATATTTGTTTTTAACAACCTTTCCTTCCTAATGACACATTTTGTTCTAATAACTAGTAGGTGAGTACTCAGTGTTCTGTATTATAATTAGAGAAAAAAATGACCCACAACTACAATTAAAATGCTACATTTATTTATTTAGCCCATTGGCACTGTTAATAACAAATATATCTATAGCTTTTTCCTTATATATGGTTTTCTCCTTAATTTCAGAGACTACTCAGATCAATGACCAAAAATATTAAAGAAAATTTATAGTTGTTTTTAAATGAATGTAACCAACTTTAATCTTCAGGGTGTGTATAGTGATAAATACTTGTAAAGCTGTATTTAGGACTCTTCTAAACTTGATAGAAAACGTTGAATTATATTAAGAGAGATTGTGAGTATAGTACACAAATGGCAATGGACTAGGCAGTGACAAGCCTAGGTTCCAATTTAGTCCCAAATATGTTTCTCACTAGCTTTATAACTCTGGGAAAGCAACTTATCCTACCTGAATTTCAGTTTACCATTCCGTAAAATGAGGACACTAATATGTCCAATATCTACCATATGGATTGCTGTGACTATTAACTTAGGTAGTAATGTGAAAGCACTTATGCATATGTAAGAAATAATAATTATCATTATTTATAGAAGAACGAAATGGTTTGGTTTACAAAGCGTCTTTTGACGTGTTTAAGTGCTACCACAAAACCAACAAAGGGTATATATCTTCAATATCCTTGAAATAAAATGATAGATTTCACAAAACAGTTGTTTGTTTACTCTTTTTGATTTATTATACAAATGCCTTTCAGCCATTGTCTCACTCTTTATCTATTTTCTCATCCATAAATAAGACATATTTATCACTCTGATCACTAATAAGCAGTTTTTGCAATGTGATCTCAGAAAGTAGATTGAATGATATCAAAGGATTAGCCTGAAATGTGAAATGTTTGTCAATCAACCTGAGCTTTTCTCAGTATGACACCAGTAACAATAAAGTTTGTTAATGATTTCACAAAATTGATTAGTTGCTTTTGGTGATCAGTAGTGCAATATATATATATAAAGTGTTACTATTTCGAATGAATGAATTTTGCATATCCAGTAGCAAGCATCACACTGCCCTCTAGAGTTCTCAGAGCAAGATCACATTTGCTTAGGTTGAGGCAAGTAGAAAAACTTAACTATATATTTGAAAAATCAAATATAGGTCAGGATACTGAGAAATTGCCTTTTAATCCACATTTTCAGCTTTATTTCTCACCAAACTTCCCACCATATGCTTGAAGCTACCTAGTACCCTAAATTTTCCCAGCACTTTCTGTTGTCTGTTTATAGTATTCCTGCTCCTTCCTCACTGACTAATCCAGACCCTGACCCCATCTCAGCCTCCATCATCACATGGCACACTTTCCCTCTCTGTGTGACTCTGTGTCTAAATTTCCCTCTCATCATAATGACATTGTACTGGGAACCATGCTATTCCAGTATGACCTCATCTTAAATTGACTACATCTGCGAAGACCTTATTTCCAAATAAGGTCAAGCTCACAGGTACCAGATAGAAGAATTTGACCTTATCTTTGTGGGGGACACAATTCAAACCACAACGCTGAAAATTGAATATTCTTCACTAGTTAAGATACAGTTCCTATAAGTAACTCCCCTTCTTATCATTATGTTCCCCCAGTTTTACTGAGACATAATTGACATATAACATTATGTAACCTTAAGGTATAAAATGTGATGATTTTATGCATGTATGTATTGCAAATTGATCACCATGGTAGGGTTAGTTAACATTTCCATGACATCACATAATTACCATTTCATTTTTGTGGTGAGAAAATTTAAGGTCTACTCTATTAGATCTCTAAGATATATTTTCATATATATAATACAGCACTGTTAACTATAGTCACAACACTGTATATTAGATCTCCAGAATTTATTCATCTTATAACTGAAAATTGTATCCTTTGACAGACATCATATTTTCCTCACCTTCCAAACCCTGGAAACCACCATTCTATATTCTTTTATGTGTTTCTGTAAGTTTGGCTTTTTTAGGTTTCACATATAAGTGAGATCATACAGTATTTCTCTTTGTCTGACATTTCTTAAGATGATCTCATCAAGATCCATCCGTGTTGTTGCAAATGGCAAGATTTCATTATTCTTACAGATGAATAATATTCGATTCTGTGTGTGTATGATCAAATTTTATTTATCCATTCATCCATTACATAGGTTGTTTCCATATATTGGCTATTATAAATAATGGTGTACTGAAGATGGGGGTTTCATGTATCTTTTCCGGTTAGTGTTTCCATTTTCTTTGGTTAAACATTCATGAGTGGAATTACTGGATCATATGGTATTTCTATTTTTAATTTTTTGAGGAAATTCCATACTGTTTTTCATAATAATTGCACTAATTTACATTCCCACAAACAAGGCACAAGGATGCCCTCTTCTCCACATCCTCACCAATACATACTATTGGTTTTTTTGATAATAGACATTATAAAAGTTGTGAAGTGTTATGTCATTGGGGGTATTTGTGTGTGTGTTTCAATGATGATTCATTATGTTGGGTATCTTCATGTGCCTGTGGGCCATCTGTATGTATGTCTTCTTAGGAAAAATATTTATTCAGATCCTCTGCCTATTTTATAATCAGATTGGAGTGTTTTTATTTTGCTATTGAATTCTGTGAATTCTTTATATACTTTGGATATTAATCACTTATGAGATATATGATTTGAAAATATTTTCTCTCTTTCAGTAAATAACCTTTTCTTTTTGTTAATGATTTCCTTTTCTGTGCAGAAACTTTTTAATTTGATGTAATCCTACTTGTTTATTTTTGCTTTTATTGTCAAATCCAAAAAATCATGCCAAGACATGTCGAGAAACTTACCACCTGTTTTTTGTAGGAGTTTTAGGGCTTACATTAAATTCTTTGATCCATTTTGAGTTAATTTTTGTGTATAGTATAAGTAGTTAGGTTTCCTTCTTTTGCTTGTGGCTGTCCAGTTTCCCACACTATTTGTTGAAGACAGTGTCCATTCCTCATTGTATATACTTGCTCCTTGGTCATAAATTAACTGACCACATATGTGTGGGTTTGTTTCTGTGTTCTCTATTCTGTTCCATTGATATATGTGTCTATTTTTGTGCTAGTACCATAATATTTGGATTACTATAGCTTTGTATAATGCTTTGAAATTGGGGGGCATGATATCTCCAGCTTTGTTCTTCCTCAACATTGCTTTGGTTATTTGGGATTTCTTATGGTTCCATACAAAGAGCTCCTTTGGCATATCTTGTAAGTCATGTCTAGTGGTGATGAACTCCCTCAGCTTTTGATTTAGAAAGTCTTTATTTTGCCTTCATTTTGGAATGATGGCCCTATTGGATAAAATACACTTTTTTTTTAGATCTCCTGTTATCTTTTTAAAAAAAATTATTTTGGTATCATTAATCTACAATTACATGTGCAATATTATGGTGATTAAACTGCCCACTTCATCAGGTCCCCCCCAACAACCCCATTACAATCACTGACCATCAACATGCTGAGATGCTATAGAATCACTACTTGTCTTCTCTGAGTTGTACAGCCCTCCCCGTGCCCCCTCAACATTACAGCTGCTAATCGTAATGCCCCTTTATCCACCTTATCCCTCCCTTCCCACCCATATTCCCCAGTCCCTTTCCCTTTGGTAACTATTAGTCCGTTCTTGGATTCTGTGAGTCTGCTGCTGTTTTATTCCTTCAGTTTTTTTTTTTTGTTCTTATACTCCACATATGAGTGAAATGATTTGATACTTGTCTTTTTCTGCCTGGCTTATTTCACTGAGCATAATACCCTCTAACTACATCCATGTTGTTGCAAATGGTAGAATTTCTTTCTTCTTATGGCTGAGTAGTATTCCATTGTGTATATGTACCACATCTTCTTTATCCATTCATCTACTGATGGACACTTAGGGTGCTTTCATTTCTTGGCTATTGTAAATAGTGGTGCGATAAACATAGGGGTGCATATGTCTTTTTCAAACTGGGATGCTGCATTCTTAGGATAAATTCGTAGGAGTGGGATTCCTGGGACAAATGGTATTTCTATTTTGAGTTTTTTGAGGAACCTCCATACTGCTTTCCACAATAGTTGAACTAATTTGCATTCCCACCAGCAGTGTAGGAGGGTTCCCTTTTCTCCACATCCTAGCCAACATTTTTTGTTTGTGTTTTGGATATTGGCCATCCTCACTGGTGTGAAATGATATCTCATTGTGGTTTTAATCTGCATTTCTCTGATGATTACGGATGTGGAGCATCTTTTCATGTGCCTGTTAGCCATCTGAATTTCTTCTTTAGAGAAGTGTCTATTCATGTCCTGTGCCCATTTCTTAATTGGATTATTTACTTTTTGTTTGTTACGGTGCGTGCATTCTTGGTATACTTTGGATATCAACCCCTTATCAGATACATCGTTTATGAATATATTCTTCCATACTGTAGGATCTCTTTTTGTTCTACTTGCTGTACAGAAGCGTTTCAGCTTGATATAGTCCCAGTTGTTCATTTTTGATTTTGTTTCCCTTACCTGGGGAGATATGTTCATGAAGAAGTCATTCATGTTTATGTCCAAGAGATTTTTGCCTACGTTTTTTTCTAATAGTTTTATGGTTTCATGACTTATATTCAAGTCTTTGATCCATTTTAAGTTTACTTTTGTGTATGGGGTTAGACAGTAGTCCAATTTAATTCTCTTACATGTAGCTGTCCAGTTTTGCCAACACCAGCTGCTGAAGAGGCTGTCATCTCCCCATTGCATATCCAAGGCTCCTTTATCAAATATTAATTGACTGTATATGTTTGGGTTAATGTTTGGATTTTCTATTCTATTCCACTTTTCTTTGGGTCTGTTTTTGTGCCAATACCAAATTCTCTTGACTATTGTGGCTTTTTAATAGAGCTTGAAGTCAGGGAGCTTAATTTCCCCTGTTTTATTCCTCATTCTCAGGATTGCTTTGGCTATTCGGGGTCTTCTGTGGTTCCATATGAATTTTAGAATTATTTGTTCCAGTTCATTGAAGAAACTGTTGGTATTTTGATAGGGATTGTAGATTACTTTAGGTAGTATAGCCATTTTGACAGTATTTATTCTACCTAGCCAAGAGCATGGGATGCATTTCTATTTGTTAGTGTCCTCTTTCATTTCTCTTAGGAATGTCTTGTAGTTATAGTATAGGTCTTTCACTTCCTTCATTAGGTTTATTCCTAGGTATTTTATTCTTTTGGATGCAATTGTGAATGGAATTGTTTTTCTGATGTCTGTTTCTGTTAGTTCATCACTAGTGTATAGGAAAGCAACAGATTTCTGTGTGTTAATTTTGTGTCCTGCTACTTTGTTGAATTCAGATATTAGTTCTAGTAGTTTTGGAGTGGAGTCTTCAGGATTCTTTATGTACAGTATCATGACATATGCAAATAGTGACAATTTGACTTCTTCTTTACCAATCTGGATGCCTTGTATTTCTTTGTTTTGTGTGGTTGCCTTGGCTGGGACTTCCAGTACTATGTTGAATAACAGTGGAGAGAGTGGGCATCCCTGTCTTGTTCCCAATCTTAGATGAAAAACTTTCAGCTTCTTGCTGTTAAGTAGGATGTTCACTGTGGGTTTGTCATATATGGCCTTTATGATGTTGAGGTACTTGCCCTATACCCATTTTGTTGAGAGTTTTTGTCATGAATGGATGCTGAATTTTGTCAAATACTTTTTGAGCATCTATGGAGAGGCTCGTGTGGTTTTTGTTCTTTTTTTTGTTGACGTGGTGGATGATGTTGATGGATTTTCGAATATTGTACCATCGTTGCATCCCTGGGATGAATCCCACTTGATCATGGTGTATGAACCTCTTGATCTATATTTGAATTCGGTTTGCTAATATTTTGTTGAGTATTTTTTGCTTCTACATTCATTATAGATATTGTTCTGTAATTTTCTTTTTTGGTGTGGTCTTTGCCAGGTTTTGTTATTAGAGTGATGGTGGCTTCATAGAATGAGTTTGGAAGTATTCCCTCCTCTTTTAACCTTTGGAAAACTTTAAGGAGAATGGGTGTTATTTCTTCTCTGTATGTCTGGTAGAATTCAGAGGTGAATCCATCTGGCTCAGGGTTTTGTTCTTGGGTAGTTTTTTGATTACCGATTCAGTTTAGTTGCTGGTGATTGGTCTGCTTAGTTTTTCTGTTTCTTGTTTGCTCAGTCTTGGAAGGTTGTATTTTTCTAAGAAGTTGTCTGTTGCTTATAGTTTTGTCAGCTTGTTAGCATATAGATTTTCATAATATTCTCTTATAATTCTTAGTATTCCTGTGGGGTCTGTCATTATTTTTCCTTTCTCATTTCTGATTCTGGTTAGGTGGGTAGATTCTCTTTTTCTCTTAATAAGTCTGGCTAGGGGTTTATCTATTTTGTTTATTTTCTCAAAGAACCAGCTCTTCGTTTCATTGATTTTTTCTATTTTTTAATATTCTCAATTTTATTTATTTATTTTCTCATCTTTATTATGTCCCTCCTTCTGGTGACTTTGGGTCTCAATAGTTCTTCTTTTTCCAATTTCAGTAATTGTGTCTTTAGACTATTCATTTGGGAATGTTCTTCCTTCTTTAAATAGGCCTGGGTTGCAATATACTTTCCTCTTAGAACTGCCTTTGCTGCTTCCCACATAAGGTGTGGCTTTGTGTTGTTGTTGTCATTAGTCTCCATACATTCTCTGATTTCTCTTTTGATTTGTTCATTAGCCCATTGATTAATTAAAAGAATGTTGTTAAATCTCCATGTATTTGTGAGCCTTTATGTTTTATTTCTAAAATTTATTTCTAGTTTTATTCCTTTGTGGTCTGAGAAGTTGTTTGGTAGGATTTCAATATTTTTGACTTTACTGAGGTTGTTTTTGTGGCCTAGTATGTGGTCTATTCTGGAAAATGTTCCATGTACACTTGAGAAGAATGTGTATCCTGTTGCTTTTGGGTGTAGAGTTCTGTAGATATCTGTTAGGTCCATCTGTTCTAGTGTGTTGTTCAGTGCCTCTGTGTCTTTACTTCTTTTCTGTCTGGTTGATCTGTTCTTTTGAGTGAGTGGTGTTTTGAAGTTTCCTAAAATGAATCAATTGCTTTCTATTTCCCCCTTTAATTCTGTTAGTATTTGTTTCACATATGCCGGCACTCCTGTGCTGGCTGCATATATATTTGTAATGGTTATATCCTCTTGTTGGACTGACCCCTTATCATTATGTAATGTCCTTCTTTATGTCTTGTTACTTTCTTCGTTTTGAAGTCTATTTTGTCTGATACAAGTACTGCAACACCTGCTTTTTTCTCCTTGTTGTTTGCATGAAATATCTTTTTCCATCCCTTCACTTTCAGTCTGTGTATATCTTTGGGTTTGAGGAGAGTCTCTTGTAAGCAGCATATATATGGGTCTTGTTTTCTTATCCATTGTATTAATCTCTGTCTTTTGATTGTTGTGTTTAGTCGATTTTCATTTAGGGTGATTATCAATAGATATGTACTTATTGCCATTGCTGACTTTAGATTCGTGGTTACCAAAGTTTCAAGGGCTGCTTCTTTACTATCTGGCAATCTAACTTAACTTTCTTGTTAAGTTATTGTAAACACAATCTGATGTTTCTTTATTTCTCTCCCTTATTATTCTTCCTCCTCCATTCTTTATATACTAGTTGTTTTATTCTTTGCCTTTATTTAGTATTTGGATGGTCTGCTTTGTTTGCTATGATTTCATTTTATCTGGTGACATCTTTTTGGCCTTAGGAGTGCTTCCCTCTAGAACAGTCCGTTTTAGAATTCCTGTAGAGGTTGTTTATGGGAAGCAAACTCTTTCAGCTTTTGCTTGTTCGGAAATTGTTTAATCCCTCCATCATATTTAAATGATAATCGTGCTGGACACAGTATTCTTGATTCAAGGCCCTTCTGTCTCATTATGTTAAATATACCATGCCATTCTCTTCTGGACTGTAAGGTTTCTGTTGAGAAGTCTGATGATAGTCTAATGGGTTTTCCTTTGTAGTTGATCTTTTTCTCTCTCTTGCTGCCTTTAATACTCTGTCCTTATCTTTGATCTTTGCCATTTTAATTATTATGTGTTTTGGTGTTGTCTTCCTTGGGCCTCTAGTGTTGGGAGATCTGTGGGCTTCCGTGAACTGCGAGACTATTTTCTTCCCCAGCATGGGGAAGTTTTCAGCAATTATTTCTTCAAAGACACTTTCTATCCCTTTTCCTCTCTCCTCTTCCTCTGGTACTCCTATAATTCAAATATTGTTCTGTTTGGATTGGTCACCCAGTTCTCTCAATATTCTTTCATTCCTAGAGATTCTTTTATCTCTCTCTGCCTCAGCTTCTCTCTATTCCTGTTCTCTGATTTCTGTTCCATTAACAGTCTCTTACATCTCTTCGAGTCCGCTGCTAAGCCCGTCGATCGCTTGTCTCATTTCTGCATTGTCTTTCCTCACTTTCCTCAGCTCTTGTATATTTCTCTGTAGATATATCAGTATGGTTATGACTTTTATTGTGAATTCTTTTTCAGGATTATTGTGCATTTCCATCACTTCAGACTCCCTCTCTGCTGTCTGGGTCTGGATAAGCTTTCTTTGTAACATATTCTTCTGTCTTTTCATGCAGATAGAAGTGGTCAGTGGTAGGTGCCACGTATGTCAACTTGGCTCTTTAAGACTTAAAAAAATACAAAGAAAAAGAAAGAATAGAAAGAGAAGAGAAAGAAGAGAAAAGAGGAAAAAAAAACACCAAAAAACAAACAAACAAAAATACATCTGCCAGAGTAGATTCTGTGAGGATGCCATAGGTGGCACTTTTGCTCTGCTATTCCACAGTATAGAATGAGTTTGGAAGTATTCCCTATTCTTCTATGCCTTGAAAAACTTTAAGGAGAATGTGTATTAGGTCTTCACTACATGTTTGATATAATTCAGTTGTAAAGCCATCTGTTCCAGGGGTTTTGTTCTTAGGTTGTATTTTGGTTACGAATCAATTTCATTGCTGTTAATTGGTCTGTTCAGATTTTCTGTTTCTTTCTGTGTCAGACTTGAAAAATTGTATTTTTCTAGATAGATGTCCATTTCTTCTAGGTTATCCAATTTTTTACCATACAATTTTTCATAGTATTCTCTAATAATTCTTTGTATTTCTGTGGTGTCCGTAGTGATTTTTCCTTTCTCATTTCTGATTCGGTTTGTGTGTAGACTCTCTTTCTTTCTTGATAAGTCTTGTTGGGGTTTATCTGTTTTATTTATTTTCTTGAAGAACCAGCTCCTGCTTTCATTGATTCATTCTGTTGTTTTATTCTTCTCGATTTTATTTATTTCTGCTGTAATCTTTATTATGTCCCTCCTTCTACTGACTTTGATCCTCATTTGTTCTTCTTTCTCTAGTTTCATTAATTGTGAGCTTAGACTTTTCATATGGGATTGTTCTTCTTCCCTGAGGTGGGCCTGTACTGCAATATAAATATACTTTTCTCTTAGCATGGCCTTCACTGCATCTAGTTTTAAATTCTTTGAGCCTTCATTTATCTTTGATTTGTCTAATCTCTGCTTCAATTGAATAATATTTTTGCTGCATAGAGGATTCCTGGTTGAATGTCCTGTTTCCATACATTAAATATTTCATGCCACTCTTCTGACTTGTAAAGTTTCTTGTGAGAAGTCTGTTGATAGGCTGACAGGATTTCCCTTTTAAATAATCTTTTTTCTCTCTGTCTGTTTTCAACACCATCACTTTATCCTTAAAATTTTTATGTTAATTATTATACAACTTGGTGTTTTGTTCCTAGGGTTCCTTTTATTAGGGGCTCTCTGTACTTCTATGATCTGGATGTCTACCCCCTTCCCTAGTTTGGGGAATTTTTCAACAACTATTTCCTGAAAGAGACTGTATATCCATTTGTCTCTTATCTCCTTCTTGTACCCCTATTTTGAAAATATCATTTTGTTTGGATTTTTCAGACAGCTCTGTCATCAGTCTTTTACTTCTAGCAATTCTTTTATTCTCTGTTGCTCCACTTCATTGTGTTCCTGTTCTGCAATTTCCATCTCATTGATTGTCTCCTTTACTTGCAGCAACCTGTTATTCATTACCTCCATTGTATATTTCATTTCAGTTACTGTTTTCTTCAGCTCTGAGTGGTTCGTTTTTACCTATTATATCTCCTTGTTGATGTTTTCCCTGGGATCTTCAATACTTGCTTGCAGATCTGTGTGTATATTTAAGACTTTTACTTTGAAATATTTATCAAGATGATTGGTAATCTCTGTTTCATTTATCCCTTTTCTGGTGTATTTTCATGTAGTTTTGTTTGAAAAAAATTCCTCTGCCTCTTCATTTTCTCAGGGTTTCAGTGTTTTTTTCTTTGTATTAGATGGATTTGCTATTCTTCCAGGTCTAGAGAGAACCGCCATTATGAATAAGGCATCCTGTGTTGCCCTGAGGCTTGACTCTTTACTGCCCAGTGCCTGCTTCTTCTTTGTGGTGGAGCCCCAGTTGCTGGTGGGCAATGTGTGGGGACACTTTTCTGTCTGTCTGATGCCAGTGGTCTCAGTCTGCTTCAGTGGGAAGTTTGTCTCAGCCAGCCCTTTGTGACCAGAGATGTGGCTTTTGCTTGGATCATTGTGGGCAAAGCTGCCCTCTGCCTGCCCTGTAGCGATGTCAGGGATGCCCTTCTGCAAGGGCAGTGTGGCTGTTCAGCTCAGGGGTAGGGTGGGGTGCCACAGGGATCAGTGAATTTTTCAGTGACATGATGTTCTGTGGCAGCAAGTCACACAGGCAACACATAGTGGTGGAAGGCTCACAGCACTAGTCTTGGCTACCTGTCAGGAGGAAGGTGCTCTCAGAGTTCAGTTCTCTATGTACCTCCACAGGTGGGATTTGACAAGGCTGATAAAGTTTGTGGAGCATCCCTCTGCCTTCCATGCAGCAAGGTCTGGCTCTGTTGGTCCAAGTGGGATGGCACACAAGTGGTGTGCAAGCTAGTGCCTCAGACAAGCTAGGGCCTGAGACACTAGTGAGGGAGATGGGTTATCTGTTGGGCTGAAGGAGGGCCGGGGTGGTAGTTCCACATGCTTTTTCAATTATGGAGAGAGAGCTCCTTCCAACCCTCATCCCTCTGGCACCCCTCCCACTGCTGACAAGTCTTTCAAACTGATGCCTCTGCTTTGGATTTCAGCAGAACAGGTGGATCATGCCTGCCCTCCACAAGCAACTGGAGTCTCAACCTCCTAGAGTGTTCCAACTCTCCCTAGTTCCCATCCCTGCCAATCACCATAACTTTATGCAATGTGGACTTGTGATCCCAGGGCATATCTTTGGTTGAAGGTGCACAGAATCCCTGGGTGCCTATCCCCTCCTTGCTCCATTCCTCTGCCTATGGGCTGGGAAGGCCTTGGGTCCTGCTCAGTTGCAGGTATGGCATTTTACCCTTTTGTGTGTGGTCTTCTCTTCTTCCCAGGTGTAGGTGGTCTGCTCTGCAGTCTTCAGCTCATTTTCAGGTTTAGTTGTATTTGCTATAGTTGCTTCCTTGGTTTGTTTGTGGGAGGAAGTTTCCACCTTGACTTCCTACTCTGTCATCTTTTTCCATCAAATCCATACACTTTAAAAATACACAATTTTATTTGTCAATTATAATGCAATAAAGCTGGGAAGTACATAGAAAAAAGTGAAAAGAGAACCTACTACATAAAATGTAAATGACTTGTATCCAGGTTATTCAAAAAATGTTTAAGAAAAATTCAATTGAAAATGAACAAAAATATTTGAATAGAAAGTTCTCTAAAGATATTTAAGTGGTCAATAAGCATAAAAAATGCTTAACATTATTATATTCATTAGGGAATTGAAAATGAAAAGCACAGTCAGATGCCACTTCACAACATTTGAATGTCAATAATAAAAATGACAGGAGAAAGGGGACAAAAGCTGGTGTAGTAGGAAGGCAAGGCAGAAACCTCCTTCCACACACATCAAAGAAGCAAGTACAGTAAATACAACTAGCAATGAAAATGGTCTGAAGACTACAAAACAGACCATCTTATAAGGTGAAGAAGAGAAAACTGCACAGAGAAGGGGAAAATGGTAGAACCAAGATTTATCAGGATGCAATCCCTTCCCCCATCCCAGCCCACAAGTGTGAGGGAGAAAAACAGAGTGAGAAGGGGATAACTGCTGAATAGCTCTGCACACCTGGTCCTGGAGATCAGCTCTGGGAACATGTGTCCACATTGCATTGGGCTTTGGTGATTAATGAGGCTAGATGTATGGGAAATATGGAGCACTCTGGGAGGCTGAGACTCCTGCTGGTTGTGGAGGATAGATATGCTCCATCAGTCCCTATTAAACCCAACATAGGGGAAGCAGTTTGAAAGATTTACCAGCAGTGGGAAGGCTGCCATAGTGATGGGGATTTGACAAAGCTCCATACCACGTGCTGACATCTCAGCTATGAGGCACTTACTTGTGCACCCACCTGGCCTGCTCAGCCCAGCAGCAGACTTTGATGCCTGGCAGGTAGAGGGAGGCTTTTCCAGCTTTCCTGGCTTTCTATCTGCCAACTGGGGGGGTGCATCTGGGAGCCAGCTCCAAATGTTCCTTCTTCTTTGATGGGGACCAGCCCCAAGACACACTTTCCTGTGCACCTGCCCTGCACACCCCAGTGGCCCAGCAGTGCTGCCATAGCTGCTGGGCTGGCATATGGCAGCCCAAGCCACAAAGTGTATTACATGGTTCACAAAGGGCTTCTGCTGACAGAGATCAGCCATTTCCAGAAGACAGGCAGAAAGGAGGCCCCACCCACAGCCAAGCAACGGAAACTGCAGCTCCACTGCAAAAAAGAAGTAGGTGCTTGTAAGCATATTCTTGAGCATATAGGCACCACAGGATGCCTTCTTCATAAAGCCATTACTTTCTAGACCAGGAGGTATAGTGGATCTATCTTTACAAAGGAAGAAACAAAATGCCAGAGAAAATGAGAGGGCAGAATATGTTCAAAACAAAATAACAGAATAAGAAAACAGAAAGAGGTCTTAAGTAAATGGAGATCCCCAGTCTTCTTGATAAATATTTCAAAGAAACAGTCATAAATAGGCTCACTGATCTGCAGAAAAGTATTGAGGCTCTCAGGGAGGACATCAACAAAAGAGGGAAAATTTGAAAAAGATCCACACAGAGTTAAAGAATACAATACAGTAAATAAAATTAAAAATATAATGGAGGGAAATAATAATAGATTACTGCAAGTAGAGGAGACAATCAATGAGCTATAAGTTATAGAATAGGAAAACAACAAAGCTGAGGAACAGAGAGAAAAAAGAATCTCTAGAAATGAGAGACTGCTATGACAGCTGTGTGACAACACCAAATGAAATAATATTCACATAATAGAGGTAAGAGAGAGACAAGAGTAGAAAGGCTCTTTAAGGAAATATTTGCTGAAAAGTCCCCCAATCTGGGGAAGGAAATAGACACCCAGGTCCTATAAGCACAAAGAGCTCCTAAGAAAAGGAATCCCAGGAAGACAACACCAAGACATATAATTATAATGACAAAGATTAACTATAAAGAGAGACTTTTGAAAACATCTAGAGAGAGGAAAAAAATGCTTATAAGGGCATCCACATAAGGCTATCAACAAACTTCTCAGCAGAAACTTTACAGGCCAGAAGAGAGTGATATGAAATATTTAATGTATTAAATTAGAAGGACCTTCATTCAAGAGTCCTCTACCCAGCAAACGAAAGAGAGATTAAATGTTTCCAGATAAATGAAGGTTAAAACAATTCACTGTCACAAAACTTGCCTTACAGGATAGGTTAAAGGGATATCTGTAGATGGAAATGTTATTAAGCCTAAATATTTTGATCAGTGATGATAAAATCACAGAAAATGTAGTAAACCAATTACTATCTAAGCAAGTATGAAGTTAAAAACAAAAACGAAAACAAGTGGTAAAATCAGCTATACACAAAATCAATCAAGGGATATGCAAGAAAATGCAGGTAATGACATCTAATACATAAAGTGTGGAGGAGGAAAGACAATAAAAAGGAAGTACATTTAGATTGTGTTTGAAACAGAGTAACCATCAATTTAACATTGACTGTTATATATTTAGGAAATTATACAGGAACCTTATGGTAACAACAAACCTAAAGCCTAAAATAGATACACAAAAAAGTGAAAAAAAAAAAGAAATACATTCAAAACACTGAAGAAAACTATCAAATAACAAGATAAGAGTAAAAGAAAGGAAGAAAGAGAACAACTACAGAACAACCAGAAAACAATTAATAAAATGGCAATAAGTACATACCCATCAATAACTACCTTAAATCTAATGGATTGATTGCACCAATCAAAAGACATAGGTTGGCAGAATGGATGATAAAACAAGACCCCTCTATATATTGCCTGCAAGACTCATTTCAGACTGAAAGACATATATAGACTGAAATTAAGGGGTGGAAAAGATATTTCATACAACTGACAGGCAGAAAAAAGACAGTAGCAGTACTTATATCAGACAAAATAGACTTCAAAACAAAGTAACAAGAGGCAAAGAAGGACATTACATAATTATGAATAAAGGAATGAGTCCAACAAGAGGATAAGAGAATTATAAATATCTATACATCAAATATAGGAACACCTAAATATGTAAAAGAAATACTAACAGAATTAGAGGAACAAAGTGCCTGCGACTTATCCTTATTAGGGGACTTTAACACCCCACTTACATCATAATGAAGAAGTAAAACTGTCACTATTTGCAGATGACATGATACTATGTATAGAAAACTTTCAGATTCCTTCAAAAATCTATTGAAACTAATAACTGGATTCAGGGAAAATTTCAAGATAAAAAATTAATATACAGAAATCTGTGCATTCTTATATCCTAGTAATGAACTAACAGAAGGAGAAATAAGGAAAACAATTCCACTTACAACTGCATCGAAAAGAATAAAATACCTAGGAAAAAACCTAACCAAGGAGTTGAACAACATGTACTCCGAAAACTATAAGACACTGATGAGAGAAAGTAAATAAGACAAAAAGAAATGTAACTCTATGTCGTGCTCATAGATCAAAAGAATTAATATCATTCAAATAGCCATCCTACCAAAAGCAATTTACAGATTTAATGGAATCCCTATCAAAATACCAATGACATTTTTCAATAGACTAGAGAAAATAATCCTAAAATTCATATAAAACCACAAAAGACCGTGAATAGCCAAAGCAATCCTGAGAAAAAAGAACAAAGCTGGGGGTATTACACTCTTTGACTTCAAGCTGTACTACAGTAATGAAAACAGTTTGGTACTGGCACAAGAACAGACCCACAGATCAATGGAAGAGAACAGAGAGCCCAAATATAAACTCACACATATTTTATCAATTAATATATGATAAAGGAGCCAATGAATATACAATGAGGAAAAGACAGCTTTTTCAACAACTGGTGTTGGGAAAACTGGACAGCTACGTGCAAGAGAATGAAACTGGATTACTGTCTAACTCTATACACAAAAGTAAACTCCAAATGTACTAAAGTGTTAAATGTAAGACATGAAACCATAAAACTCTTAGAAGAAAAAATAGGCAAAAGTCTCTTGAATATAAGCATGAGAATTTTTTTTTTTTTGGTCACATTTCCCTGGGCAAGGAAAACAAAATAAAAAATGAACAAGTAGGACTACATCGAAATAAAAAGCTTCTGTGCATCAAAGGACACTATCAACAGAACAAAAAGGCATCCTACAGTATGGCAAAATATATTCATAAATGATTTACCCAATAAGGGGTTAACATCCAAAACATATTAAGGACATATATGACTCCACATCAAAAAAACAAATAACCTGAATAAAATATGGGCAGAGGATCTGAACAGGCATTTTTCAAAACAAGAAACACAGATGGCTAACAGGCACATGAAAGATACTCCATATTGCTGATAATCAGGGAACTGCAAATTAAAACCACAATGACATATCATCTCACAACAGTTAGAATGACCATTATCCAAAAGGCAATAAATAACAAATGTTGGTGAAGATGTGGAGAAAAGGGAAACCTCCTACGCTATTGGTGGGAATGTAAATTGGTATAGCCACTGTGGATACCAGTGTGGAGTTTCCTCAGAAAACTAAAAATAGAAATTCCATACAACCCAGTAATTCCACTTCTCGGAATTTATCTGAAGAAAGCAAAATCCCTGATTTGAAAAGATATATGCACCTCTGTGTTTATTGCCACATTACTTACAATAGCCAAGATACAGGAACAACAAAAGTGTCCATCAGTAAATGAATGGATAAAGAAGTTATACATACACACAATAAAATATTATTCAGCCAAAAAAGGAAATAAATCCTGCCATTTGTGATAACATGGATAGATCTAGAGGGTATTAGGCTAGGTGAAAGAAACCAGACAGAGAAAGACAAACACCATATGACTTCACTTACTTGTGGAATCTGAAAAGAAAACAAAACAAAATAAAAAAACATCAGTAGACTCAGACACACTGGGAAGTGACTGGGGTAGGTGGGTGGGGAGAGGGAGGGCATTAATTCAGCACAAAATTCTCAATTATAATACAAGTTGATTACGAGGATGGTAACACAGTATGGAGAATATAGCCATGATTCTGGAACATCTTTCTATGTTGACAGATAGTAACTTCACTAGGTGGGTTACCTGTTGAACCACTGTGTTGTATAGTGGAAACCAATATAAGATTGTATATCAACTATACTTCATTAAAAAATGCCATACTTTCACCCTCATCATTTTGTTTAAAATGTTCAATTTTATTTAGGGGATGTAAATACACATTTTTGTTTATGTATATTGTCTAAATAAAGAATTGGAATTATTTTTAAACAGTTTGTATCATATAAAAGTCAGTGGTTCAAACCCCATTGTACCAATTTGGCAAGTTTAAGGTCAAGTGATGTGGTTACAGATTATAAAAAGAACAATTCTTACATTAAAACTGAGAGAGGTTCACAAGGTTCAGCAGCAGTTCATCCCTGTTAAATAGGCAACAAAAGTTTATTCATAACCTCTTCCCTCAGCACTTGCTTGCTCACAGTAGATGTTCAGTATATGGCAACTGACTGACCTATCCTCCCTTAGAGCCCAAACAGTGCCTTCTTCCATTGAACTACATTTTGTACTCCTCCTTTGACATCATATGTGCTGCCTCCTGCATGGATCTCCCCAGAATCCACTAGAGGCGAATCAAAGAAATTAATATTTCTTTAACCCCTACTTTTAGAGGGGACCTTGACTGGAAGAGCTGAGGTATAATTTATGACTCCTGCTCTCTAGGACACCTTATTCAGTGGTTTAAATTTTTGCAGGCTAGAGTAGGATATATTTTGTGAAACAAATTTTATGAATAATCTCATTTTATAAATTAGAAAAAAGGGATTGTTTTCAGATATGCATGGAATGGACCAAAGCTCCCAATATTTGGGGTTTGCCCCTCTCAAGAGATATTTTAGTTTGCAAGAAAAATGTTACTCAGGTTTCCTCAACTAATGGGGGTTATAAGTATTGAAAGTTATTTTATTGAGAGGTTAACCTGAGCCTTGTTTTCATACTGCAGAAGATTCAGGAAGACAGAACTGTTTGTATTTTCCTTCCCCTGTTTAAAAATTATTTTTTCCCAGTCCTGTTCTAAAACACTTCTATCAAAACAAACTAGCTGGATTGCTTGGATCAGTTACAATTTTTTAAAACTTGATTAAAAATGTAAACAGTTAATCCAGTAATGTGATGAACTTGATTGATACTTTCTTCTGTGAAAGGTTTTCTCAATAACATCAATATGGGCTTACAGACATGCACAGGCTGAAAGGGAAAGGAAGAGGGATATAATCATTAGCCCCTATAGCCTTCCTGCCAATTTCTACTGTTCTTCACAGTAGTATGATTTAGAGTCTTCACAGAAGTTATAAAGAAGAATAAAATAAACTACCCAGTGTTAATAGATGTAAATGTGGGAAATGCCAAGTTACCATAAATATTAGCTAAGAATGCAGAAAGACACATAGAATGCCAAAATAGCCATCCTTTTTTCTCTGCCTTTTACTCAACTTTTTATTTAAATTTTCTTCATGTAGCATTCAAAACTAGGTCAACAAGGGCCTAGTAGTTATCTGTTCTGCCTTTGATCTCTTAAGTCAAATCAACTCACCCAGCTGCCACAGACCATCTGGCTCACAAGAAAAAGTCACAAATACCTAGCAGTTCATGCCATTTGTTCAACCCCATTTCTACCCCTAAAAAAGACTCATACCATCTGGCGCATGAAGAGCTTGAAACACATCACTCCATGATAACAATAAGTAAAAAGTTGAACAGACTGAAAAATCAACAGCTCTCTTCTCTTATCTGTAACATTGGTGAGGATACAAGGAAAACTGCTGCCCCCAAGATTAGAGAGACCTAAAGGCAAATACAGAGAATAATAACTTACCAAAGCAGAGACTCATGAACAGAAACCACCTACCAGGGCCAAGGTATGAAAACTAGAATTGTAATTAAATGGATTGCTGGAGTCTCAGTGTGGACAGCTCTGAGATTTAAAATTCCAGGGCCACCAGTTATAAGGGCCCCCACAATTTTGTGAGATTTAAATCCAGAAGCTAGACCAGGTTCACACCATAAATAATGGAGAAAAATCCCCTCCCGCTTCTGGAAGGGGGAGAGGAAAATATACCATTTTGAAGTATGCCAGAGCACTATGTCCTTCTTAACAAGGCCTGCCCTGAGGGGAAACTAACCTGGAGGATTATTATCAGAGCCTAAACTGCTGAGATATTATTGGAACCTAACTGAACTGGCAAAGGAAATGCCAACCCCTGTCAGCTCTATTTTTCTGTGTTGGAGGGAAATACACAACTCCAGCTCACTGTACTGTCTTCTCCCACTTAAAACGGAGAAAAATTTTAAAACACTTGTGTAGTTTACAATCCAGAGGCATAGGCCCACTTAAAGATTGAGACTTAATCAAAGGACTGTAGAAAATTTCCCCTTTCCCCACACCTCATCATATTACTAAAGGCCTATCTATAACAGTTCTCTTTACATGGTACATTATATCTGGCTATGAAGAAAAAATTACAAGGCTAAAAGCCCAAAAAATACAACTTGAAGAAACATAGAAAACATCAGAACCAGACATGGCGGGAATGTTGAAATTATCAGACTAGGAATTTAAAACAACTATGATTAATATGCTAAGGGATTGTTTTACGCCAATATCAAACTATCCATAACCAATGTTATAGTTGGACTGACTGATAAAGTCCAGAAAGCAGTACCACTTTTTTGAATAAGCCCACACGCCATCTCAGAGAGACCTAGGTTTCTTTTACTTAGGCTACAAGCATTTTCTGGAGGACATGTCAGCAGGCCACAGGTCCACCTTTTCCCTGACCCCTCCCCTCAAAAGCCCATCAGAAAACTCAGCCATGAAAAGCCTTTTACTCTGTAAGAGAGGCCTTCTTTGTTCTGCTCACAAGAACAGAGGGGTCCCTGTCAGGCTTAGCAATAAATCTGCTGGGACCCTTGAGTTCACATCCCTTCTTTTCCTTTTTATTTTTAATAGCTTATTTTGGTATCATTAATCTACAATTACGTGTGCAATATTATGGTGATTAAACTACCCCCTTCCTCAGGTCCCCCCCAACAACTCCATTACAATCACTGTCTTTCAGTGTAGTGAGATGATATAGAGTCACTACTTGTCTTCTCTGAGTTGTACAGCCCTCCCAATGACCCCCCAACATTACATCTGCTAATCATAATGCCCCTTTTACCCCCTTGTCCCTACCTTCTGACCCATCCTCGCCAGTACCTTTCTCTTTGGTAACTATTACTCCGTTCTTGAGTTCTGTGTGTCTGCTGCTGTTTTGTTCCTAGAGTTTTATTCTTTGTTCTTATACTCCACATGTGAGTGAAATTATTTGGTACTTGTCTTTTTTGGCTTGGCTTATTTAATTAGCTCAATCCATGTTGATGCAAAAGGTAGGATTTGTTTTCCTCTTATGACTGTATAATATTCCACTGTCTATATGTACCACTTCTTCTTTATGCATTCATCTACTGATGGACACTTAGGTTGCTTCCATTTCTTGGCTATTGTAAATAGTGCAACGATAAACAAAGGGGTGCATCTGTCTTTTTGAAACTGGGCTGCTGCATTCTTAGGGTAAATTCCTAGGAGTGGAATTCCTGGGTCAAATGGTATTTCTAGTTTCAGTTTTTTGAGGAACCTCCATACTGCTTTCCACATGGTTGAACTAATTTGCATTCCCACCAGCAGTGTAGGAGGGTTCCCTTTTCTCCACATCCTCACAAACATTTGTTGTTGTTTGTGTTTTGGATGTTGGCCATCCTTACTGGTGTGAGGTGATATCTCATTGTGGTTTTAATCTGCATTTCTCTTACGATTAGTGATGTGGAGCATCTTTTCATGTGCCTGTGGGCCATCTGAGTTTCTTCTTTGGAGAAGTGTCTATTCATGTCCTCTGCCCATTTCTTAATTGGATTATTTACTTTATTTTTGTTGAGGTGCATGAGTTCTTTATATATTTTGGATGTCAACCCCTTATTGGATACGTAATTTATGATTATATTCTCCCATACTGTAGGATGTCTTTTTGTTCGACTGGTGGTGTCCTTTGCTGTGCAGAAGGTTTTCAGGTTGGTATAGTCCCACTTGTTCATTTTTGCTTTTGTTTCCCTTCCTCAGGGAGATATGTTCATAAAGATGTCGCTGATGTTTATGTCCAAGAAATTTTTGCCTATGTTTTTTCTAAGAGTTTTATGGTTTAATGACTTACATTCAAGTCTTTGATCCATTTTGAGTTAACTTTTGTGTATGGGGTTAGACAGTAGTCCAATTTTGTTCTCTTACATGTAGCTGTCCAGTTTTGCCAACACCAGCTGCTGAAGAGGCTGTCATCTCCCCATTGTATATCCAAGGATCCTTTATCAAATATTAATTGAGTGTATATGTTTGGGTTACTGTTTGGATTATCTATTCTATTCCACTGGTCTGTGAGTCAGTTTTTGTGCCAATACCAAATTGTCTTGATTACTATGGCTTTGTAGGAGAGCTTGAAGTCAGGGAGCATAATTCCCCTGTTTTCTTCCTCCTTCTCAGGATTGCTTTGGCTATTCGGGGTATTTTGTGGTTCCATATGAATTTTAGAATTATTTCTTCCAGTTCATTGAAGAAAGCTGTTGGTATTTTGATAGGGATTGCATTGAAACTGTAGATTGCTTTAGGTAGTATAGCCATTTTGACAATATTTATTCTACCTAGCCAAGAGCATGGAATGAATTTCCATTTGTTAGTGTCCTCTTTAATTTCTCTTAGGAGTGTCTTGTAGTTATCACAGTATAGGTCTTTCACTTCCTTCGTTAGGTTTATTCCTAGGTATTTTATTCTTTTGGATGCAATTGGGAATGGAATTGTTTTTCTGATGTCTATTTCTGTTAGTTCATCATTAGTGTATAGGAAAGCAACAGATTTCTGTGTGTTAACTTTGTATCCTGCAACTTTGCTGAATTCAGATATTAGTTCTAGTAGTTTTGGAGTGGAGTCTTTAGGGATTTTTATGTACAATATCATTTCATCTGCAAATAGTGACAATTTGACTTCTTCTTTACCAATTTGGATAAACCTTTTATTTCTTTGTTTTCTCTGATTCCTGTGGCTAGGACCTCCAGTACTATGTTGAATAACAGTGGAGAGGGAGGTCATCCCTGTCTTGTTTCCTGTCTTAGATGAAAAGCTTTCAGCTTCTCACTGTTAAGTATGATGTTAGCTGTGGATTTGTCATATATAGCCTTTATGATGTTGAGGTACTGGCCCTCTATACCCATTTTGTTGAGAGTTTTAATCATTAATGGATGCTGTATTTTGTCAAATGTTTTCTCAGCCTCTATGGAGATGAACATGTGGTTTTTGTTCTTCTTTTTGTTGATGTGGTGCATGAAGTTGATGGATTTTCGAATGTTGTACCATCCTTTCATCCCTGGGATGAATCTACTTGATCATGGTGTATGATCCTTTCCATGTATTTTTGAATTAGGTTTGCTAATATTTTGTTAAGTATTTTTGCATCTACCTTCATCAGATATATTGGTCTGTAGTTTTCTTTTTTGGTAATGTCTTTGCCAGGTTTTAGTATTCGAGTGATGCTGGCTTCATAGAAAGAGTTTGGACGTATTCTCTCTTCTTCTATTTTTTGGAAAACATTAAGGAGAATGGGTGTTGTTTCTTCTCTATATGTCTAGAAGAATTCAGAGGTGAATCCATCTGGTCCAGGGGTTTTGTTTGGGTGGTTTTTTGATTACTGTTTCAATTTCGTTGCTGGTGATTGGTCTGTTTAGTTTTTCTGTTTCTTTTTTGGTCAGTTTCAGAAGGTTGTGTTTTTCTAAGAAGTTGTTCATTTCTTCTAGGTTTTCCAGCTTGTTAGCATATAGATTCTCATAATATTCTTATAATTATTTGTATTTCTGTAGGGTCTGTCATTATTTTTCCTTTTCTCATTTCTGATTCTGTTTATGTGTGTAGATTCTCTTTTGCTCTTAATAAGTCTGACTAGGGGGATATCAATTTTGTTTATTTTTTCAAAGAACCAGCTCTTAGTTTCATAGATTTTTTCTATTGTTTTATTCTTCTCAATTTTGTTTATTTCTTCTCTGATCTTTATTATGTCCCTCCTTCTGGTGACTTTGGGCCTCATTTGGTTTTCTTCTTCCAATTTCAGTAATTGTGTCTTTAGACTATTCATTTGGGAATGTTTTTCCTTCTTTAGATAGGCCTCGATTGCAATATACTTTCCTCTTAGAACTGCCTTTGCTGCGTCCCACAGTAGTTATGGCTTCGTGTTGTTGTTGTCATTTGTCTCCATATGTTCTGTAATTTCTGTTTTGATTTGGTCATTAACCCATTGATTAATTAGGAGAATGTTGTTAAGTCTCCATGTATTTGTGAGCCTTTTTGTTTTCTTTCTAATATTTATCTCTAGTTTTATACCTTTGTGATCTGAGAAATTGGTTGGTAGAATTTCAATATTTTTAATTTACTGAGGTTCTTTTTGTGGCCTAGTATGTGGTCTATTCTGGAAAATGTTCCATGTGCACTTGAGAAGAATGTGTATCCTGTTGCTTTTGGGTATAGAGTTCTGTAGATGTCTGTTAGGTCCATCTGTTCTAGAGTGTTGTTCAGTGCCTCTGTTTCTTTACTTCTTTTCTGTCTGGTTGATCTGTCCTTTTGAGTGAGTGGTGTGTTGAAATCACCTAAAATGAATGCATTGCTGTCTACTTCCTCCTTTAATTCTGTTAGTATTTGTTACACATATGCTGGCGCTCCTGTTTTGGGTTCATATATATTTATAATGGTTATATCTTCTTGTTGGACTGACCCCTTCATCATTATGTAATGTCCTTCTTTATCTCTTGCTATTTTCTGCATTTTGAAGTCTACTTTGTCTGATACAAGTACTGCAACACCTGCTTTTTTCTCCTTGTTGTTTACATGAAATATCTTTTTCCATCCCTTCACTTTTAGTCTGTGTATATCTTTGGATTTGAGGTGAGTTTCTTGTAAGCAGCATATAGGTGAGTCTTGATTTTTTATCCATTCTGTTACTCTGTGTCTTTTGATTGGTGCATTAGGGTGATTATCGATAGATATGTATTATTGACATTGCTGGCTTTAGATTCACGGTTACCAAAGGATCAAGAATTGCTTCTTTACTATCTAACCATTTAACTTAACTTTCTTGTTAAGTTATTATAAACACAGTCTGATTATTCTTTATTCTCTCCCTTCTTATTCTTCCTCCACCATTCTTTATATATTAGGTGTTTTATTCTTTGCCTTAGGTAGTATTTGGATGGTCTGCTTTCTTTGCCATGATTTTATTTTCTCTGGTGACATCTTTTTAGCCTTAGGAGTGCTTCCCTCTAGAGCAGTTCCTTTAATATGTCCTGTAGAGTTGGTTTATGGGAGGCAAATTCTCTCAGCTTTCGCTTGTCTGGAAATTGTTTAATCCCTCCATCATATTTAAATGATAATCATGCTGGATACAATATTCTTGGTTTGAGGCCATTCTGTTTCATTATGTTAAATATATCATGCCATTCTCTTCTGGCCTGTAAGGTTTTTGTTGAGAAGTCTGATGATAGTCTGATGGGTTTTCCTTTGTAGGTGGTCTTTTTTCTCTCTCTAGCTGCCTTTAATACTCTGTCCTTATCTTTGATCTTTGCCATTTTAATTATTATGTGTTTTGGTGTTGTCTTCCTTGGGTCCCTTGTGTTAGGAGATCTGTGGGTTTCTGTCAACTGTGAGACCATTTTATTTCCCAGCATGGGGAAGTTTTCAGCAATTATTTCTTCAAAGACACTTTCTATCCCTTTATCTTTCTCTTCTTCCTCTGGTACTCTTATAATGTGAATATTGTTCCGTTTGGATTGGTCACACAGTTCTCTTAATATTCTTTCATTCCTAGAGATCCTTTTATCTCTCTCTGTGTCAGCTTCTCTGTATTCTTGTTCTCTGATTTCTATTCCATTAACAGTCTTTTGCATCTCGTCCAGTTTACTGCTAAGCCCGTCGATCGCTTGTCTCATTTCTGCATTGTTTTTCCTCACTTCCCTCACTTCCTCCCTCAGCTCTTGCATATTTCTCTGTAGATCCATCAGCATGGTTATGACTTTTATTCTGAATTCTTTTTCAGTAAGATTGTGCATTTCCATCCCTTCAGACTTCCTATCTGGTGTCTGGGCTTGAATAAGCTTTCTTTGTACCATATTCCTCTGTCTTTTCATGGCGATAGAAGTGGTCACTGGTAGGTGCCACATATGTCAGCTGGGCTCTTAAGACCGCCTCATGGGGTGTCGATTCCTCTCAGGTGCAGATGCAGGCTGTGCTCTGTGCTGTAAATTCTGGTCTCTCTTTTAGGAGTAGTTGTATTTGCTGTATTTTCATAGCTTTATATAATTTTGGGAGGAGATTTCTGCCACCCTGCTCATGCCGCCATCTTCCCAGAACACCCTTCTTTTCCTTTTATCTGGTGCAGAAACCTGGGAGCAGGAGCTGAGAGCAGGAGCCCATTTGCAACCTAGGAAGCAGTGGTCAGCATCAGCTCATCCCAGGATAACTCCTAGATCCTGAGAGCCTGCTGTGTCTTGCCCCATTTATCTTCCCTTGTTCACCCAACGCCACCCTTGGAAACTCAATTTAGGGGATTGTCCTGCCATCCGTCAATCTACACATCCACCACCTGCACTAATCCATTGTCATTCCCAGGAGGGTAAGATTCTGGCCTCATTGGCTTTCTCGTGGCACCCAGAGAAAGTAGAACCACTGTCCCCTTTCTCTTTTATAGTTTCCCTTCCTCTTTGTTTTCCATTTGAGAACACCATAACAAAAGGGAATCTCCTTTACTCTGACTAGGGGGGACACTTTCTTTCAACATGCAGGACAATCTTATCTGTCTCCAGGAGCCCACGACTCTCGTTGGGAAGCCAATTGCAGGGAAATGTCCAGGCTTCCTGTTTCCCAACTCAGCACCTTTCTCATCATCCCATGATGGACAATTCTCCCTCAACAACATTGGCAGACACACCCCCTCAGCTTTCTCCTGTGTAATCTTTCTCAATTTGGATTAAAAGGAGATACCAAAACGAAAAAAATGATCTTTTACTCCACTTCTGTGGAATAATACAAACACAATAACAGGTCACAGTGGCCAGCTGAGGGTACTTTCAATTTCCAAATTCTCTGATATCTTGATAACTTCTTCTAGAGGACTGACAAATGGTCAGAGGTTCCCAAATCCAAGCCTTCTTCACCCTCCATGAGCAACCCTACATTTGTTCCTCCCTCTTGTCTCTTCAAATCCTTCTCACCAAATCAAAACACCCTAAATCTCCTCCTGCCAAACAAAATCCCTATAAAGTTCTCCTTACAGAACAAAAATCCCCTACCCCTACACTGACAACATTACCCATTTACCCTCCTCTTCCCTCCAGTGTTGACAAGTTTAACTCAGCTGATAACACTCCACCTTATCATCCTCCTCTTCCTCAACAGCCTCAGCAAAGTCCAAATCTTTCCCCACCATTGGCTCCCTTTGAATACCCCTCCCCGTCCCCCTTTACAATATCTTCTGGCCCGTCTGCCTCTTTTAACCCAACCCAGTCTCCAAACCCGCCCTTTACCCACCTCAGACACACTCTCACACCCCTGCTTCCCACCCAATACCTCCCCAGACTGCTTCTTACCATATCCTATCCTTCCGTGAGGTAGCAGGCATAGAAAGGTCTGTTTGTATTCACATCTCCTTTTTAATTAATGATCTGGACCACATTGAACAAAAGATGGGGTCCTTCTCAGAAAATCCAGATAAATTCAGGAAAGAGTTCCCCCACATTACTGAAATATACAACCTCACTTGAGAGGGCATTTACCTTATCCTGTTGTCCACCCTCATGAATGATGAGAGGGAACATTTGGCATCAGGCCAAAAATCATGCTGATGAGCTGCACTTCCAGCATCCAGATAACCATGCACTGGCAGCTCAAGTCGTACCCAGAGCTGAGCCCCAAAACCTCTAATGGACATCCCAACTTGGTGACCCGGGTAGGGAAAGTTGTGATTACATGATCATTTGCCTCCTGGCAGGGATGGAAAGAAATAAAAATAAACAGGTCAACTATGAGTACCTCAGGGAAATTACCCAGGGGGCAGATGAAAACCCAGCCCTCTTTATGAACTGTCTTTCAGAGGTCGTGAACAAATACACAATCACCAGTCCTAACTTTCCTGAGGGTCTTAGTCTCCTACACCCCTCCACTTCATTTCCCAATCTTACCCAGATATTCGTAAAAAGATCCAAAAATTATAAAATGGACCCCAAACAGCCAAAAAAGAGCTTCTAGACTTTTCCTTTAAAGTTTTCAGCCAAGATGTGGAACTAAAAATCTCAGAAAGAAAAACAGGCTAAAGCCAAATATCAGATTCTGGATTCCCTAACTCAACCTCTTGCTGACAAGCCTACAAAAGGCTCCACCCCCACCCCCACCTAGCAACTGTTTTCACTTTAGTAATCCAGGCCACTGGGCAAATGCTTACCCTAATCCCAGGCCTCCTACAATGCCATGTCTGAACTGAAGACAGTGCAGTCACTGGAAAATGGATTTCCTTCTAGGGAAATCAGCCCATCCCTTGAGTTCTCTCCCCTCCAGGTGACTGGACACATCTACAGAGGACCTGGGGGACCTCATGGCCTTGTTTTCAGGGACTGATGGATGTGGTCTGGATTCCAAGGCCCCCTCCATGAGGACACCAGCAGATCCACAGGTAACAATGGCAGTGTGCAGAAGTCAGGTTTCTTTTCTGGTCAACACAGTGGCCAGCCTCTCTGTGATTATTGAATATTCCGGACCTTTGCTCTTCTCCTCTATCTTGGTTGTTGGGATGAAAGGCTTAATAGAAAAACAAGCCCAAAACCCTCCTTTATACTGTTCCTTGGGCCATATAAATTTCACTCACTCCTTTTTGGTTATTCCCCACTGCACCCCCCCCTTCTGGGAAGAGATATTCTCCACTGCATGGGGCATACTTGCACTTTCCCTAACTTCCCTTGGAAACCTCCCTCATTTTCCCAGTCATACCTCCTAACGAGGCCCTCCCCTCTGAGGTTGTACAGCTTATTAAATCACAAGTTGATTCTATCATTTGGGACAAAAAAAACCTTCTGTAACCTCACACCACCAACCCCTCAAAATAGCCCTGAAAGACCCTATTTGATCTGTCACAGTTAATCAATACCCTCTGTGCCCCGACAGCCACCTTGGCCTCCAGCCCATCATCAGCCACCTTTTTAAAGCCCAAATCCTATTCCCTACCCTACCACAATACTCCTATCCTTAGTGTAAAAAAATGTGATTGCTCATTCTGATTAGTCCAAGATCTCCAAATATTAACAAAGTTGTTGCTCCCACCCACCCAGTAGTCCCCAACCCCTACACCCTCCTGTCCCATATCACCCCCAGTACTCAATGCTATACTGTCCTAGACCTCAAAGACACCTTCTTTACTATTCCCCTCAGCCCTGATTCCCAATAATATTTTGCCTTCACCTAAACAGGCCCCATATCTGTGTTCACCCAACAGCTCACATAGACAGTTCTTCCCCAGGGATTTCAGAACATACCCCACTTCTTTGGCCAAGCACTACAAAAGGATTTTCAATCCCTTGACCTCACCCCTAGCCACTTGCTCCAATATGTTGATGACCTCTTGCTTTGCAGCCCCTCAATAAATGATTCTATATCTCACACTATCTCACTTCTCAGATTCCTGGAGAAAAAGGGATGCCATGTATCATATCACAAAGCTCAACTGGTACAGCAAAAAGTCACCTACTTTGGTCTTGACCTCACCCCTACCACTCGCTGCGTACCTTCCTTCTGAAAACAAGCTATTAATAATCTCCCTTTCCCCACCACAAAGCAATATCTTCTTTCCCTCCTGGGGCTTCTTAACTATTTTAGACTCTGGATCCCAAATTTCTAACTCATTGCAAAACCCCTTTAGGAGGCCTCCCACAGGGATCCCCAAAAAAGGGTGCCAGATACAGACTTAATTCCTGCTTCTTTCTGGACCCTTAAATGAGAACCTCAAGGCACCTGATTTAATTCTACCTAACCCTAATAAACCTTTCTTTCTAGTCTTAACCAGGAAAAAGGGACAAGCATTAGAGCTACTCTCACAATCAGCCAGAGACTCCCTCCAGCCTGTTGCCTATTTGTCCAAACAACTCAACCTTGTGATAAAAGGCTGGCCTCTCTGCTTACAAGTCCTAGTGTCAGCTGCACTCCTTATCCCCAAATGCCCAAAAATTTCCCTCCACCAGCCCCTACAGGACACTCTTCACACAAACTCTCCAGTCTTACCAGTCACTGGGATATATCCCTTCTCTCACTGGCCCACGTTCAACTCTTACAATCTCAGCTTCTACAACTGTTGGTTACCTTCTACCTCTCCTGGCCCATTAGCCTTTATCACCCTCATCCTTCTTTTCCTTGCCTGCTTAATTAACATATTCCAAAGAATTTTACAGGATTGAATAGCAGCCATGTCCTGGGAAACTACTTGAGAACACCTCCAAACTGCCTTCCTGCTTCAAAATATCAGAAAACATCCTTCATCACACTCTCTCAGCAGGAAGTAGCCGAGAAAAGAATGGTGAACCATCTTTCTATACCCGTTTAGAATCAGGAATGATAGAGCCTGGACAGGAGTACCACCTTTTTGAATAAACCCACCCACCATCTCAGAAAGACCTAGGTTTCATCTTACTTAGGCTACAAGCATTTTTCAGAGGATACATCAGTAAGCCACAAGCCCTGACCCATCCCCTCAAAATCTCACCAAAAAGTCCAACCATAAAAAGCCTTTTACCCTGTAAAAAAAGATGCCTTCTTTTTCTGATCAATTGAATAGAGGGTTTCCTCTCAGGTTTAGCAATAAACATGCTTGGACTGTTAAGTTTGTGTACCTTCTTTTCATTTTACTAACCCTAGTGGTTCTTATGCTTGCAAGATGCCCTTAGCAATAATCACCAGGAAACTGATAGAGACAAGTTTTATTACTTACAAGACCTAAAAATTACCTAGCAAACTTGGAACTACACAGTGATGTGGGGAGAGAAATTAGATCTCAGGGTCTAAGATTGGAGACCTAGGGTTTTTCAAGATCACTCTTTTTTGTTGAATTTAAAGCATAAGAGTGGGAATTTAAAGTGTGAGAAAAGAAAAAATGTAACTGACTGAAATGGTCAGTTATTGAAATCAACCAATATCTCTAAAACAAAGGAGTCTGGTTGTGGGTGGCCTAGCTCTTTATATGTGGCTATCAATGTGCTTATTCACATAGTATTCATTGAAGTGGATATTGAGCAGATGCCTCAGCAATCAAAACTTAAGTCATGCATTTACATGACAAAAGAAAACCCCCCAACTGTCAGGACTTATACTACACTGGTCTGATGATAATGTAGAAAACATGCAAGAAGAGATAGTCAATGTAAGTATAGAGATGGAAATTTTAAGAAAAAACAAAAAGAAATGTTAATGATAAAAAATTGTAACATAAGTGAAAAATACCTTACATAGGCTTATTAGTACACTGGACATGGCTAAAGAAAGAATCTCTGTGCTACAGGATAGATCAAAAGAATTCAAAAGCAAAGAAAATGAAGATTGAAAAAACCCCAGAATATCTAGGGACAACTAGAATATGTAGTGGAACAACTACAAAAGATGCAGTATACACATAATGGGGGTACCAGAAGGATAAGAGAGAAAGGAACAGAAGAAATATTTTTTAAAAATAGTGACATGAGATTTAAAGATGTCAGCGTGAGAGGTGAGACACAGGCTTCCTCCTAAAATCACATATAATACAAAATATAATTAATACAACTAATCCTGAGAGAGCAACAGGAAAGAGGACTGCATCAGACTGCATACACCTGGAGAAAAGAGCAGACCTCACAGAAAAGGGTAACGTACCAAAGCTGTGGCCTAGTGGGAACCAAGCCCTCCCCCCACCCCATCTCACCTGTGGGAGGAAGAGAAACCAAACTGAGAAGGAAGGGAGTGGAGGCCTGGGACTGCTGAATACCTAACCCTGGAGATCTGCTCTAGGAGCACAAGCCTACATTTCATGGTGCTTGCATGATACTCTCATGATTACAGGGTTGGAGAGCTAAGACAGGCAGAATTCCTGGAGAGACTGAGATTCCAACCACTTGTGGAAAACAGGGATCCATATCTGGCTGCTCTGGGACAAAAGAAAGGTAGGCAAGGGGCAAGGACTGCACAGAGCTTACTGCTCAGGAGAGAGGACAGGCAGACAAAATTGTCTAGGTGAACTCTGGCCAGAAGGTTGGGAGCTTTGCCATATAGACTCTCACATTTAAGGAGGAAAAATAAATCTTCCTCCTTAGACGATCTTCAGGTGCTCCAGCTCCCCTGCTGGTTACACAGATCCAAGGACCCCCGCTGTGATACATAGCCTACTGCACCTTTCTTCTGGCCAGTCCCCCCAGGTGCACAACCGGCAAACCCTACCCTGGCATTAGCCCAGCCAGAGGGAAGATCATTCTACAGCAACTACAAACACAAAGCATAGAGGCTTACACCTGTGTGCTCAGCCCAATGTTTCAGGCAGTGGAGACAGGCATAGCATCAGGTAGCAGGAAGCAGCTCTCTCCTCCCCTGAGACACAAATAACACTCCCCTGCCACCCCCAACATTGCTTCAGGGGCTGATCAGCTCCAGGGAGTAGAGCTTCTGGGCACTAGAAGGCGCCATATACAAATATGAAATGCCAAAGGAATCTGGTTCAGAGTAAAATTCTTAATACCATTCCTAAGAAAGATTGAAATGACATCAACCTCGTGATTCTTCCTGAAAGGGAGTTCCAAATAAAAATCATTAACAATCTCATGGAGGTACAGAAAGATATTCAAGAACTCAGGAATGAATCCCTTTCAGATCCAATCGTTGAAGAGCACAATGGATGGTACTAAAAGCAGACTGGATATGATGGATAAATGAAATAGAAACTAGAGAAGAGGAATACAAAGAAGCTGAGGCACAGAGAGAAAAAAGAAGCTCTGAGAATGAAAGAATATTGAGAGAACTGTGTGACAAATCCAAACGGAACAATATTCATATTATAGGGGTATCAGAAGAAGAAGAGAGAGAGAAAGAGATAGAAAGTGTCTTGGAGGAGGTAATTGCTGAAAAATTCCCCAATCTAGGGAAGGAGATAGTCTCTCAGGCCATGGAGGTGCACAGATCTCCCAACACAAGGGACCCAAGGAAGACAACACCAAGACATAGAGTAATTTAAATGGCAAAGATCAAGGATAAGGACAGACTATTAAAAGCAGCCAGAGAGAGAAATAAGATCACATACAAAGGAAATCCCACCAGGCTATCATCAGACTTCTCAGGAGAAACCTTACAGGCCAGAATAGAGTGGCATGATGTATTTAATGGAATGAAGCAGAAGGGCCTTGAACCAACATTACTTTATATGGCCAGATTATCATTCAAATTTGAATGAGGGATTAAACAATTTCCAGATAAGCAAAAGCTGAAAGAATTTACCTCCCACAAATCATCTCTACAGTGTATTTAGGGGGAACTGCTATAGATGGAAGTGTTCCTAAGGTCTAATAACTGTCACCAGAGGTAATAAAACCACAGTAAAGAAAGTAGAACAGCTAATTACGAACCAAATGCAAAAATTTAAATAACTGTCTCTGAAGTCAATAAAGGGATAGACAAAGAGTACAGAATATGATACCTAATATATAAAGAATGTAGGAGCAAGAAAAAGGAGGAAGAAGAAGAAAAAAGAACATTTAGATTGTGCTTTTAATAACATATTAAGTAAGTTAAGTTAGACTCTTAGATAGTAAGGAAGTTAAACTTGAACCTTTGGTAACCACGAGTCTAAAGCCTGCAATGACAATAAGTACATAACTATCCATACTCACCCTAAATGTAAATGGAATGAATGCACCAACAAAAAGACATAGAGTCACTGAATGGATAAAAAAGCAAGACCCATCTATATGCTGCCTACAAGAGACTCACTTTAAACCCAAAGACATCCACAGATTAAAAGTGAAGGGATGGGAAAAGATATTTCATGCAACTAATAGGGACAGCAAAGCAGGAGTTTCAGTACTTGTATTAGACAAAATGGACTTCAAAACAAAGAAAATCACAAGAGACAAAGAAGGACATTACATAATGATAAAAGGGTCAATACAACAAGATATGACCATTATAAATATCTATGCGCCCAACACAGGATCACCTACATATGTGAAACAAACACTAACAGAATTAAAAGGAGAAATAGAATACAGTACATTCATTCTAGGAGACTTCAACTCTCCATTCAGTCTGAAGGACAGATCAACCAGACAGAAATTAAGTAAGGAGACAGAGGCACTGAACAACACAATAGAACAGATGGACCTAACAGACATCTACAGAACTCTACACCTAAAAGCAGCAGAATACACATTCTTCTCAAGTGCTCTTTGAAGATTTTCAAGAACAGATCATATACTAGGCCACTAAAGGGGCCTCAGTAAATTCAAACAGATTGAAATATATCGACCAGTTTCTAAGATGACAAAGTTATGAAACTAGAAATAAATTATGCAAAGAAAATGAAAAATCCCACAAACACATGGAGGCTTCACAACATGCTACTAAATAACCAATGGATGAATGACAAATAAAAACAGAGATGAGGCAATATATGGAGACAAATGAAAACAATAATTCAACACCACAAAATCTGTCGGATGCAGCGAAGGCCGTGTTAAGAGGAAAGTATATTGCAATAAAGGCCTATTCAGGAAAGAAGAACAATCGTATATGAGCAGTCAAAACGAACGATTAACGAAACTGGAAAAACAAATGAGACCTAAAGTCAGTAGTAGGAGGTACATAACAAAGATTAGAGCAGAAATAAATAAAATTGAGAAGAATATAACAGTAGAAAGAATCAATGAAAGCAGGAGCTGGCTCTTCAAGAAAATAAACAAAATAGATAAGTCCCTAGCCAGACTTATCAAGAAAAAAGAGAATCTACTCACATAAACAGAATCAGAAATAAGAAAGGAAAAATCACTATGGACACCATAGAAATACAAAGAATTATTAGAGAATACTATGAAAAATTATATGCTAACAAAGCAGATAACCTAGAAGAAATGGACAACGTTCTAGAAAAATACAACCTTCTAAGGCAGACCCAGAAAGAAACAGAAAATATGAACAGACCAATTACCAGCAACGAAATTGAACTGGTAATCAAAAACTTACGTAAGAACAAAATGCCTGAACCAGATGGCTTCACCATTGAATTTTATCAAACATTCACTGAAGCCCTAACATCCATCCTCCTGAAAGTTTTCCAGAGTAGAAGAAGAGGGAATACTTCCAAACACATTCTATGGGGCCAGAATCACTCTAATACCCAAACCAGGCAAAGACACCACAAAAAAAGAAAATTACAGACCAATATCCCTGATGAACATACATGCAAAAATACCAAAATATTAGCAAACCAAATTCAAAAAAAAAATCATCAAACATGATCAAGTAGGATTTATTCCAGGGATGCAAGGATGCTTCAGGATTCGAAAATCCATCAACATCATCCACCACATCAACAAAAAGAAGGACAAAAATCACATGATTATCTCAATAGATGCTGAAAAAGCATTTGACAAAATTCAACATCCACTCATTATAAAAACTCTCAACAAAATGGGTATAGAGGGCAAGTACCTCAACATAATAAAGGCCATATATGACAAACCCACAGCCAACATTATACTTAATAGTGAGAATCTGAAAGCTTTTCCTTTAAGATAGGGCACAAGACAAGGATGTCCACTCTCCCCACTTCTATTCAACATAGTACTGGAGGTCCTAACCATGGCAATCAGACAACACAAAGAAATAAAAGGCATCCAGATTGGCAGAGAAGAAGTTAAACTGTCCCTGTTTGCAGATGACATGATATTGTACATAAAAAACCCTAAAGAATCCACTCCAAAACTACTAGATCTAATATCTGAATTCAGCAAAGTTGCCAGATACAAAATTAATATGCAGACATCTATTGCATTGCTGTACAGTAAAAATGAACTAGCAGAGAGAGAAATCAAGAAAACAATTCTCTTCACAGTTGCATCAAAAATAATATAATATCTAGGAATAAACCTAACCAAGGAAGTGAAAGACCTATATTTTGAAAACTACAAGACACTCATGAGAGAAATTAAAGAAGATGCCAATAAATGGAAACACATCTGTGCTCATGGATAGGAAGAATTAATATTGTCAAAATGACCATCCTGCCTGAAGCAATCTACAGATTCAATGCAATTACGATCAAAATACCAACAGCATTCTTTAATGAACTAGAGAAAATCGTTCTAAAATTCATAGGGAACCAAAATAGACCCAGAATAGCCAAAGAAATCCTGAGAAGGAAGATTAAAGCTGGGGGATTATTCTCCCCAACTTCAGGATTTACTACAAAGCCACAGTACTCAAAACAATTTGGTACTGGCAGAAGAACAGACCCATAGACCAATGAAACAGACTAGAGAGCCCTGATATAAACCCAACCATATATGGTCAATTAATATATGATAAAGGAGCCATGGACATACAATGGGGAAATGGCAGCCTCTTCAACAGTTGGTATTGGCAAAACTGGACAGCTACATGCAAGAGAAAGAAACTGGATTATTGTTTAACCCCATACACAAATTTAAACTTGAAATGGATCCAGGACCTAAATGTATGTCATGAAACAATAAAACTCTTTGAAGACAACATAGGCAAAAATCTCCTGAATATAAGCATGAGCAACTTATTCCTGAACACATTTCCTCAAGCAAAGGAAAGAAAAGCAAAAAATAACTCATGAGACTACATAAAACTAAAATTTTTCTGTACAGAAAAGGACACCATCAAGAGGAAAAAAGGCATCTTACAGTATGGGAGAATATATTTGTAAATGACATATCCGTCAAGGGGTTAACAGCCATGATATATAAAGAGCTTATACATCTCAACACTCAAAAAGCAAATAACCTAATTAAATAATGGGCAGAGTATATGAAGAGACAGTTCTCTAAAGAAGAAATTCTGATGGCCAACAGACACATGAAAATATGCTCCACATCACTAATCATCAGGAAATGCAAATTGAAACCACAATGAGATATCACCTCACACCAGTAAGGATGGCCACCATCCAAAAGAGTAAGAACAAGAAATGTTGGTGAGGTTGTGGAGAAAGGGGAACCCTCCTATACTGCTGGTGGGAATGTAACTAGTTCAACCATTGTGGAAAGCAATATGGAGGTTCATCAAAAAACTAAAAATAGGAATACCATTTGACCCGGGAATCCCACTCCTTGGAATTTACCTAAAGAATACAACTTCTCAGATTCAAAAAGACATATGCACCCCTATGTTTCTCACAGAACTTTTTACAATAGCCAAGATATTGAAGCAACCTAAGTGTCCATCAGTAGATGAATGGATAAAGAAGATGTGGTGCATATACTCAATGGAATACTACTCAGCCATAAGAAAGAAAGAAATCCTACCATTTGCAACAACATGGATGGAGCTGTAGGATATTAAGTTCAGTGAAATAAGCCAGGCAGAGGAAGACAAGTGCAAAATGATTTCCCTCATTTCTGGAGTATAACAACGAAGCAAAACTGAAGGAACAAAATAGCAGCAGACTCGGGACTCCAAGAAGGAACTAGTGGTTACCAAAGGGGAGGGGGTTGGGAGCATGGGTGGGAAGGGTGGGAGATGGGTATTTAGGGGTATTTTGTTTAGTACACATGGTGTGGTGGATCAAGGGAAAAACAGTGTAGCACAGAGAAGGTAAATAGTGAATCTGTGGCATCCAACTACACTGATGGACAGTGACTGCATTGGGGGACTTTATAATATGGGTAAGTGTAGTGACTACATTTTTTTTATGTGAAACCTTCATAAGAGTGTATATCAATAATACCTTAATAAAAAATAAATTAAAAAATTAAAAAATAGTGAGAATTTCCTCCATTTAATGTCAGACACCAAATAACAGATATGGAAAGCTCAAAAAACACTGAGCAGTAGAAGTTCCAAAAAGGTAAAAAAACCTACACCTAAGTATATCATTTTCAAATTATAGAAAATCAAAGATAATGAAAAAATCCTGAAAAAAGTAGAGGAAAATAAACTTACCTAAAGAGGAACAAGCATAAGAGTTGTATTCAACTTCTCTTCAAAAAACATCCAAATGAGAGAGGGGAGTAAAATATTAAAGTGTTGAGAGAAAAGTCGATCAACCTAGAATTGTGTATCTTGCAAAATTATTTTTCAGAAGTGAAGGAGCAATTAATACATTCTCAGAAAAGTAAAGATTGAAATTTGTTGCCAGTAAACCTGCCCTACAAGAAAAAATAAAAAGTTCTTTAGATAGAAGGAAAATAACACAGTTCAGAATCTTGGATTTACACAAAGAAAATAACCTCTTCCAACAGTGATTAAGCAGTGTAAAAGAAAAACTTTTATTTTTCCTATACCCAATTGATTTAACAAATAAGTTTGTTCAAAATAGTAATATCAACAATGTATTTGGTTTTGTATGTTTACTAACTTATTCTATAAGGCCAGACTTATGCTAGTACCTGAAACAAGCCAAGACATTACAAAAGCTACAAATTTATATCTTTCATTAATATAGATGTAAAATCCTCAACAAAATATTAGCGAATTGATTGTAACAATGTATAAAGTCAATTACACACCATGACGAAATGGATAGATCCCAAACATGCAAGGCAGGTTCAACACTTGAAAATCAATTAATGTAACCGGTCATATCATTAGACTAAATTTTAAAAATCACAGGATCATGTCAATAGATGCAGAATAATCATTTGCCAAAATCCAACAGTGATGTGAGTGGGTCAGGAAGTATGGATCTACAGAGTGATGGACTTATGAACTTAACACCCTTAAAGTTGCACATATCACACAGTTTATTTTTCAATTTCCTACACAACACTCAAAGGGAGGATCATGCATATCTGAAAATCACACATATCACTGATCAATACTTATCATACATGTCACAACATATGGTTCAGGTCCGGGCTGTCCAATCAGTCTCTTGTCTTTCCCAACGGGAAGGCGATGCAGCAGAGACAGTTCCAGTGGAGTGATGAATTCATGATGGAGCAGGAGCACAGGCAGAGGAACAAGAGCAAGCCTTGAAGCAAACATCTATGGTGCAGTGTCAGGGACCTCTGGAATAAGCTTACCACAGGGGCTCTGTGTCCAGTCCCTTATACAGTCCAGTCCATCCATCTGGGGCTTGAAGATAAGAGGATACAGTCCACATGTGGTGTTATCCAGTTTAGGCATTCACTGGCATGCCTGACACATGGAGTTATCTGGTTTGGGCATTCACCAACATACATTTTAGGGTGGGGTATGTTTACAGAGGCACTCAGTGCAAAAGCAGGCAAGCCTGACATAAGCAGTTCCATAAAGGAAACCTGACATAAACAACTCCATGTTGGATGCTCACATCAGTGATTCATGATTAAAAAAGTAAAACTCTCAGTAAACTATAAATATAGGGGAACTTTCTTAACTTGATAAAAAAATCTATGAAAAACCTAAAGCTAATATCATACTTAATGCTGAGAAACTCAAAGTTTTCATACTAAGATGAGGGGCAAGACTAGGATATCACCTCTCACCACTCCTTTTCAACGTTGTGCTGGAAGTCCTTGCCAATACATAAGGCCAGAAAAGGAAATAAAAGTGGTGTGCATATTCAGAAGGAAGGAATAAAACTGTCTTTGTTCACAGATGATATGATCACCTATGAAGAAAATCTAAAAGAATCAACAAAAAACCCTCCTGAAACTATTAAGCAATCATAGAAAGGTTGCAAGATATAAGGTTAATATACAAAAAAAAAAATCCTTCTTCTACACACCAGTAATGAACAAGTGAAACTGGAAATTGAAATTACAATTCACAAAAAAATTGAAATGCTTAAGTATAAGTGTGACAAAATATTTGCAAGATCTATATGAGAAAGACTATAAAACTCTGATAAACAAGATCAAAGAACTAAATAAGTGGATATATATTCCATGTTCATGAATAGAGAGACTCAGTATTGTCAAGATATCAGTTCTTCTCAGCTTGATCTGTAGATTCAATGTAATACAAAACAAAATCCCAGCAAGTTATTTTGCAGATTCAAAAAATTATTCTAAAGTTTATTTCTTTTTTAATGTATATAACTGTCAAATCACTATATTGTATACTTGAAATCAGCATAATATTGTATATCAACTATACTTCAATAAGAAAATGTTCTAAAGTTTATAAAGAGAGCCAAGACCAAGAGCAGACAATACAATATTGAAATGGAGGAACAAAGTTGGAGGACTGGTAGTTTCTGACTTCAAGGCTTACTACCAAGCCATAGTAATCAAGACAAGGTGTTATTGGTCAAAGAATAGACAAGTAGAGCAAAGCAATGTAATAGACAGCCCAGAAATAGAGCCACACAAATATAGTTAATTGATATTTGACAAAAGAACAAAGTCAATATATTAGAAAAAGTGAGTCTCTTCAATAAATAGTGAATAAACAGTGTGCAACAACTGGACATCCACCTGCAAAAATTAAAAATGAATCTGGATGCAGATCTTACACCCTTCACAAAAAAAAAATAGCTGAAAATGGACCATAGACATAAATGTAAAACACAAAACTATAAAACACTTAGAAAATAACATAGGAAGAAACCTAGAGGCCTTGGGTATGGTGATGCCTTTTTAGATACAATACCAAAAGCACAATACATGAAAGAATTATTTATAAACTTGACTTCATTAAAATTAAAAATTCTCTGCAAAAGACAATGCCAGGAGAATGAGAAGACAAGCCACAGATTGGGTGAAAAAATATTTCTGGTAAAGTATCCAAAATATACACATAACTCTGAAAACTCAACAATAATAAAACAACTTGGCTTAAAAATGGTCCAAATACTTTAATAAATACCTCATCAAAGAAGATATACAGATGGCAAATAAGCATATTAAAAGATGCTCCACATATTTCATCAAGAAAATGAAAATTAAAACAACCATGAGATACCTCTACACACCTATTATAATGGTCAAAATCCAGAACACTGACAACACCAAATGCTAGCAACAGGAACTCTCATTCATTGATGATAGAAATGCAAAATGGTATAACCACCTTGAAACACAGTTTAGCAGTTTCTTATAAAACTAAACATTCTCTTATATACAATCAAGCAATTTTGCTTCCTGGTATTTACTGAAAGGAGTTGAAAACTTATGTCCTGCACACAGATGTTTACAGCAGCTTTATACATAATTGCCAAAACTTGAGAGCAACCAAGATGCCCTTCAGGAAATGAATGGATAAATAAAATATAATATAACCAGGCAATGGAATATTATTCAGCACTAAAAAGAAACCATCTATCAAGCCATATGACAATATGGAGGGAAATTAAATGCATACTACTAAGTGAAATCAGTCAGTCTGAAAATAGTACATGCTCTGAATCCAACTGTATGACATTCTAGAAAAAGCAAACCTATGGGGACAATAAAAAATCTGTGATTGCCAGGGGTTGGGTCAGAGTAGTGGGGAGAAAGTGATTAATAGGTGGAGAACAGAGAATTTTTATGGGAAATAAAAATACTCTGTATGATAAAATAATGATGGGTCATGTCATTTAACGTTAGTCCAAATATATAAAATGTACACCAAGAGTGAACCCTAATGTAAACTACTGAGTTTGGATAATAGTGATTGTGTCAGTGTAGGTTCATCAACTCTAACAAATGTACTGCTTCAGTAATGTTGATAATGGGGGAGACTATGCATGTGTGGGGGCAATGTGTGTATGGAAAATCTCTGTATGTTCCACTCGATTTTGCTGTGAGCCTAAAACTGCTCTTTGAAAAACTCAAAGAATAAAGCTGATCTTAATAATGTTTTTAAAAAAGAGCTCTACCACACTGAGTCTGTGAGTAACCCATACAACTCAATAATAATATCCACTATCCAGCAAGTGCACACTTACTTCTTGTAAGACAATAAAAGCGACCTTGAAGTGCAAATTTGTTGAAATTAAGAATCAATCAGCACCCATTCTGTACCTTCATTACTTTATAACTCTAAAGTGGATATGGTAGGCAGATATCCTACATCCATACAGAATTAAAGGAAACAAGTTTCTGTATTGAAATATGAACACTGATGGACTCAGGGGCATTGGGTCATTTTATGGACTAGGCCCTGACCCAGTGTTCCCACCAATCAATCTATCCAGCCAGCATCTATTTAAAATATAATTGCCAGAAAGGAGTAACTTTCTCTTGTTTACTGTTAAATCCATGGCATTTAGAAGAGTGTTTGGAATATGGAATATAGTAAATTCTAAATAGGTTGGAATAGTAAAATGTGATGATCAACTAAATAGCCCCTATTGAACTAAGCATGAATATCTGTCACTACTAGCACTGCGTACACACCCAAACAAGCTTGTACTATAGCTTCACCTTCTCTCCCTTCTCTTTTCATTGTTTAAATCCAGAATGAATTTTCTGCCTACTTTGTAATGTTGTTTCAGGTTAGGAAACCAGCATCACCCCCTGTCATGAGTGTGAACATATAGCAAACCTTGTGCACAGGACCTTTGACACTACCAAAGGATATGTACCATAAACTCAAAGCTAACACTTCCAAATTTCTATGAATACAAACAGGTTAATGAGACCTGATTCCTTAGGCTGCTCATCTTGTGGCATTCCATTACTCCAAAAGAACCCTGACTATCTGTATTGATAGTATGGTAAACTAAATCCTGTCACTTTTTAGGCTCACTACCTTCTCCTACTGATACCCAGCCAATTCCATATATCCCAATATTCTTTAAAAACTGTGAAGACACCAATGAGCTTGTGTTCAGTCAGACAGGACAGAATATAGAAGATGCAATTATAGAAACATCTTGCAAAGTATAAATTGTTATTATTATTATTAAATGAAAAATAGCTAAAATCTATTAAGCCTTAACTATGTATCAGGGAATCTTCTGGGTACTTTATATGTATTATCTCTTTTCTTAATTTTTAAAAATTATGATTAATATACAATACAAAATTTACAATTTTAACCATTTTGAAGTGTACAATTGAGTGGCATTAAGTACATTCACATTGTTGTTCAACGTTCACCACCATTCATCTCCAGAAGTCTTTTTATCTTGCAAGACTGAAACTCTTTACACATCAAACACTACTTCTCATTTTCCCTTCCCCCTACCAAAAACAATCACCACTGTGCTTTCTATCTCTATGGATTTGTTTAGATACCTCATATAAATGGACTCATATAGTATCTGTCATTTTGTAACTGGCTCATTTCTCTTAGCATGTCTTCAAGGTTCATCCATGTTGTAGCATGCATTGGGATTTCCTTCTTTTTTAAGACTGAGTAATATTCTATTGTGTGTATGTACAACATTTTGTTTAGCCATTCAGTTGTTGATGGTCATTTGGATTGCTTCCATCTTCTGGCTTTTATGAATAATGCTGTTATGAACATAAGTGTATAAAACATCTCTTCAAGACCCTAATTTCAATTCTTCTGGGTATATACTCATAAGTAGAATTGCTGGATCATATGGCAATTATATTTTTGAGAAAGTTTTGGAGAAATCCCCATACTGTTTTCCATAGCAGCTGCACCACAGCCTCAACCACACTTTTTTTTTCTGTTATTATTTATGAAGTGGTAACTCATTGTGATTTTTATTTGCATTTCTCTAATGATTAGTGATGTTGAATATATTTTCATGTGCTTGTTGGCCATATTTATAACTTCCTGGAGAAATGTCTCTTCAAGTCCTTTGCCCTTTTTAAAATATTTTGTTGTTGTTGAGTTATAGGAGTTCTTTCAATATTCTGGGCATAAACCCCTTGTCAGATATATGATTTGCAAATATTTTCTACAGTTCCCTTGGTTGGATTTTCATCTTGTTAATAGTACACTTTGATGTGCAAAAGTTTTTAATTTTTATGTAGTCTAATTTATTTTTTCCTTTGTTGTCCATGCTTTTGATATCACAGATAAGAATTGCCAAATCCAATGTCATGAAGTTTTCCCCTGTTTTCTTCCAAAAGTCTTGTAGTTTTGATGCTTACACTTATTTCCTTGATCAATTCTGAGTTAACTTTTGTATATGGTATAAGGTAAAACTCCAAATTTACATTTGCATGTGATATCGAGTTTTTCCCACACCATTTGTTGAATAGACTCTTTCCCCATTGAATGGGCTTGGAATCCTTGCCAAACCTCACACAGTCATATATGCAAGAGTTTATTTCTGAGCTCTCTATTCTATTACTTTAGTCTATATGTTTATCATTATGCCAGGACCAAACTATTTAGTTTACTATAGATTTGTAGTAAGTTGTAGTAGTCATGGTTCTCCAGAGGAACAAGACCAAAGAAAGCATAGATAGATAGATGATAGATAGGTAGATAGATAGATAGATAGATAGATAGATAGATAGATAGATAGAGATAGAGATTTATTTTAAGGAATTGGCTCACATAATTGTGGAGGCTGGTAAAGCCAAAATCTACAGGGTAGCCCAGCAGGCTGGAGACCCAAGGAAAAGGGAATGTTGCAGCTTGAGTTTGAATGCAATCTTATGACAGAAATCCCTTTGCTTTGGAGGAGGTCAGTCTTTCCCCTAAGACCTTCAACTGATTGGATGAGGCCTACTAACATTATTGGGGGTAATCTGCTTTATGCAAAGTCTACTTATTTTAATGTTAATCTCACCTGAAATTTCCTACATGACAACATCCAGATATGTTTGAACAAATATCTGAGTACTATGGCCTAGCCAAAACGACATACAATTAACCATCAAAACCTTTGTCAACATGACACTCATATACATCTTCTTAAGCCATAATTAATCTTCAAATGGAGATAATAAGTTTATGCACCCACCCAACATGACACAATTATCCTGTAAAGAACCAAAAATATATTAACTCTTTTCCTAGAAGAGGATTCAAAGTCATTGAGTGATGGTCAATCTTTTCCTTGATATCCTGTAACTTAATTACTATGATGTAAGTTAACAGTATTTAAGCACTGTGATATAACGTCAGTGATTATGTCATGTAAGAGAGGGATGAAAAAAATATATATATATATGCACACACACATACATACATATAAATATATATATACATACACACACAAAATATATAATATATATGCAAAGGTATTATATATACATATATATACAACAAACAATAAACATATTCATAACAAATTAAGGAACAAACAGTCATGACGATTACAGTTCTCAGTTCTGTAACCAGTCACATGATCACATGGTCATAGCTTGTATTTATAACTACCTCCTTCCACTACACATTCCACATTCCCTTTGCTCTCAGAAAATACCACAGCTGGTCATGTTTCCTTATGTGGTGGAATAATCCAAACTTTCATTCATAAAATTTGTGACCTATTAGTAGTCCTGCTTAAATTTGGTTGTAGTTTTCTACTGACTAATAGCTCCTGTACTCCAGACATGTTTTTCCTTATGGAGTAGCAGTACAATTTTCCCTTGGTAATCAGTATTAATCACCCAGCCAGTACAGTAGCTTCTTTCCTTGCCTTTCTTCCTTTAGAAGCATGAGTAGCCAATAGTGACCAGGTTTAGGCCTTAACTTCTAGTTCAATAGAATCGTTGTCATATTTCCTGGTAAACCATTCTTCCCTTTGGAACTAAGGCCTGTAAGCCTACAGAGTCTAAGGTCATGATTACAGGAAGCAAAAGCTTTCTATTGAGTCATTAGAGGTAATTGTGAATGGTGCCACTCCCATTCAACTTCTTGATTACTGGACCCATGAATCCTGGCTATGAAAGGAACAGCACTGTATATTGGACACTTATTCAAAGCATATACAGTCTTCTGGAACCCTTGCCTCAATCTTGCAAACCATTGCCACACAGTTGGCCCTATAAATGAGTCTTCAAAAGGACAGCCCACTGTTTTTTTCAAGCCAGCTACTTCAGTATAGTAGGGAATGTGGAAAGATGAGTGATTCCATCAGCTTGGGATCTTTGTCATACTTCACGGAGTTCCTTGATCAAAAGCAATGTTGTATGAAATACCATGATGGAGGAGAAGGAATTTTGTAAGTCTACAGATGGTAACTTGTGCAGAAGCATTGCATGCAGGGAAAGCAAATCTATCCAGAGTGTTTATTCCAGTGGGAACAAAATGATGAACCTTCTGTGAAAGAGAGGTGCAATGTAATCAATCCGTCATGAGGCAGCTGGAAAATCAACCAAGTAAATGAATGGTACCATGTTAGACACTCAGCGTTGACTTCTGCTGTAGTCCATTCAGCTATAGTCACTGGAAGTTCATATTACTGAGCTCCAGCATAACCTCTGTTTTTCCCTCAGTGGTTATGTTCACGGGCCCATTGGGCAGTAACAGGGTTTCATGGAGAAAGAGGCTGACAAGTATCTACAGAACAGGTCATCCTATCCACTTGATTATTAATATGCTCCTCAGCTCGTGTCACCCTTTATTGAGCACTCACACAGGACACAAATATCTTCGTGTGTTTTACCCATTCAGAGAGGCTTATCCATGTCTCTTCTCCAGACCTCCATATGACCAATTTTCCAGTCATGCTCCTTTCAAGTCTCTGACCATCTAGCCAAACCACTGGCCACAGCCCATGAATCAGTATATAATTTAAATCTGGACAATTCTTCCTCCAAGCAAATTGAACAATCATGTGCGATGCTTGAAGTTCTTCCCACCAAGAAGCCTCCTGTCCTTCAATGATAGCCCCAAAATGATCTTTAGTGCTGCAGCTGTCTACTTCGTGGTGGTGTATGCATATTGTATCAAACCATATGTAAATTAGGCCTGAATTTTGTATTCCTCTATCAACTGATAATAGGGAGCTCTCCATGAGGCCTTAGATACAGATTAGGAGAGAGAAGATAGTGTAACAAGAGTGAAGATCATGGACATTTGGGCCACTTCATGTAACTTACTTGAATTTTCAGGGTTTGCTTGAGTCCATTCTCATATATACCACTTCCATTTAACGATGGAGTGCTGCTGTGCATGCCCAACTTTATGAATTGGTAGGTCAGAGAACATTGAGTTCATGGTGGGCATCTCAGGTCATATGGTAAATTGTTGGCTCATTATTATGCATTCAGTCCCTACATGGGCTCAGGAGCAGGCAGAGTTGTCTCTCAAAAGGGGAGTAGTTACCCACAGAGGGTGGCAGGGTTTTGATAAAAAATCCTAAGGGCCTGCATTATGGTTAACCAATAAGAGCCTTCCAAAGGCTCCAAACAGCATCCCTATCTGCCACTTATGCTTCAAGCACTATTGGATCTGCTGGATCATATGGCCCAAGTGGCAAAGCAACCTGTGCCACCACTTGGAACTCTTACAAAGCCATGTCTTGTTCTGGGCCCTACACAAAACTAGAAGATTTTTGTATTACTCAGTAAATAGGCTGGGGTAACAGACCCAAATGAGGAATGTGTCATCTCCAAAATCCAAAAGAGGCCTACTACGCATTATGCTTCTCTTTTGGTTGTACAAAGGGCCAGATGCAACAATTTATCCTTCACCTCAGAAGTGATATACCCACAAACCACAAAACACTGGAATCCTAGAAATTTCACTGAGGTAGAAGACCCCTAAATCTTTGGAAGATATATTTCCCACTCTTGAACATGCAAATGTATTACCATTAAGCCTAGAGCATCCAGTGCTTCTTGCTCAATAAGTCCAATCATCATAATGTCATCAATGCAATGGACTGGTGTTATGTCTTGTGAAAGGGAAATGTGAAGGTCTCTGAGGACTAAATTATGAAATAGGACTAGAGAGTTGATATATAACTGAGGTAGGGCAGTGACAAGGATTGGACATTTTCCTCCTGCCTTAAACAACTTTACAAAACAAAATACATGAAACAATTTCTGAACATTGGATACCAAGGCCTCATGGGATCCCTGAAAGAAAGGAAACAAAGTGAGCCCTAAAATTCCCTAGTTCGTCACCAGGGAAGAGACTCCAGGACATGATGCAGGAATCGAAACCCAAAAATCACTAGGTTGATGAAACAAGAGTGGAGGACATGAGGAGGCCAAAGTGTTAGAAAATAGAGTGCAGAGTACTAGAAAGAAGTCTGCACAGAGAGCTCTGAAGACATGTAGAGCCTTCTCACTCTAGGAAATTACCCTCAGATCATCAAAAAGGGGCAGGTAGAACAATTCTTGGAGTTAAACCAAGGCCATAAAGAGTTCACATTTCTAAAACCCAAAGTTGAGAAATCTCCTAATGAGTGAGACATCAAATAGAGTACTCAGAAGGGTATTACCTCAGTACAGAGGACAAATTAGCCCTACACCAAAATATTTTGGTAGCTTCTGGTATCACCTAAAAACTTATAGAAACAAACCTCAAAATGATCAAACTGTTTCCAAGTATCTTAACTGTATCCAAGAACAAAGCTTAAAAAAAAGGAATTAAAAATACAGCACTCACCCAACTAGGAGTGCAGACATACGTGAAAAAACTACTAACAGAATTAAAGGAGGAAATAGAAAAGCAAGGCATTCATTTTAGGAGACTTCAAAACACCACTCACTCCAAAGGACAGATCAACAAGACAGAGAATAAGTAAAGACACAGAGGCACTGAACAACACACTAGAACAGATGGACCTAACAGATATCTACAGAACTCTGCACCCAAAAGCAGCAGGATACACATTCTTCTCAAGTGCACATGGAACATTTTCCAGAATAGACCACATACTAGGCCACAAAAATAACCTCAGTAAATTCAAAAATATTGAAATCCTACCAACCAACTTCTCAGATCACAAAGGTATAAAACTAGAAATAAATTTTAGAAAGAAAACAAAAAGGCTCACAAATACATGGAGACTTAACAGCATGCTCCTAAATAATCAATGGAAAAATGACCAAATTAAAACAGAGACAAAACAGTATATGGAGACTAATGACAACAATAACACAAAGCCACAACTTCTGTGGGATGCAGCAAAGGCAGTTCTAAGAGGAAAGTATATTGCAATCCAGGCCTATTTAAAGAAGGAAGGAAAATCCCAAATGAATAGTCTAAAGACACTACTTTTGAAATTGGAAAAAGAAGAACAAATGAGACCCAAAGTCACCAAACGGAGGGACATAATAAACATCAGAGAAGAAATAAATAAAATTGAGAAGAATAAAACAATAGAAAAAATCAATGAAACCAAGACCTGGTTCTTTGAAAAAATAAACAAAATATATAAACTCCTAGCCAGACTTATTAAGAGAAAAAGAGAATCTACACACATAAACAAAATCAGAAATGAGAAAGGAAAAATAACGACCGACCCCACAGAAGTACAAAGAATTATAAGAGCATATTATGAAAATGTATATGCTAATAAGCTGGAAAACCTAGAAGAAATGGACAACTTCTTAGGAAAATACAACCTTCAAACACTGACCAGGCAAGAAACAGAAAATCTAAACAGACCAATCACCAGCAACGAAATTGAATCGTTAATCAAAAAACTACCCAAGAACAAAACGCCCGGACCAGAGGGATTCACCTATGAATTTTACCAGACATATAGAGAAGACATAATACCCATTCTCCTTAAAGTTTTCCAAAAAATAGAAGAGGATGGAATTCTTCCAAACTCAATCTATGAAGCCAACATCACTCTAATACCAAAACCTGGCAAAGACCTCACCAAAAGAGAAAATTACAGACAAATATCACTGATGAACGTAGTTGCAAAAATACTCAACAAAATATTAGCAAACTGAATTCAAAAATACATCTACAGGATCATCCATCATGATCAAGTAGGATTTATTCCAGTGATGCAAGGATGGTGCAATATTAGAAAATCCATCAACACCATCCACAATATCAAAAAAAGAAGGACAAAAACCACATAATCATCTCCATAGATGCTGTAAAAACATTCAACAAAATTCAACATCCACTCATGATAAAAACTCTCAACAAAATGGGTATATAGGGCAAGTACCTCAACATCATAAAGGCCATATATGACAAACCCACAGCCAACATCATACTTAACAGTGAGAAGCTGAAAGCTTTTCATCTAAAATTGGGAACAAGACTGGGATGCCCAATCTCTCCACTCTTATTCAACATAGTACTGGAGGTCCAAGCTACAGCATTCAGAGAAAACAAAGAAATACAAGGCATCCAGATTGGTAAAGAAGTCAAATTGTCACTATTTGCAGATGACATGATATTGTAAGTAAAAAACCCTAAAGACTCCACTCCAAAACTACTAGAACTAATATCTGAATTCAGCAAAGTTGCAGGATACAAAATTAACACACAGAAATCTGTTGCTTTCCTATACACTAACAATGAGCTAACAGAAAGAGAAATCAGGAAAACAATTCCATTCACAATTGCATCCAAAAGAAAAAAATCCCTAGGAATAAACCTAATGAAGGAAGTGAAAGACCTATACCCTGAAAACTACAAGACACTCCTAAGAGAAATTAAAGAGCACACTAACAAATGGAAATTCATCCCATGCTCTTGGATAGGAAAAATAAATATTGTCAAAATGGCTATACTACCTAAATCAATCTACAGATTCAAGGCAATCCCTATCAAAATACCAATAGCATTCTTCAATAAACTGGAACAAATAGTTCTAAAATTTATATGGAACCACAAAAGACCCCAAATAGCCAAAATAATCCTGAGGAGAAATAAAATAGGGAGAATTACGCTCCCTGACTTCAAACTCTACTACAAAGCTACAGTAATTAAGGCGATTTGGTATTGGCCCAAGAACAGACCCACAGACTAGTGGAACAGAACAGAAAATCCAAACATTAACCCAAACATATACGGTCAATTAATATATGATAAAGGAGCCTTGGGTATACAATGGGGAGATGACAACCTCTTCAGCAGCTGGTGTTTGGCAAAACTGGACAGCTTCATGGAAGAGAATGAAACTGGACTATTGTCTAACCCCATACACAAAAGTAAACTCAAAATGGATCAAAGACCTGAATATAAGTCATGCAACCATAAAACTCTTAGAAAAAAACAGGCAAAAATCTCTTGGACATAAACATGAGCAAATTCTTCATGAACATATCTCCCAGGGCAAGGGAAGTAAAAGCAAATATGAACAAGTGGGACTATATCAAGCTACAAAGCTTCTGCAAAGCAAAGGACACCATCAGTAGAACAAAAAGACATCCTAAAGTTTGGGAGAATATATTCATAAATGACATGTCAGATAAGGGGTTGACATCCAAAATATATAAAGAACTCATGCACCTTAACAAACAAAAAGAAAATAATCGAATTAAGAAATGGGCAGAGGATATGAATAGACACTTCTCCCAAGAAGAAATTTAGATGGCCAATAGGCACGTGAAAAGATGCTCCACATCACTAATCATCAGAGAAATGCAAATTAAAACCACAACGAGGTATCACCTCACACCAGTACGGATGGCCAACATCCAAAACACAAACCACGACAAAGCAGTATGGAGGTTCCTCAAAAAACTCAAAATAGAAATGCCATTTGACTCAGGAATCCCACTCCTAGGAATTTACCCTAAAAATGCAGCAGCCCAATTCGAAAAAGACTGATGAACCCCTATGTTTATCACAGCACTATTTACAATAACCAATAAATGGAAGCAACCTAAGTGTCCATCAGTAGATGAATGGATAAAGAAGAGGTGGTACATATACACAATGGAATATTATTCAGCCATAAGAAGAAAACAAATCCTACCATTTGCGACAACCTGGATGGAGCTAGAGCGTATTATGCTCAGTGAAATAAGCCAAGTGGAAAAAGACAAGTATCAAATGATTTCACTCATATGTGGAGTATAAAAACAAAGAAAAAAACTGAAGGAACAAAACAGCAGCAGACTCACAGAACCCAAGAATGGACTAATAGTTACCAAAGGGAAATGGACTGGGGAGGATAGGTGGGAAGTGAGGGACAAGGGAGAAAAAGGGGCATTACAATTAGCAGACGTAATGTTGTGGGGGCACGGTGAGGGCTGTACAACTCAGAAGACAAGTAGTGATTCTATAGCATCTCACTACACTGATGGACAGTGACTGTAATGGGGTAGGTAGGGGGGCCTGATCAAGTGGGGAGTTTAATAACCATAATGTTGCACATGCAATTGTAGATTAATGATACCAAAATAAAAATAATAATAAATTAGTAAAAAATACAGCACTCAAGAATGTGAAATTCAGTGTCTGGCATCCAATCAAAAGTATCAGGAATATAAAGAAGTAGGAAAATACCATCCATGAGGAGAGAAATCAATCAGAAGAAACAGTCCCCAAAATGACACACATAATAGAATTACTACACAAAGATATTAAAACAGCTATTGGTAAATGTACTCTACATGTTCATAACCTACCCATAAGGTCATAAATATACTCTGTTATGTTCACCCACTTTGAGATGTACTTTTGTGTATATGCAAAATAGAAGTCAAAATTCATTTATTAATTTTTTTACTCTATGTATACCCAATTGACAAAGCATCATAAATTGACAAAGAACATTTCTTGTGGCAATATAGGTGTCACTTTCATAACAAATAGTGTTCATATGCAAATAAGCTTTTTCGGTCTATTCTGTTTTGTTAGTGTATTTGTCTAAATCTTTACAGTTTTTTTTTTCTGTAGGACCCTTCAGAGGAAAGTGCTACTTTCAGAACTCATTTCTGGTGGTCTCTTTCCACCTGCCCCCAGTTGCCAGTGCATAGATCCACCTTTTAGGCCAAGTAGATTCTACCTGCCTCTTTTTCTACAGCTTGGATTAGATTCATGGAAAACTGGTTAATGTCTGTCATGCCTACCTCATACCCCTAAGAAACTATTGGGGGTGGTGTGATTTTTGACTTCTTTCAATTAGAGATGTCACTTTACCCTAAGATCATTTCTCAAAACTTGGACTGCCTATACTAGGGTTCTCAGACATTCACTGAGGAATGAGCCCCCTGCTGTTCCTTCAGTGATATACCCCCAAACATGAGTGAATCTCTTAAGGCCCCTACTCTTCAGAATGTGTCCTTTTATTAAATTCTTCTGTTGGGATACTTAAAACATTTTGCTCTCAACATTGAACCATCTCTAAATTAATGCTTGCCCTAGCTCTTGCAAGTCATAATTACATATTTGTGAGTTCTCTTTCTATCATTCTGTAGTTTTTTCCAGTTTTATGGAAAAATGATTGACATACAGGACTGTATAAGTTTGAGACACACAGCAAGATAGTTTGATTTACATATATTGTGAAATGATTAGCACAATAATTCAGCTAACCCACCCATCTTCTCATATAGATACAATCAAAAGAAAGAAGAACAGAAAAAAGGAAAAATCGTTTCTCCTGATGAGGACTCATTATTCATTCCCTTAAAAAATTTCCTATGTATCATGCAGTAGTGTTAGTTATAGTCATCACGTTGTACATTACCTCCCTATTACTTACAGTACTTGTAGTATTAGTCTTAGAATTAGAAGTTTGTATCTTTTGACTGCTTCCTCCCAGTTACCCCTTTTCCCCCATTCTCTGCCTCTGGTAATCATGTCTGATATCTTTTTCTATGAGTTTGTTTTCTTTTCAGGTTCCACATATAAATGAGATCATATAGTATTTTTCTTTCTTTGAATTATTTCACTTAGAATAATGACTTCAAGTTATACTTTTAAAAATATGGCTCAGTGTTAAGAAGAAAAAAAATCCGACCATTTGAAACAACAGGGATGAAGCTAGAGGGTATTATGCTCAGTGAAATAAGCCAAGTGGAGAAAGAAAAGTACCATGTGATTTCACTCATTTTGTGGCGTATAACAACAAAGCAAAAGTGAAGCAACAAAACAGCTGCAGACTCACAGACTCCAAGAAGAGACTAGCGGTTACCAAAGGGAAGGGGTTGTGGAGGGTGTATGGGGAGGGAGGGAGAAGGGGATTACGGGGCATTAAGATTATTCCCCATAATGTAAGGGGGGTTATGGGGAAAGTAGTATATATAGCACAGAGAAGACAGGTACGCTGATACTGCAGTGGGGTATGTGGGGACTTGATAACATGGGTGAATGTAGTAACCACAATGTTTCAATGTGAAACCTTCATAAGACTGTGTATCAATGATACTTTAATAAAAAAGAAATAAAAAATATGGCTCAGTGTTTAAAATTCCTTTATTTGGGAGATTTGGTGGCATTCTTCTCCATCTCCACTAGGGGTCATAACAGCCCTACGTCTTTTATGCTGCTGTGGTTTCAAAGCAGTAATTCTATTTTCATATACAAATGTATTGACTACCTTGTGTATAGTTTTAAGTTGTACAATGATTATTGGGAATTACAGACAAGATAATAAAAATTTGACATTTTTGATTGAGCAAGCACCACTAAGATATGTCAGAGAGGAAGCTCATTTTATTTTTTTTCATTTCCTTTGGATATATACCCAAAAGTAGAATTGCTGGATAATAAGGTATTCTACTTTTAATTTTTTTAATTAAAAACTACATGCAATTTTCCATAGTGACTACAGTAATTTATATTCCTACAAACAGTGGAAAAGTGTTTCCTTTTCTCCACATCTTTGCCAACACTTGTTATCCATGTCCTTTTGATGATAGTCATTCTAATAGATGTGAGATAATATCTCGCGGTGGTTTTGATTTATATTTATAAAGCATGAATTTTGATGATATGTGAATTCTATTTCAATAAAAGTTCTTTCAGGAGAAAAAATGTAAATTATGACACATTCACACAATGGAATCTTGAGCACCCATAAAAATGAACAATATGGAATGAGCTGCAAAATATTTAGTTAAGTGAAAAATTCAAGGTGCAGAGGATTTGTAAAAAAGAAAACGAGGAGGAAGAATATGTATATATGTGCATATATAACATATATGCATGTGTATGCACACTGCATATAAAAGTAATCATGAGAGACTGGTAATATTGGACGCCTGTGGAAAGAGGAACTGGATGGTTTGGGACTAGATGGCAGGGAGGCTTTTCAACATTTTTTGAATGTTTGTATGTTCTTTTTGAAACTTAAGTAGGTAAACTGCTTTAACCTATTCAACATTAACAACTAACATTTAAACGATACTTAACATTTACATTTAAATAAATACTACCAAAAATACGTAAATACTCTTTCTGGTCAGATAGTAAACATTGTATTTTGTGGGACATACATCTCTGTCACAACTACTCAGCTCTGCCATAGTAGTACAAAAAAATAAAGTTAAAAAGCCAATTATAATATTGGTGAAATATTTAGCTCATACAAACCAAGTGTAGTATTGAGACTCACAATGAAATATAGCATAGTTTCAAATATAAGTATCACCAGGTCCTTAACAGCTGTATTGTTCTTGTCTGCCTCTGCCTTCTGTCACAGCATATCTACAAGGGGTGATTGCAGTTGATCTCCAGGTGTGTTTTGGCTATAATGTGGCCCATTGTAGACTTGTCCCAAAATGCCTGGGTTTTCATGACCCGCTTGTTGTCTGTCCAACCATTGTGCTAGTCATAATGCAGTAGGGTGAAGACACAGACTATTGGAGATTGTTACCTTCTCAACCTTCTTTTATTTCTTTCATGAGCTTGCAGAGGTTCTCAAACTTGGCCTTGCTTTTCCATATAATTCCTAGGAGCGAAAATACAAATGACTTATAAATACATTAAAAACTCTTCCACTTTACTAGTGTTTTAAAATAAATAAAACAAAATTCTATTCTTTTCTATCACATTTGAAAAGTTTTTTAAAAATACCACCAATGCTCAAGAGTGAGAGTAGGATATCTCATCTGTGTGATATAAGTAAGTTGAAGTATAAATAAGTACAAAGTTTTTGTTAATGTGTGTATATAAATTCTTTAAAGTGTTTCTACATCTCTTGTTAGGGTACAGAATACACTTCTGTAACAAAACGTCTCAAAACAAGTGGCTTAGAGAAGATAAAAGGATTTTTCTTACATAATAGCCCATTGGTATATAGTCTTGTGGAGAAAGCAGTCTTTAGCTGGATGCTTACGTGTACATGACCATCAAGTAGTAACAATGTTAAGGCATAAGTGGTGAAATGGTCTCTGGTGCTTCATGGCAGGGCTATATGGAACAAAGAACAGATAATATTATTTGGAAATTGGTATTTGCCCCTGGTACTGTGGCCAGAGTACCAACTTCAGAGAAACAGCCTGCAGAGAATGGGGGTATTGGGCTTGCAGGCAGCGAACAAAGAATCAAGTAGATAGCAAAATCTAAGAGGTCAGTGGATAAAACAGAAAGGTAGCCATATAAATACAAGATTTAATCTTGAGAATCTTATACAGGGAGTCAAATAAACAATATTCCTCTAATAGTAATGGAGTTTAAAGCTCCAGGTCCAACATTCTTAACCTTACCCTTTGTAGTTTCTAGAAAGCATCCATGGCAGGGGTTGAGAGGGGTCTATTGCTTAGTGGGTATAGAGTTTCTGTTTGGGATGATGAAAATGTTCTGGAAATTGATAGTGTCAGTGGTTTTATAATTGTGAATGTCCTTAAATCCACTGGAACTGCATGGTTAAAATGGTTGAAATGGTAATTTTTTGTCATGTACATTTTACCACAAATTTTCAAAAATACAAGTAAAAAGCGTCCATGCCAAACAACAACATGGAAAACATTATTCACAGCAAATATCTTGGTATTAATAGCCATAAAAGAATGTACAGATCTTCCTCAATTTACCATGGAATTACATCCCAAAAAAACCCATCATAAGTTGAAAATATCATAAGCCAAATATACATTTAATACACCTACTTCACATCATAGCTTAGCCTAGCCTACCTTAAACATGCTCAGAACCCCTACATTGGCCTATAGCTGTGCAAAATCATCTAACACAAAGACTATTTTATAATAAAGTATTGAATATCTCATGATTTATTGAATACTGTACTGAAAGTGAAAAACAGAATGGTTGTATGGGTACAAAGTCGTTCTAGGTGAATTGATTGTTTACGCTTGTGATTGCCTAGGAGCTGCTGTGATGAGAGATTATAGTACTGCACATATCTAGCCTGGAAAAATATCAAAATTTAAAGTATAGTTTCAATACATACTGTGTATTGCTTTTGCACCATTGTAAAGTTGAAATATCATTAATTGAACCATTGTGAGTTGGCGACCATCTGTATTGTGCACTTATCATGTGGCAGACACTGATAAGAAGGCCAAGAATAGAAACCTGGAAATATGTTTGGAAGTATGAGGAGGTAGATGAAGCAGTGATGAAAATCAAGGAACAGACTGAGAGAGTCCCAAACTGAAGCCATACTGTGTCATCAAAACCAAGCAGATGAATTTCTGGAAAAAGGTTCTTGATTGAGTTGTAAAAGCAGAATTTAAAGTACAGATATTAAAATGTAAAGACAGGGGACTCTCTTGTCACCTCCTGGCATGTGCCAGGAGCTCTGTCCTATCACTTTCTCTCTCAGTAAAAGCCTCTACCCTAGCTCTCCTACCTTGGGTGTTTGCTAAGTTCACTCTTCTACTCCACAAACAAGAACCCCGGCATAATTTTGGGGGCTCGTCCGGGATAGCTTCAGAGGTGAGTATTGGCATCCGAGCCTAACTTTTTTTTTCAATGTCCTTATAAAAGGAATCTATATATGGCACACAACATCAGGTGCTCATCAGCCACTTAAACGGGACTAGCCCAGCTGCCGATCTCAAAGTCTCGAGCAACAGGTTCCCCTACATTTCCCTCAGTGGATCCCCCGTTCTCTCTTGGGAGCTGGGAAAGTCAACTAAGTGGAGGCCAGCATTCCATTTCAGAGGCATCTCCTTGGATGTGAGGGGCTGAGAAAGGTCGTGGGCAACTGCGAGAGTCTAGGCTGAGGCTACACCTCAGCAGTTTCTCAAAGGCCCATGTGTCTGGAATCAGACCCCCACAGCCCGACTGGGTATCCATGAGGAGAGTCTCTCTCTCTCACTCTGACTTCCAGCCTGGTTTTTCAGGCCACCCTGGCTTCTCAGTGAGGCAGGGGTGCTCTTTACTTCCTTTACATGCTCTATGTGTGCCTCTAACTTCATCAATTTCATGGAACCTGATGCTCAGCACTGCAAGGTAGGAGATCTGTGCTTTGCTTTTATTCTTGACTAATTACTGTAACCTTGATCCAATAAAGATGTGTCTGGGCACCCGTTAGCCACTTAAAAGATGATTAGTTTTGGCTACCAGTCTTAATTCTCGGGTGAAAGGTTTCCCTGTGTCTGCCTTGATCCCCCGCTTCCAGATGGTAATGTCAGGGAGTGGCTAAGCTGACTTCCTACTTTCCTATACTAATCTGCAGGCTCCAAGGGCAGACAAGACTAGTAAACAGTGGTCCTTGAATCCCGGCTCTGGCTGATTGATCCAATGTTGCTGAGTGAACCTCTGGCTAGGCTGTTGCCTATGCGAGAGTCACAGATGACCCATGACCTCTTGTCTCACAGATAAGATTTTTTACAGTGGGTGACTATCAGGATAATTCCCATGCAGTGGCAGAAACTGGTGTTTAAGAGTACAGAACCACCCCCCCACCTTCATAACTGTCCATGGCAGCCTCGGTCTGAATTCGATCTTTGGCCTTAGGAAAAGTTCCCCTGCTCCTCATTCAAAGCAGTCCTCCTGGGACTGTGCCAATTTCTGCTGTGTAATGTAAATGAAGTTTGTGAAGTAGTCAAGCTGAAAACTGAGCCAAACAAGTAAATGGCTCTATTCTATTGACCTTTCTTCCTTAGAGGCAGTCATCCTGGGGTACAGCACTTCCTTTTCTGAAGCCCCAGGGAAGTGAAACAGGCTTGTGACACTGACTAACCAATGCTCTGGCAGTGAGAGATCACACTGTCCCTGCACTTATCAGACAGGCAGGGGCCTCTCAAAGAATGATCCCAAGTGTTCTATGCTAAAGCCCACGCAGAAGAAATTAGGGTCTGGATTAGAACTCCCAAAAGGCATAACGTAAGAGCACACTGATAAGGTCCCACTAAATCCAGAGCTCTGAGGCAATTCTTGCTTAGTGGGAAAGCAAGAGGGAAATCAAGGCAAGATGGAGGCCATGCTGGTAGGGAGTGGTTAAATCCAGTAATCCCAGCAGAGGAGGTGGTTGACCACTGTCACCCAGGCTCAAAGGTGAAGGGACACCCTCACAGAAAAAAGGCCAACCAAGTGTAGCATACCTGTCTTTCTCTCTCTCCCAAATGGGAGCATCCTCTTCAACTTTAAAGTCAGACACGCCTCTGGTGTGCATTCTGACGCATTGGGAGAAATTTGATCTCCAAACGCTGAAAAAGAAGTGTCTTATCTTCTGCATACAAGCCTGGCCTCAATACAAACTCTCTGATTAGAGAGGCTTGACCCCTGAGAGAAGTATACAATATAATAAGGTTATGCAGCTAAATTAATTTTGCTATAAGGAAGGAAAATGGTCAAATGTCCTGTGGACTAGTACAGTATAAAACTAGTTTTCTAAATCCTTTGGTTAGAAATCTATTCTACTTATTGGGTTCATCATTACCCTCAAACATTGAGAGGTTTTAAAACTAGAATCCCTGCCATAGAAATTTATCTTCTGCAATATAATCTGGCTTAAACCTTTCTAAAGAAAAAATCCTTAAAGAGGCTTGACTTTATCGTGTTTAGTGAAGGTTTTGCAAGTAATCTAACGTGGATGTTAAGAACAAGTGAGCTAAATAAGTGTAATAACTGAGCTTCTTTGTAAATGTGTGTTACAGAGTGTATACCTACATACAGCTTGAAAAGCTTTATGGTAACCTAAAACCTTAAAGTTTTGCTAAGTGGGTATATTTTGTGCTTATTTAAAAATTGTGCTGTAAAGCACATGTTTCCAGAAATTACAAAATATGTTCATAAATTTGTCAATCTAAAGAATGCTAGTATAACAGTTTACAATAGCTTACTTCTCAGTGTTCACTGAAAACTAAAGTTTCTAATGGTTTTATGTTATAATTAAAACTAGTTAAAACAATAAGGAAAACATCTCTGCATGCTAGAAAAGATGTGGTTTTGATAAGAGAAGGTATAAGGAATGGAAATACATTTTATTAAGGGTAAAATAAGGTAACTTTGTTCTAAAGTACAGCTGGTTATTTAAAGAGGGAGAACTCTGTAAAAAAATAAAGTTGTAGAAAGTTTGTGGAAGAATTGATATGGTCATGCTATATTAAATAAAGCAAATAGGTCGTAATATCAAAATCATAATTTTTTTTTTTATTTGTTAAAAGGAAAAAGTTTTCTTAAGCTATTAGTCTGCTGTTAATGTTGAAAAATTGAAATGGGTTTTCTAATTACCAAAGCAGTTCCTCATGCCTAAAGTCTCAATAAGTTAAAGGGCATAAATTTTCTTCTCCTATGATGCTACAAAGAATTTAACTACCATTATAGCTCTACCTCAACTTCAAAATGCCTACAATGTGCCAATTCTCCTTGAAAATAATCACAGATATAAAGGTAGTATTGTTTCAAATCTGGGACGAGTACGTTTAAGTTATTCCAATGGAAGGACTCTTGAATCAAAAGGCTCCCCTCTGCTGTGAGCAAAGAAACCATTCCAATAACCATTGCCCAAGCTTCACCTGATATTTAGGCTGGCTTCCCAAAGACCACTGTTCACATATAATAACTTTACAGGCTACAGATTGGCTTGCCATAGATTAGACAAACTTGCCCTGGTATCCATTGGCCAGCCCCAAAAGGCATTCACTGGCTGTATGGACCTAATCTCTGGCAGTGGCTCCCTCTAGGGTGGATAGGGAGATGCACTATGGGATTTTCTTGGTTGCAACGATATTGGGCTAAGAACATCCCATGCCCTGCCAAATTTCTAAGCCTCCAACATCAATTGACTAGGAGTGTTTTTCATTGGTATCATCACCTAACCTCCATTTTTATACCATCTCTTGTTTTAGAAGATGTAATTTGGTATATCAAATACTTAACCAATTTTGCTAAAACGGCATTAATACTAAAGTTAAACTAAGGCACCAAGCAGTTATACAAAATAGAATGGCACTAGACATTGTAACATCAGCATAGGGCGGAACCTGTCCTTTAATTAAAGTTGAATATTGTGTGTACATTCCAAATTATTCACAAAATGTCTCTGATTCACTCCAGAACCTCTGAAAGGAATTCCAAGCTGTGTCAGGCCCAGAAGTCCCATGGACTACTACAACGTAGTAGTGAAAAGATGCTCCACATCTCTAATCTGTTTTTCTAAATCCTTTTAAAGCCGTGAAACTGAAATGGTGATGAAAATGGAACTCAGGATGAAAATGCCATCTTCCGAGGCCCTCTCGACCGATCAGTGATGGAGACCTAGCTGCACCCCTTACTGCGCCCCCTCTCAGCATGAAGCAGCCAGAGTGGTCATCGCCCCCTTCCCCTAGCAGCAGCCAGGGTCTCCATCTGTAGAGGGGGAAATGAGACAGGGACCATGGGCTTAGACAGAGTAGGGTGAGGGCCTCTGGAAAAAAGCAAATCAAGAGAATCCATTGTGAGGTTTGCTTTGGACTGCTATGGCGGCCCAGCTTATTTTTCTTTCTTTACCCAGGTGCGGCTTTTCTTCCCCCAGCAATAATAAAGTGATTTGCAACCGGGGCAATTTAACAAGCAAGCCCAAAACAATGTAGTAAAAACAGAAAGTATTCCATCTTGAAAGTAAGATTGCATCTTAAAATCCAAATAGTTAAAAAGTAAGTTTCTTAACATATTCTTTAACAGACAATAACTGAGCCCACCTTGGGAGGAAAGCAGGCAGTCTGGAGTGATATGCTCCCAAATCAGGAAGCTGCTATCCTGGGAGGATATAAAAGCAGTAAATTTCTTGTAAATAACCCAAAAGACTAATAAGAAACTTAATGTCTCTTCAAAGATAAACATTTTGGGACCATTTGGCAGTTGTGTATCGCTAGCCTTTTGTCTCTCAACTGCCTATAACACCCCTAGACAACACACAACCCCAGGACTCTCTTGTCCCCTACTGGTGTAAGCAAGGAGCTCTGTCCTATCACTTTTATTTATTTATTTCTTATTTCTTTATTTATTTTGCTATCATTAAGGTACAATTACATGAGCAACATTATGGTTACAAGACTCCCCCTATTATCAATTCCCCACCACATACCCGAATACAGTCAATGTCCATCAGCATAGCAATATGCTGTAGAGTCACTACTTGTCTGCTCTCTGATATACTGCTTTCCCCGTGTCCCCCCCTTACATTACATGTGCTAATCATGATGCCCTGTTTTCCCCCTTATCCCTCCCTTCCCACTCATCCTTCCCAGTCCCTTTCCCTTTGGTAACTGTTAGTCCAGTCTTGGGTTCTGTGAGTCTGCTGCTGTTTTCTTCCTTCACTTTTTGCTTTGTTCTTTTACTCCACAGATGAGTGAAATCATTTGATACTCGTCTTCCTGCACCTGGCTTATTTCACTGAGCATAATACCCTCTACCTCCATCCATGTTGTTGCAAATGGTAGGATTTGTTTTCTTCTTATGGCTGAATAGTATTCCATTGTGTATATGTACCACATCTTCTTTATCCATTCATCTACTGATGGACACTTAGGTTGCTTTCATTTCTTGGCTATTGTAAATAGTGCTGCGATAAACATAGGGGTGCATCTGTCTTTTTTAAACTGGGATGCTGCATTCTTAGGGTAAATTTCTAGGAGTGGGATTCCTGGTTCAAACGGTATTTCTATTTTGAGTTTTTTGAGGAACCTCCATACTGCTTTCCACAATGGCTGAACAATTTTACATTCCCACCAGCAGTGTAGGAGGGTTCCCCTTTCTCCACATCCTTGCCAACATTTGTTTTTGTTTGTCTCATGCATGTTGGCCATCATAAATGGTGTAAGGTGATATCTCATTGTGGTTTTACTTTGCATTTCTCTGATGATTAGAGATGTGGAGCATCTTTTCACGTGCCTTTTGGCCATCTGATTTTCTTCTTTGGAGAAGTGCCTATTTAGCTCCTCTGCCCTTTTTTAAATTGGTTATTTGCTATTTGTTTGTTGAGGCATGTGAGCTTTTTATATAATTTGGATGTCAACCCCTTATCAGATATGTCATTTATGAATATATTCTCCCATACTGTAGAGTGTCTTTTTGTTTTACTGATGGTGTCCTTTGCTGTACAGAAGCTTTTTAGTTTGATATAGTCCCACTTGTTCATTTTTGCTTTTGTTTCCCTTGCCTGGGGAGATATTTTCATTAACAAGTTGATCGAGTTTATGTCCAAGAGATTTTTGCCTTTGTTTTTTTCCAGGATTTTAATGGTATCATGACTTTTATTCAGGTCTTTGATCAACTTGGAGTTTACTTTTCTGTATGGGGTTAGACAATAATCAAGTTTCATTCTCTTACATGTAGCTGTCCAGTTTTCCCAACACCAGCTGTTCAAGAGGCTGTCATTTCCCCATTGTATATCCATGGCTCCTTTATTGTATATTAATTGACCATATATGCTTGCTTTATATCTGGGTTCTCTAGTCTGTTCCATTGGTCTATGGGTCTGTTCTTGTGCCAGTACCAAATTGTCTTGATTACTGTGGCTTTGTAGTAGAGCTTGAAGTCAGGGAGCATAATTCCCCTACTTTGTTCTTCCTTCACAAGCTTGGTTTGGCTATTTGGGGTCTTTTGTAGTTCCATATGAATTTTAGAACTATTTTCTCTAGTTCATTGAAGAATGCTGATGGTATTTTGATAGGGATTGCACTGAATCTGTAGATTGCTTTAGGCGGGATGGCCATATTGACAATATTATTTCTTCTTATCCATGAGCATGGGATATGTTTCCATTTATTGCTACCTTCTTTAATTTCTCTCATGAGTGTCTTTCAGTTTTCAGAGTATAGGTCTTTCACTTCCTTGGTTAGGTTTTTTCTTGGGTGTTTTATTCTTTTTGATTCAATTGTGAATTGAATTGTTTTCCTGATTTCTCTTTCTGCTAGTTCGTCATTAGTGTATAGGAATGCAACGGATTTCTGTGTATTAATTTTGTATCCTGCAACTTTGCTGACATCGGATATTAGATCTAGTAGTTTTGGAGTGGATTCTTTAGGGTTTTTTATGTACAATATCATGTCATCTGCAAACAGTGACAGTTTGACTTCGTCCTTACCAATCTGGATGCCTTTTACTTCTTTGTGTTGTCTGATTGCCATGGCTAGGACATCAAGTACAATGTTGCGTAGAGGTGTGTAGAGTGTTCATTCATGTCTTGTTCCCGATCTTAAAGGGAAAGTTTTCAGCTTCTCGCTGTTAAGTGTAATTTTGGCTGTGGGTTTGTTATATATGGCCTTTATTATGTTGAGGTATTTTCCCTCTATACACATTTTGTTGAGAGTTCTTATCATGAATGGATGTTGATTTTTGTTGAATAATTTTTCAGCATCTATTGAGATAATCATGTTGTTTTTGTCCTTCTTTTTGTTGATATGGTGGATGATGTTGATGGATTTTTGAATGTTGTACCATCGTTGCATCCCTCATATAAATCCTTCTTGATCATGATGGATGATCTTTTTGATGTATTTTTGAATTCAGTTTGCTAATATTTTGTTGAGTATTTTTGCATCTATGTTCATCAGGGATATTGGTCTGTAATTTTCTTTTTTTGTGCTTTCTTTGCCTGGTTTTGGTATTAGAGTGATATTGGCCTCATAGAATGAGTTTGGGTGTGTTCCCTCCTCTTTTAGTTTTTGGAAAGTTTAAGGAGGATGGGTATTAGGTCTTCACTAAATGTTTTGTATAATTTAGCAGTGAAACCATGTTGTCCCAGGGGTTTTGTTCTTAGGTGTTCTTTGATTACCAGTTCAATTTCATTGCTGGTAATTGGTCTATTCAGGTTTTCTGTTTCTTCCTGGGTCAACTTGGAAGGTTTTATTTTTCTAGAAAGTTGTCCATTTCTTCTAGGTTATCCAGTTTGTTACCATATAACTTTTCATAGTATTCTCTCTTAATTCTTTATATTTCTGTGGTGTCCACGGTGATTTTTCCTTTCTAATTTGTGATTCTGTTTATGTGTGTAGACTCTCTGTTTTTCTTGATAAGTCTGGCTAGGGTTTTATCTATTTTGTTTATTTTCTCAAAGAACCTGCTCTTGATTTAATTGATTCTTTCTATTTTTTTATTCTTCTCAATTTCATTTATTTCTGTTCTAATATTTATTATGTCCCTCCTCTTACTGACTTTAGATCTCATTTGTTCTTTCCTAGTTTCATTAATTGTGAGTTTATATTGTTCATTTTGGATTGTTCTTCTTTCCTGAGGTGGGCCTGTATTGTAATATATTTCCCACTTAGCATGGCCTTCGCTAAGTCCCATAGATTTTGTGGTGCTGAATTATTGTTTTCATTTGTCTCCATATATTGCTTGATCTCTGTTTTTATTTGGTCATTGATCCATTGATTGTTTAGGAGCATGTTGTTAAGCTTCCATGTGTTTGTGGGCTTTTTCATTTTCTTTGTGTTATTTATTTCTAGTTTCCTACATTTGTGATCGGAGAAGCTGGTTGGTAAAATTTCAATCTTTTCAAAATTACTGAGGTTCTTTTTGTGGCCTAGTATATGATCTATTCTTGAAAATGTTCCATATGCACATGAGAAGAACGTGTATCCTGTTGCTTTTGAATGAAATGTTCTGTAGATGTCCTTTAGGTCCATCTGTTCTAATACGTTTTTCAGTGCCTCTGTTTCTTTACTTATTTTCTGTCTGTTGAGCTGTCCTTTGAGTGAGTGGTGTGTTGAAGTCTCCTAAAATGAATGCATTGCATTTTATTTCCCCCTTTATTTCTGTTAGTATTTGTTTGACATATGTAGTTAATTCTGTGTTGGGTGCATAGATATGTATAATAGTTATATCCTCTTGGTGTATTGACCGCTTTATCATTGTGTAATGTCCTTCTTTGTCTCTTGTTACTTTCTTTTTTTTTTACAATTTATTTTATTTTAGTATCATTAACCTACAATTACATGAGCAATATTGTGATGATTAAACTACCCCCTTCATCAGGTCCCCCCCCACCAACCCTATTACAGTCACTGTCCATCAGTGTAGTGAGATGAGAATCACTACTTGTTTTCTCTGAATTGTACAGCCCTCCCCGTGCCCCCCCACCTTATGTCTGCTAATCGTAATACCCCCTTTACCCTCTTATCCCTCCCTTCCCACCCTTCTTCCCAAGTCCCTTTCCCTTTTGTAACTATTAGTCCGTTCTTGGGTTCTGTGAGTCTGCTGCTGTTTTGTTCCTTCAGTTTTTTTAAACTTCTGCTTTTTTCTCACTATTAGTTGCATAAAATATCTTTTTAAATCCCTTCACTTTCAGTCTGTGAATGTCTTTAGGTTTGAAGTGAGTCTCTTGTAAGCAGCATATAAATGGGTCTTGTTTTTGTATCCATTCAGTCAGTCTGTTTCTTTGGATTGGTACATTCAGACCATTTACATTTAGTGTGATTATCTGTAGGTATGTACTTACTGCCATTGCATGCTTCAGATTTATGGTTACCAATGGTTCAAGGGTATATCCCTTACTATCTAACAGTCTATCTCACTTTGTGCTATTACAAACACAAAAAGCCCAAAGGTTCTTCCCCCCCCCTTTTTCTTCCTCCTCTATTATTTATATGTTAGGTATAATATTCTGTACTCTTTGTCTATCCCCTGATTGACTTTTGAAGTAGTTGATTTGATTTTGCATCTGCTTAGTAATTAATTGTTCTACTTTGCTGTGGTTTTATTTCCCCTGGTGACATCTATTTAGCCTTAGGAATACTTCCATCTATAGGAGTCCCTCCAAAATGCACTGTAGTGGTGGTTTTGGGGAGGTAAATTCTCTCAGCTTTTGCTTAACTGAAAATTGTTTAATCCCTCCTTCAAATTTAAATGATAATCTTGCCAGATAAAGTATTCTTGGTTCAAGGCCCTTCTGCTTCATTGCATTAAATACATCATGCCACTCCCTTCTGGCCTGTAATGTTTCTGATGAGAAATCTGATGATAGCCTGATGTGTTTTCCTTTGTATGTGATCTTTTTTCTCTCTCTAGCTGCTTTTAAAAGTCTGTCTTTATCCTTGATATTTGCCATTTTAATTATTATATGTCTTGATGTTGTCTTCCTTGGTTCCCTTGTGTTGGGATATCTGTGCACCTCCATGGCTTGAGAGACTATCTCCTTCCCAATATTGGGGAATTTTTCAGCAATTACCTCCTCAATAACACTTTCTATCCCTTTTTCTCTCTCTTCTTCTTCTGGTTCCACTATAATGCGGATATTGTTCCGTTTGGATTGGTCACACAATTCTCTCAATATTCTTTCATTCTTAGAGATCATTTGTTTTCTCTGTGCCTCAGCTTCTTTGTATTCCTCTTCTCTAATTTCTATTCCACTTACCGTATCTTCTACTACATCTAATCTGCTTTTAAATCCCTCCATTGTATGTTACATTTCAGATATGGAATTTCTTAATGATTGAATCTCCATCTCAAATTCATCCCTGCATTCTTGAATATTTTTCTGTACCTCCATGAGCATGTTTATCATTTTTATTTAAACTCTCTTTCAGGATGTTTGGTGAGTTCAGTTACATTTGGTCCTTTTTCTGGGTTTTTTGATATTTTGGTCTGAACCAGATTCCTTTCATGTTTCATAATTCTATATGGTGCCCTATAGTTCCCAGAAGCTCCTTCTCTGGAGCTGCTCAGCCCCTAGAGTGAGGTTGGGGGCCATAGGGGTGTGATGCTGGTGGCTTGGTGCAGGAAAGAGCTGTTTTCTGATTCCAGGCTGCAAAGCCAGTCTTCAGTATCAAAGCCAGTGGGCCAAGAACAGAGGTGTATGCCTCTGTACTTGGTGTCTCTAGCTTTTGTAAGCAGGGCCTCCCTCTGGCGGGCCTCATGCCAGCACAGTGACTGCCAGTTTGCAAGCATGTGCTGGCAGGTCAAGAGGAAGATGCAGCAAGCTGGGTGTCACAGCAGGGGGCCTCAGGGCTGAGCAGGTAGCCAGGGGTATGGGGCACCTGAAGCTCTCAGAGTTCACAACCCGCTGGGCAGAGTGCACCCAGACAACCTTGTCCACCTATCCGTTTTCCCCTGTCGTAAGCTCTGTGCTAACCGCACCCCTTCATCAGCCCTCTGCTGCTAGGAAGCCTCTCAGACCGCTTGCCTTTCCTTTGTCCCTGAGTGGCCGAGTGTGGATTCCCATCCTCCACAAATGGCCAGAGCCTCAATCTTTTAAGGACTCCCCTGTCCCAGCTCCTCAACACCCACAACCCCCAGAGCACCACATAATGTAAGTCTGTGGTCCAAAGCAGACCTCCAGGGCTGGGTCTTCAGCAGTCCTAGGCTTCCACCCCCTCCCTGCTCTGTTTCTCTTTCTCTTGCCAGTGAGCTGGGGTGGGGGAAGGGCTCAGGTCCCACTGGATCAAGACCTTCATACATTACCCTGTTTGGTGAGGTCTGCTCTGTTTGTAAGGTCTGTATGCAGTCTGGTGCAGTCTTATTTCCTGTTGCTGTTTTAGGGCTACTTGTATTAACTATATTTTCACACTATCTGTTGTTTTGGGAGGAACTCTCTGTCTCAAATCTCACACTGCCATCTTGAATCCCTTCTGTCCTCTCATTTTATCTCAATAAAACCCTCTCACTTGCTCTTCTAAAAATGTAAGGATATAACAATACAGAATGCTTCAACTATTCTCAAAAAGAGGTAATAAATGAAAGAGAAAATAGATGTTTTTGAAAAATAAGAAAAAATATAGACTACATGATATATTTCCATGCTTGTACACAAAGGAGGAGAATCTAATGGAAGAGAGAGAAGTAAGAGAAAGAGGGGATTTTTGTAACATTAGAGAACATACACGGAAGACTTGAGTTAGCAAAGAAGTTATCTGCCAAGATTCATGGTGACAGGGCTGGGTTAGAGGTTTAATATTAATGATAACTGCTGAGGGGCATAGAATTGATCATAATATTCTTTTATTTTTATTTTAAAGTCCCTAGGATTGGTAGTGAATATACTTATTTTATTTATGAAATTAGAAAGTTCTTTTTCTTTTTTCTGTTTTTATTGGCTAGAGTTTTTCTGCTTTATTGAACTTTCCAAAACCAGCTTTTGGCTGCATTGATTTGCCCTACTGTTTTCCTGTTTTTCAATACTGTTGTTATCCATTCTATTATTATTTTTTTCTTCTGCTTACTTTGGATTTAACTTGCTCTTCTTTTTCTAGTTTTGAAATGCAGAAACATACTTGAGTGATTTAAATTTATTTTTATTTTAACATATACATTTAATGCAATAAATTTCTCTAAACACTGCTTTCACTGCATCCCACAGATTTTGATTTAATATTTTCATTAAGTTCAAAGTGTTTTTAAATTTGTCTTGAGACATTCACATGTTACTTAGAAATGTACTACTTTTCAAAAAAAGATGGTGGCATGAGAAGTGAGACAGAAACCTACTCTCAGAACCAAATATAACACAAAAATACAGCAAATACAGCTAATCCTGAAAGAGCAACCCAAAGACTACAGAACAGACAGCCTACATGTGGGGAAATGAGAAGAACTCAACGAAAAGGGTAAAGTAGCAAAACTGTGATCTGGAAGGACCCAAGTCCTTCCTCAACTCCAGCCCACAAGCAGGAGGAAGAGAAACTAAGAGGGTATGGAGTAGAAGCACAGGACTGCTGAACACCCAGCCCTGAAGATCTGGTCTGGGAGCACAAACCCACATTATCTGGTACTCTGGAGAATAGTGGGGTTAGAAAGCAAATACAGGCACAATACTTGGAGAGACAGAGATTCCTGCTGCTTGTGGAGAGCAGGTATGCACAACTGGGCCCCTTGGAACAAAAAAAAGTTGAGCAGTTTGAAAGACTTCCCAACAGTGAGAGGATTTCTAAAGGGGCAAAGATTACACAGAGCTTGCTGCTCAGGAGAAGGGGAAGATGGAAAAAATCATACCAGCACATACATCCCAGCAGATTGGGAACTCTCAGGACCTTCAGATGCTCCATACCCTTGGCTGGGAATGAAGACCCAAGGACCCCCACTGCCATACACATTCTTCTGCTCCTTCCACCAGGCAGGCAATGGTCCAGCTAACCTGGTGCAAACACTATCACGCCAGGCCAGCAGAAGGGTGGCCCCACTTATGGCAGCTACAGGGGTATAGACAGAGGCTCCTGCCTGTATGCTTGTCCCACTGGACCTTGAAGTGGAGGCAGTGCTTTATATGGGAAGAAGAAAGCTCTTTCTTCTGAGCAAGCACCAGTTCTGCTCACCTGCAACCTCCACCATAGCTACAAGAGCTCATAAGTTTCAGAAAGTAAAGCTTCTGAGAACTAGAGTGTGCTGCCTACACAAAGCTCTCACTACACAAGAAACACTAAGAAAAGAAGACATAGAGGACATTTGTATGAACAAAATTTCAGAAAGAACTCAAAAAGAGGGCTTAGTGAAACTTAAATCACTAATATCCTTGATAAAGATCTCCAAATAAAAACAGTAAACATGCTCACTGAGATACAGAGAATTATTCAACATCTCAAGGAGGACATAAAGGAAGAGATAGAAACTTTGAAAACAGCATCAGAAATGACACATACATTGGAGGAATTTAAAAGTAGAGTAGATGAGGTAGAAGAGACAGTAAATTAAATATAAATTAGAGAACAGGAAAACAAGCTGAGGTACAGAGAGAAAAAGGGATCTCTAAGAATGAAAGAATAATAAGGGAACTGTGCAACTAATCCACATGGAACAATATTCAAATTATAGGGGTACAAGAAGAAGAAGAAGATAGAAAAATGGCTAGAAAGTCTCTTTGAGAAAATAATTGCTGAAAACTTCTCCAATCTAGGGAAGGAAATAGAAGTGCAGAGATCTCCCAACACAAAGGACCCAAGGAAGACAACACAAAGACATATAGTAAATCAAATGGCCAATATGAAGGATAAATACAGGCTATTAAAAGCAGCCAGAGATGTAAATAAGATCACATACAAAAGAAACCCCATCAGGCTATCATCAGACTTCTCAGCAGAAAAACTACAGGCCAGAAGGGAGTGGCATGATATTTTCAATGCAATGAGGCAGAAGGCCCTCCAACCAAGAATATGCTACCCATCAAGATTATCATTTAAATTTGAAGCAGTGATTAAATAGTTTACAGATAAACAAAAGTTGAGGGAGTTTACCTCCCACAAGCCATCTCAACAGTGTATTTTAACATAACTGTTAAAGATGGAATTGCTCCTAAGGTTAAGTAGCTGTCACCAGAGAAAATAAAACCATAGTAGAAGAAGTAGACTTATTAATTACTAAGCAAATACAAAATTAAACAACTACCCACAAAGTCGGTCAAAGGATACACAAAGAGTACAGAATATGACACCTAATATATAAAGAGTGGAAGAGGAAGAGGAAGGGAGAAAAAATAAACTTTAGATTGTGTTTGAAATAGCACAATGAGCACGTTAAGTTAGACAGTTATATAGTAAGGAAGCTTCCCTTGAGCCTTTAGAAACACAAATCTAAAGTCTGCAATGGTAATAAGGTCACATGTATTGATAATCACCATAAATTTAGATGGACTGAAAACAGTCAAGACAGAGTTACAGAATGGATTAAAAAACATGCCCCATCTATATGCTACAAGACACTCATTTCAAACCCAGAGACATACACAGACTAAATCTTAAAGGATGGAAAATAATATTTCATGAAAGTAATAGGGAGATAAAAGCAGGACTAGCAGTACCTTTATCAGACAAAATAGATTTAAAAACAAAGAAAGTAACAAAAGACAAGGAAGAATGCTACATAATTATAAAGGGCTGAGTCAAACAAGGTGATATAATGATTATAAATATCTATGCACCCAATATAGGAGCACCTACACATGTGAAACAAACACTAACAATTAAAGGGGGAAATAGAATTCATTTCAGGAGGCTGCAACACACCACTCATTCCAAAGGACAGATCAACCAGACAGAAAGTAAGTAAGGAGAAAGAGGCACTGAAAAACAACTTAGAACAGATGGAACTAACATATATCTAAAGAACAGTACACCCAAAACAGCAGGATACACATTCTTCTTAAGTTCACATGGAATATTTTCCAGAATAGATCACATACTAGTCCACAAAAAGAGCCTCAGTAAATTCAGAAGGATTGAAATTGTACCAACCTATCGGGTTTTTTCACCTCTCTCCCGCCGGTCCGGCTCTGGGTCAGGTCTACAGCTCTTTGTGTTACAAGCTCTTTCTGTGACCCTCTGAGCCAGCGGAGGGGAGGAAGGCAGGGAGAGAGGCTCGCCCCGATAGGCAGAGCAAGGGAGGTAAGCGCCGGCTGTCCGCCCGTTCCCGCAGCCTCCGGCGCTCGGCGGCGCCGCCGCTTGCAGCCGCTCCAGCCTCTGCTGCCGCCGCCGCTGGCCGCTGGCCACTGGCCACTCGCCGCTGGCCGCTCCTTCGCCAGAGACAATCAGACGCGACAGGAAGTTCACTCGAAGGGAGAACTCGTTTATTGGGGCTCAGGGCATGGGATATATAGGGTGAAGTCTCTCCCCGATCGGTCACCTATGCTAATAAGGCAACTTTCACTTTTCCGAATCAGGCTCAGAGTTGTGCACATGCGCAGCTGTCTCTGACCGGAGTGGGCGCAGCTAAACCTCAGGGGGCTTTCGGCGGCCACCCCTGCAGCGCGGCTGAGTTCTCAGTGGCCATATTTGTGGCATGGCTGAGATTCAAAGGCAGTTCTCAGCGGCCACCCTAGTGGCGAGGCTGAGATGCAAAGGCAGTTCCCAGCGGCCACCCTCGTGGCGAGGCTGAGATGCAAAGGCAGTTCCCCACACCAACCAACCTCTCAGACCACAAAGATATGAAACTAGAAATAAATTGTGCAAAGAAAACAGAAAGCCTGCAAACACATGGAGGCTTAACAACATGCCCTTAAGTAATCAATGGGTGAATTACCAAAGAAAAACAGATATCAAGCAATATATGGAGAAAAGTGAAAATAACAACTCAAAACCTCAAAATTTGTGGGACTCAGCGAAGGTAGTTCTCAGAGGACATTATATTGCAATACAGGCTTACATAAAGAACGAATAATCACAAATGAGGAGCCTAAACTCACAATTAATTAAACTAGAAAAAAGAAGAACAAATGAGGCCCAAAGTTAGTAGAAGGAAGGATATAATAAAGATAAGAGCAAAAATAAATAAAATTGAGAAGATAATAACAGTAGAAAGAATCAATGAGACCAGGAGATGGTTATTTGAGAAAATAAACAAAATAGATAAACTTCTAGCGAGACCTGTCAAAAAAGAGAAGAGTGTATACACATAAAACCAAACAGAATCATAAATGATAAAAGAAAAATCACTACAGATACCACACAAAAATAGGAATAATTGTTAGGGAATACTATGAATAATTATATACTAGCATATTGGATAACCTAGAAGAAATGGACAACTTTCTAGAAAAATACAACCTTCCAAGACTGACGCAGGAAGAAACAGAAAATCTGAACAGACCAATTACCAGCATTGAAATTGAATTGCTAATCAAAAATGACCTCAGAACAAAATACCTGTACCAGATGGCTTCACTGCTGAATTTTATCAAACATTTAGTGAAGACATAAAGCACATCCTCCTTAAAGTTTCCCAAAAAGTACAAGAGGAGTGAATAATCCCAAACTCATTCTATGAGGCCAACATCACTCCAATACCAAAACCAGGCAAAGACACCACAAAAAAAGAAAATTACAGATCAATATCCCTGATGAACATAGATGCAAAAATAGTCAACAAAATATTAGCAAACCAAATTCAAAAATACTTCAAAATATCATCCATCATGATCAAGTGGGAATTATTCAAGGGACACAAGGATGGTACAATACTCAAGAATCAATCAACATCATATAGCACATCAACAAAAAGAAAGACAAAAATCATATGAGCATTTCAACAGATGCTGAAAAAGTATGTGACAAAATTCAACATCCATTCATGATAAAAACTATCACCAAAATGGGTATAGAGAGCAAGTACATCAACATAATAAAGGTCATATACTACAAACCCACAGCCAATATCATACTTAACAGTGAAAAGCTCTAATCTTTTCCTCTAAGATCAGGAACAAGACAAGGAGGCCCACTCTCCCCAATTTTATACAACATAGTACTGGAGGTCCTCGCCATGGAAATCAGACAACACAAAGAAATAAAAGGCATCCAGATTGGTAAGGAAGAACTTAAACTGACATGATACCATACGTAAAAAACTGTAAGGAATCCAAAAAATATTACTAGAAATAACTGAATTGAGAAAAATTGCAGGACACAAAATTAATACACAGAAATCTGTTGCATTCCTATACACTGACAATGAACTAGCAGAAAGATTAATCAGGAAAATCACTCCATTTACAATTGCATCAAAAAGAATAAAATACCTAGGAATAAACCTAACCAAGGAGGTAAAGACCTATACCCTGAAAACTACAAGACACTCTTGAGAGAAATTAAAGAGGACACAAATAAATGGAAATTCATCCCATGCTCTTGGATAGGAAGAATTAATATTGTCAAAATGGCCATCCTGCCTAAAGCAATCTACAGATGCAATGCAATCCCTATCAAAATACTGACAGCATTCTTCAACAAACTGTAACAAATCGTTCTAAAATTCATAAGGAACCACAAAACACCCTGAATAGCCATAGAAATTCTGAGAAGTAAAAGTAAAGCAGGGGGGATTTTGCTCCCCAACTTAAAGCTTTACTACAAAGCCACAGTAGTCAGGACGATTTGGTACTGGTACAAGAACAGACCCATAGATAAATGGGACAGACTCAAGAGCCGAGATATAAACCCACATGTATATGGCCAATTAATATACAATAAAAGAGCCATGGATATACAATGTGGAAATGAAAGCCTCATCAACAACTAGTGTTTGCAAAACTGGACAGCTACAGGAAAGAGAATTAAATTGGATTATTGTCTAACTCCATACACAAAAGTAAGCTCGAAATGGATCAAAGACTTGAATGTTAAGTCATGAAACCATAAAACTCATAGAAGAAAACATAGGCAAAAATCTCTTGAATATAATAAACGGCAATTTTTTCCTGAACACATCTCCTCAGGCAAGAAGAACAAAAGCAAAAATGAACAAATGGGACATCAAAGTAAAAAGCTTCTGTACAGCAAAGGACATCATAAACAATATAAAAAGGCATCCTACAGTATGGGATATTCATAAATGACTTATCCAATAAGGGGTTAACATCCAAAATATATAAAAAGTTCACATGCATGAATACCGCCCCCAAAAATAGCCTGATTAAATAATGGGTGGAGGATAAGAACAGACACTTCTCCAAAGAAGAATTTCAGATGGCCAACAGGCACATGAAAAGATGCTCCACATCATTAATTATCAGGGAAATGCAAATTAAAACCATAATGAGATATCACATCATACCTGTTAGGGTGGCCAGCATCCAAATGACAAGAAACAACATATGCTGGTGAGGATGTGGAGAAAGGGAAACCCTCCTACACTGTTAATGGGAATGTAAATTAGTTCAACCATTGTGCAAATCAATGTGGAGATTCCTCAAAATACTAAAAATAGAAATGCCATTTGACCCAGTAATTCCACTCTTAGAAGTTTACCCAAAGAAAACAAGATCCCAGATTCAAAAAGACATATGCATCCCTATGTTTATTGCAGCATTATTTACGATAGCCAAATATGGAAGCAATCTAAGGGTCCATCAGTAGATGAGTGAATAAAGAAGATGTACATATACACAACGGAATATTATTCAGCCATAAGAAGAAAACAAATCCTATCATTTGCAGCAACGTGGATGGAGCTAGGTGGTATTGTGTTCAGTGAAATTAACCACGTGGAGAAAGACAAGTACCAAATTATTTCACTCATTTGTGGAGTATGACAACAAAGCAAAACTGAAGGAACAAAATAGCATCAGACTCACAGACTCCAAGAAGGGACTACCGGTTACCAGAGGGAAGTGGGTGGGGAGGGTGGGTAGAGAAAGAGGGAGAAGGGGATTAAGGGGCATTATAATTCATAATCACAATATAGGTAGGTCACAGGGAAGACAGTATAGCATGGAGAAAACAAGTAATGATTGTATAGAATCTTACTATGCTGATGGACAGAGACTGCAATGGGGTGGTGGGGCTTAATAATTTGGATGAGTGTTGAAAACATGATGTTGCTCATGTGAAATCTTCATAGGATTGCATATAAATGATACCTTCATTTGGAAAAAAAGAAGAGAGGGGACACAGAGACACAGGAGAACGCCATGTGACAAAGGGCAGAGGTTGCAGTGGTACAGCTACAAAGCTGAGAGGTGTCAAACATCATTGGCAATGTCCAGGAGCTAGCCAGGGACCAGTGGGGGGTGTCCCTTAGAGCCGCAGAGAAAGCATGGCCCAGTAACACCGTGATTTTGGTGTCTGGTCTCCAGAACTCTGAAGGATTATGTTTCTCATTTAAACCACTCAGTCTGTGGTACTTTGTTATGGGACTTTCCCAGCCCCAGGAAATGAATATAGGACCCTTGTGCAGGAGCCAATTGGTATGTTGCCATCCTTCAGCTTCCCTTCAGACAACTCCTCTATGAAAATTCAGGAATCCCTGGCGAGGCAGATCCGGAAAAGCATGCTAATTATTCATGCTTTTGGTAATTCATTCAACAAGTACCTATTCTGCACCTACTCAGTGCTAGGCCCTATGCTAAGAACTGGTTATGACTTGGGAAATAAAACATGTTTTCATGGAGAAAAAAAATGTATTACTTGATCTCCAAATATTTTGGGACTTTTCCAGCTATTTTTCTGTTATTTATTGGTTGGGGAACATATTTATGTTATTTTTATTCTTAAGCTTGTGAGGTTTTGTTTATGGCTCAGGATGTGGTCTATTTTGGTGAATGATACATGAAATCTTGAGAAGAATAGTACTGTGTTGCAGCTGAAGGAAATATTCTATAGATGTTAGTTATATGCTGTTAATTGATGCTACTAGTTAGTTCATCTATATCCTTACTGATTTTCTGCCTGCAGGATCTGTCAATTTCTGATAGAGGAGTGTTGAATTCTTCACCTTATTATAGTGGATTTTGTCTATTCTTGAGGTTCTATCAATATCTGCCCCACATATTTTGACACTGTTGTTAGGCACATAAATGAAATTGTCTTCATGGAAAACTGACCACTTTATCATGTTTCCCTTCTTTATTCCTGTTAATTTTCTTTGTTCTGAAATTAGCTTTGTCTGAAATTAATATAGCTACTCCAGCTGTCTTGATTAGTATCAAAATGATATATCCTTCACCATCCCCCTTACTTTTAATCTATCTGTGTCTTTATATTTAAAGTACATTTCTTGTAGATACATACTATTGGGTCTTGTTTTTACCCCTTCTGATAGTCTATTTTAATTGATGTATTTAGACTATTCACATTTAAGGTTATTAGTAATATATTTGGGTTAATACTTATCACATTTTTCAATATTTTCTGTTTCTTCCCTTGGTTCTTTGTTTCTTTTGTTGTCTTCCATCATTTTTCTGCCTTTTCTGTTTTTAATTGTACATTTTATCTGATTAAATTTTTTCCTTAAGGTATAACAACTATACTCCTCTTTTACATTTTTAAGTGGTTGTTTTAGAGGTTGAAATATACATTTACAACCAACATAAGTCCACTTCAAATAAAACTATACTGCTGCATGGGTAGTACATGTCCCTTATAATAAATTATTTCCAATTTCTGTCTCCTACCCCTTAACATTGCTGTCATTCACTTCACTGAACACAAGCTATAATCATCTAATATTTTGTTGCTGTTATTATTTTGAAAAATTGCTATTTGTTCAGTTAATAATGAGGAAAATAAAACATTTTATTTTACTTTAATTTAATAATTCTTTATTGTTCTTCCTTTACTTATGTAGATCGGAGTTTCTGACATAAATTTGCCTTCTCTCTGAAAAGCTTCTGTTAACATTTCCTGCAAAACAGGTCTACTGGCGACAAATTCCCTCAATTTTTGTTAGTATGAGAAAGTATTTCTTCTATTTTGAGGAATAATTTCACTGAGTACAGAACTCTAGATTAGTAAGTATTTTTCTCTCAGTACTTTAAATATTTCACTCTTTTGCTTGCATGGTTTCAGAAGAGAAAGGCAATGTAATTCTTATCTTTGTTCCTCTATATGTAATGTATTTTTTCTTCTGGCTTCTTTCAACATTTCCTTTTATCTTTTATATTTACATTTTACAAATGATGAGCTAAGTCTCATTTCTTGCTATTTATTCTGCCTAATGTTCTCTAAGCTTCAAGGATCTGTGGTTTTGTGTCTGTCATTACTTGTAGAAATCTTCCTACCATTAGCAATTCAAAAATTTCTTCTCTTTTCCTTCTCCTTCTGATACCTCCATTACATATATATTACATCTTTTGTAATTGTTCTACAGCTCTTAGATATTTGTTCTTTTATTTTTTACTTCTTTTTCCCTTTGCTGTTCAGATTTGGAAGTTTCTAGGACATCTCTTCAAGCTCACCAACCCTTTCCTTAGTGTGCCCAGTCTATAGATGAAACCGCCACAGGCATCCTTTATTTTTTTTATAGTGATTTTGACTTCTAGAATTTCCTGTGTGTGTGTTTATGCTTATTTTTTATATCTAATTTATTTTAGAGCAGTTTTGGGCTCATGGCAAAGCTTATTAGAAATAAATGAGATGTTGGTCAAAGGTTACAAACTTCCACTTATAAGAAAAATAAATTCTGGAGACCTGATGTACAGCATGTTGGCTATAGTTCACAAAACTATACTGTATACGTGAAAGTTTCTAAGATAATAAATCTTGTGGTCTCAGCATAACAAAAAATTGTCATTATGTGAGGTGAAAAATGTTTTAACTGACCTTATTGTGCCAAAATTTTACAACACACATGTGTATCAAATCATCATATTGCACACTTTAAATGCACCAAATGTTATATATCATAGCTCTATATAACTCTATATAGCTCACTAAGGGAAGAAAAGAACCCAACATGATATATCACCTCATACCTCTTGGGATATGTATTATGACGCAAAAAGACATCTGAATTCCCATGTTCATTGCTGCATTATTCATCATAGCTAAGATATGAACACAACATAAATGTACCTTGGTGGATAAATGATAAAGAAACTTGGTACATACATACAGTGGAATATCATTTAGCCTAAAAAGAAAATGGATGTCCTGTCATATACTAAAGTATGGATGAAACTTGAGGACATTATGCTAACTGAAGTAAGCTAGTAACAGAATCACAAATATTGCATTATTCCATTTATATGAGGTTTCTAAAATAGTAAAAATGATAGAAACAGAAAGTAAAATCAATGTTACCAGTGTTTGGGAGGAGGGGAAGAAATGAAACCTATTGTTCAAAGAGCATATTGTTTAAGTTTTGTAAAACGAATAATTTCTAGATGCCTGTAGTACAACAATGTGCATGATGTTTATACTATATTGTTTATTTTTTCAAAAATGTGGCTCTTGTATAAGGTGTTCTTATCATACACATGCAAAAATAATTAAAACAATGCAAGCCAAAAAAGAAAAAGAAATACAGAGAATTCCCAGATTCCCCCTTTATGGAACATGCACAGTTTAGATACATCATCATCAACATCCTGCACCAGAGTGGTACATTTATTACAAAAGATGACCCAAAACTGATGCTTTATCACCCAAAGTCAGTAGTTTATATTAGAGTTCACTCTTGGTGTTTTATATTCCATGGGTTTGGACAAATGTATAATAAAATGTATCCATTATTATATGGTATTACACAGAGTATTTTCACTGCCCTAAAAACGCTGTGTGCCATATATTTATTCTTCCCATGAAGCCCATGGCAACCACTGATCTTTTTACTGCCTCCACAAAATTCCCTTTTCCAGAAGGTTATATATTTGCAATCATATGGTATGTAGTATTCTCACATTGACTTCTTTTACATAACAAAATATGTTTAAGGCTCTTCCATGTCTTTCTGGCATCGATAACTCACTTGTTAGTGCTGAACAACAGTCCTTTGTATGGATCTACTACAGTCTATATATCCATTCACCTACCAAAGGACATCTTGGTTGCTTCTAAGCCTTAGCAATTATGAATAAATCTGCTATAAATTTTCATGTGCATATTTTTGTGTAGATATACTTCCAATTATTTTGGGTAAATACAAGGAATTGTGATTGCTTGATGTATGGTAAGCATATGTTTAATTTTGTAAGAAACTGTCAAACTGTCTTTCATAGTGGCTGTACTAAATTTTTATTCCTACCAGCAATAAATAAGAGTTTCCATTGCTCCACATCTGCACCAGCATTTGGCGTTGCCAGTGTTCTGGATTTGGGCCACTCTGATAGATGCATAGTGGGACCTCAATGCTGTTTTAATTTGAAGATCCTTGATAACATATGATATTGTATACCTTTTCATATGCATATTTTCCATCTGTATATCTTCTTCAGTGAGTTGTTTTTTAATCTCTTTTAATTGTTTCTTCTTAATAGGCCTGTTCATTGTTTTGTTGTTAAGTTTTAAGATTTCTCTATGTATTTTGGATAGCAGTTCTTTATCAGATACATATTTTTCAAATATTTTCTCCCAATCTGTAACATTCCCTTTTGATTCTTAGATTTTCCATCTCTCTGCTCACATTACCTATATGTTCTTACATAGTGTATACTTTTTCAATTAGAGGCCTTAGCTTATTATACATAATTATTTTTATTCACCCACCTGTTAATCACAAAATCTCAGTCATATCTCAAACTGGTTCTGAATCACAAAATCTCAACCATATCTCAAACTGGTTCTGAATCACAAAATCTCAGCCATATCTCATACTGGTTCTATTGTTTGCTTTAACTTTTCAAACTGTGTGGGTTTTTTTGTACATTTAGCATGCCTTTTTCTTTTTTATTGGAAGGTAGACAGTGTACTGGATACAAGGAACTGAGTTATATAGACCTTTAGTGTGAGATTTTATGTTTATCTTGCCAAGATTAAGGCTGTGTTTACTGTTTGTTGTAACTAAACAGAGGCTAAAATTTCCTCTGATGTCCTTGCTTTTGCCTCTCTTTTTGTCTTTGTGTAACCCTAAAGAGTAATTCATAAGTATCATCTAAGACTTGCATTTCTTTCATCTGGAATCTCCTATTATCATACAGGAGCCCTACTGATGTGATGGTAAGGTGTAGGGGAGAGAAAGTGTTATGTATATTTCCTTAATTAGGTCTCCATCTTTTAGCAAGCCTGTGTACCTGGGTTGTAAACTTCACAAGTGTTTTATTTTTTCCCCCCTTAGTTAAGACAAGAAGGCTAAAGGGAGCGGGAGTTGGGTATTTCCTTTCCCCCATATCAGTTAGTCTCTGGTAAAACCCACATTTTTTAGGCTTCAGTAGAATAATTTCCTTAAAAGTAGGCCTTTTGGAAGGAGAGTAGAATGCTCTGGGTATATATAAAAATAATTACTTTTCCCATCTCCCTGATTAAATGGGTATTTTTCTAATCTTAACTCTGAGCAGTAGGTGGGATTCCTGTTGGTAAAAGTCATGAAGTTTGGGGGACCCCTAATGGTGGGCCCCAAGAGTTGTCAATATCTCATTAGTCCATATTCAGTCCCCAAGAAGTAGTAAACACCCTTTAAATGTTAACTCTAAGCTTCATTGATAAATCTTGCTCGAAGAAGCTGTGATTTTCTGTATTTTCCTGTCTCTACAGTTATCAGGGTCACTATTTTCCATATATCATCAATTCTTTCATGTATCTAAGAAGAGCTGATTCTCAGTTTGTTAAGCTTTTTGCTTGTTGTGAGGACAAGAGTGACAGCTTCCAAGCTTGACATACCAGACCAGATCCATAATGTATTTTTCAATTTTATTTTATTTTTCAATTTAAAAAAATAATAATTTTAAAAGATCAGAAAAAAATGAGGGCCCAAACAATGAACATGAAATAATTGAACATGTCTGTGTGTTGTGAAAACTCTTCATAGGTGCTTTATTTACTTTATTTTTTATTTTGGTATCATTAATATAAAATTACATGAGCAATATTATGGTTACTAGACTACCCCCATTATCAAGTCCCCACCACATACCCCATTACAGTCCTTGTCCATCAGCATTGTAAGATGCTAGAGTCACTACTTGCCTTCTCTGTCCTATACGGCCTTCCCAGTGCCCAACCCCCACATTATGTGTGCTAATCATAATGCCCCTTATTCCCCTTCTTCCTCCCTCCCCACCCAACCTCCCTAGTCCCTTTCCCTTTGGTAACTATTAGTTCATTCTTGGGTTCTGTGAGTCTGCAGCTGTTTTGTTCCTTCAATTTTTGTTTTGTTCTTATTCCCTATAGGTGACTGAAATCATTTGGTACTTGTCTTTCTCAACCTGGCTTATTTCACTGAGCATAATACCCTTGAGATCCATCCATGTTGTTGCAAATGGTAGAATTTGTTTTCTTCTTATAGCTAAATAATATTCCACTGTGTATATGTACCACATCTTCTTTATCCATTCATCTACTGATGGACACTTAGGTTTCTTCCATTTCTTGGCTATTGTAAATAGTGCTGCAATAAACATAGGGGTGCATCTGTCTTTTTCAAACTGGGCTGCTGCATTCTTAGGGTAAATTCCTAGGAGTGGAAATCCTGGGCCAAATGGTATTTCTATTTTGAGTTTTTTGAGGAATCTCCATGCTGCTTTCCACAGTGGTTGAACTAATTTGCACTCCCACCAGCAGTGTAGGAGGGTTCCCTTTTCTCCACATTCTTGCCAACATTTGCTGTTGTTTGTGTTTTGGATGTTGGCCATCCTTACTGGTGTGAGGTGATATCTCATTG
>JAQQAC010016209.1:65691337-65832584 GCA_029783875.1 Phataginus tricuspis
TTTTGGATCTTGGCCATCCTTACTGGTGTGAGGTGATATCTCATTGTGGTTTTAATCTGCATTTCTCTGATGATGAGCGATGTGGAGCATCTTTTCATGTGCCTATTGGCCATCTGAATTTTTTCTTTGGAGAAGTGTCTATTCATGTCCTCTGCCCATTTCTTAATTAGATTATTTGCTTTTTGTTTGTTAAGGTGCGTGAGTTCTTTATATATTTTGGATGTTAACCACCTGTCAGATATATCATTTATGTATATATTCTCCCATACTGTAGGATATCTTCTTGATCTGCTGATGGCGTCCTTTGCTGTACAGAGCTTTTTAACATGATGTAGTCCCATTTGTTCATTTTTTATTTTGTTTCCCTTGCCCAAGGAGATGCGCTCAGGAAAAACTTTCTCATGATTATATTCAAGAAATTTTTGCCTATGTTTTCTTCTAAAAGTTTTATGGTTTCATTACTTACATTCAGGTCTTTGATCCAATTTGAGTTTCATTTTGTGTATGGGGTTAGACAATAATCCAGTAACATTCTTTTGCACGTAGATGTCGAGTTTTGCCAGCACCAGTTGAAGGGGCTATCATTTACACACTGTATATCCATGTGTACTTTATATTATGTTAATTGACTACATATGCTTGGATTTATATCTGGGCTCTCTAGTCTGTTCCATTGGTCTATGGTCTGTCCTTGTGCTAGTACCAAATTGTCTTGATTACTGTGGTTTCATAGTAGAGCTTGAAGTCGGGGAGCGTAATGCCCCCAGGTTTATTATTCCTTCTCATGATTGCTTTCGCTATTCCGGGTCTTCTCTGGTTCCATATGAATTTTAGAACAATTTTCTCTGGTTCGTGAAAGAATGCTGTTGGTATTTTCATAAGGATTTCTTTAAATCTGGAGATTCCTTTAAGAAGGAAGGCCATTTTGACAATATTAATAATTCCTATCCATAAGCACAGGGATGTGTTTCCATTTATTGCTATCTTCTTTAGTTTCTCTCATGAGTGTCTTGTAGTTTTCAGAGTACATGCCTTTCACTTCCTTGGTTAGGTTTATTCCTAGGTATTTTATTCTTTTTGATGCAATTGTGAATGGAATTGTTTTCATGATTTCTCTTTCTGCTAGTTCCTTGTTGTATAGGAATGCAACAGATTTCTGTGTATTAATTTTGTATCCTGCAACTTTGCCTTTATCAGATATTAGATCTAGTAGTTTTGGAGTGGATTCTTTATGGTATTTTATGTACAATATCATGTCATCTACAAACAGGGGCAGTTTGACTTCTTCTTTGCCAATCTCGATGCCTTTTATTTCTTTGTGTTGTCTGATTGCCTTGGCTATGACCTCCAAAACTATGTTGAATAGAAGTGGGGAGAGTGGGCATCCTAGTCTTTTTCCTGATCTCAGAGGAAAATCTTTCAGCTTTTCACTGTTAAGTATGATGTTGGCTGTAGGTTTGTCATATATGGCCTTTATTATGTTGAGGTACATGCCCCCTATACCCATTTTGTTGAGAGTTTTTATCATGAATGGATGTTGAATTTTGTGAAATGATTTTCAGGAACTATGGAGATGATCATATGGTTTTTGTCCTTCTTTTTATTGATGTGGCAGATGATGTTGATGGATTTTCAAATGTTGTACCATCCTTGCATCCCTGGAATAAATCCTACTTGATCATGATTATCTTTTTCATGAACTCTTTAATTCGGTTTGCTAATATTTTGTTGAGTATATTTGCATCCATGTTCTTCAGGTATATTGGTCTGTAGTTTTCTTTTTTGTGGTGGCTTTGCCTGGTTTTGGTATTAGAGTGATGCTGGCCTTGTAGAATGAGTTTGGGAGTATTCCCTCCTCTTCTACTTTTTGGAAAACTTTAAGAAGGATAGGTATTAGGTCTTCTCTAATGTTTGATAAATTTCAGCAATGGGGTTTTGTTCTTAGGTAGTTTTTTGATTACCAATGCAATTTCCTTGCTGTTAAAATGTGTATTCAGATTTTCTCTTTCTTCCTTTGTCAGCCTTGGAAGATTATATTTTTCTAGAAAGTTTTCCAGTTCTTCTACGTTATGAAGTTTGTTGGCATATAATTTTTCATAGTATTCTCCCATAATTCTTTGTATTTCTTGGTGTCAGTAGTGATTTTTCCTTTCACATTTCTGATTCTGTTTGTGTGTGTAGACTCTATTTTATTCTTGATAAGTCTGGCTAGGGGTTTATCTATTTTGTTTACTTTCTCACAGAACCAGCTCCTACTTTCTTTGATTCTTTATTTTGTTTTATTATGTTTTATTTTATTTATTTCTGCTCTAATCTTTATATGTCCCTCCTTCTACTGACTTTGGGCCTCATTTCTTCTTCTTTTTCTAGTTTCCTTAATTGTGAGTTTAAACTATTCATATGGGATTATTTTCGTTCCTGAGGTAGGCCTGTATTGCAATATACTTCTCTCTTAGCATGGCCCTCGCTGCATCTCACAGATTTTGTGGTGTTGAATTATTGTTGTCATTTGTATCCATATATTGTTTGATCTCTGTTTTCATTTTATGATTTATCCATTATTATTTAGTAGCATGTTATTAAGCCTCCATGTTTTTGTGGGATTTTTCATTTTCTTTGTGTAATTTCTCATTTCTTAACTTTGTGGTCTAGAAGCTGGTTTGCACAATTAGTTTTTCTTTTTTCATTTGCTATCATTAATGTGCAATTACATGAACAAAATTATGGTTACTAGACTCCCCCTATTATCAATTCCCCTACACATACCCCATTACAGTCACTGTCCTTCAGCATAGTAATATGCTATAGAATCACTACTTGTCTACTCTGTATTATACTGCCTTTCCTGTGTAGTGCCTACACATTGTACGTGCTAATCATAATAATCCTTTTTCTCCCTTATCCCTCCCTTCCCACCCAGCCTCCCCAGTTCCTTTCCCTTTGGTAACTGTTAGTTCATTCTTGGGTTCTGTGAGTCTGCTGCTGTTTTGTTCTTTCAGTTTTTGCTTTGTTGTTTTACTCCACAGATGACTGAAATCATTTGATACTTGTCTTTCTTTGCGTGGCTTATTTCACTGAGCATAATACACTCTAGCTCCATCCATGTTGCAAATGGTAGGATTTGTTTTCTTTTTATGACTGAATAATATTCCATGGTGTATATGTAGCACATCTTCTTTATCCATTCATCTACTGATGGAAATGTAGGTTCTTTCCAATACTTGGCTATTGTAAATAGTGCTGTGATAAACATAGGGGTGCAAATGTCTTTTTCAAACTTGGCCACTGCATTCTTAGAAGTGGAATATCTGGGTCAAATGGTATTTCTATTTTTAGTTTTTTGAGGAACCTTCATGTTGCTTTCCACAATGGTGGAACTAATTTACATTCCCTAAAGCATGGTAGTAGTGGGTTTCCCTTTCTCCACATCCTCAACAATGTTTGTTGTTGTTTGTCTTTTGGATGTTGGCCATCCTAACTGGTGTGTGGTGATATCTGATTATGGTTTTAATTTGCATTTCTCTGATGATTAGGGTTGTGGAGCATCTTTTCATGTACCTGTTGACCATCTGAATTTCTTCTTTGGAGAAGTGTCCATTCAGATCCTCTGCCCATTTTTTAATTGGATTATTTTTTTGTGGAGGTGTGTGCACTATTTATATAATTTGGATTTCAACACGTTATCGGATATGTCATTTATGAGTATATTCTCCCATACTGTAGAATGCCTTTCTGTTCTACTGATGGTATCCTTTACTGTACAGAAGCTTTTTTGTTTGATATTGTCCTACTTGTTCATTTTTGCTTTTGTTTCCCTTTTCTGGGGAGATGTTTTCATGAAGAAATTGCCCATGTTTTTGACAAAAGATTTTTGCCTATGATTTTTTCTAAGAATTTTATGGTTTCATAACTTACATTTAGGTCTTTAATCCACTTTGTGTTTACTTTTCTGTATGGGGTTTGACAATAATCCAATTTTATTCTCTTACAAGTAACTGTCCAGTTTTGCCAACACTAGCTGTCGAAGTGGCTGTCATTTTCACATTTTATATCCATGTCTCCTTTATAGTATATTAATGGACCATATATGCTTGTTTTTTCTGGGCTCTCTAGTCTGTTCCAGTAGTCTATGCGTCCGTTCTTGGGCCAGTACCAAATTGTCTTGATCACTGTGGCTTTGTAGTAGAGCTTGAAGTCAGGGAGCATAATTCCCTCCACTTTATCCTTCCTTCTCAGGATTGCTTTGGCTATTCTGGGTCTTTTGTGGTTCCATATGAATTTTAGAACTATTTGTTCTAGTTCATTGAAAAATGCTGTTGGTATTTTGACAGGGATTGCATTGAATCTGTAGATTACTTTAGGCAGGATGGTCATTCTGACAATACTAATTCTTCCTATCCATGAGCATGCGATGTGTTTCCAATTTTTGGTAACTTCTATAATTTCTTTCATGAGTGTCTTGTAGTTTTCAGAGTATATGTTTTTCACTACCTTGGTTAGGTTTATTCCTAGTTATTTTATTATTTGTGATGCAATTGTGAATGGAATTGTTTTCCTGATTTCTCTTTCTGATAGTTCATCATTAGTGTATATGAATGCAACAGATTTCTGTCTATTAATTTTGTATACTGCAATATTGCTGAATTCAGATATTATGTCTAGTAGTTTTGGAGTGGATTCTTTAGGGTTTTTTATATACAATATCATGTCATCAGCAAACAGGGACAGTTTGACTTCTTACTTGCCAATCTCAATGCCTTTTATTTCTTTGTGTTTTATGATTGTCATGGGTAGGACTTCCAGAACTATGCTGAATAAAAGTGGGTAGGTTGGGCATCCTTGTCTTGTTCCCAATATTAAAGGAAAAGCTTTCAGTATCTTACTGTTAGGTATAATGTTGGCTGTATGTCATATATGGCCTTAATTATGTTGAGGTACTTGCCCTCTGTACCCATTTTGTTGAGGGTTTTTATCATGAATGGATGTTAAATTTTGTTGAATGCTTTTTTAAATATCTCTGGAGATGATCGTATGGTTTTTGTTCTTCTTTTTGTTGATGTAGTGGATGATGTTGATGGATATTCGAATGTTGTACCATCCTTATATCCCTGGAATAAATCCTACATGATCAAGATGGCTGATCTTTTTGATGTATTTTTGAATTCGGTTTGCTATTATTTTGTTGAGTATTTTTGCATCTCTGTTGTTCAGAGATATTAGTCTGTAATTTTCTTTTTTTGTGGTGTCTTTGCCTGGTTTTGGTATTAGAGTGATGTTGGCCTTTTAGAACGAGCTTGGGAGCATTCTCTCCTCTTCTACTTTTTGGAAAACTTTAAGAGGGATGGGTATTATGTCTTCACTAAATGTTTAATAAAATTAAGCAATGAAACCATCTTTTCCAGGAGTTTTGTTCTTAGTTTTTTGATTACCAATTCAATTACTTTTCTGGTAATTGTTCTATTCAGATTTTCTTTTTCTTCCTGGGTCAGACTTGGAACATTATATTTTTCTAGAAAGTTGTTAATTTCTTCTAGGTTATCCAGTTTCTCAGCATATAATTTTTCATAGTATTCTCTCATAATTCTTTGTATTTCTGTGGGGTCAGTAGTGATTTTTCCTTTCTTATTTCTAATTCTGTTTATGTTTGTAGACTCTCTTTTTTCTTGATAAATCTGGCTTGGGTTTACCTATTTCTTTTAATTTTCTCAAGGATCCAGCTCCTGCTTTCATTGCCTCTTTCTATTGTCTGTTGTAGGCAGTATATATATGGGTATTGCTTTTTTATCCATTCTCTTACTCTGTGTATTTTGATTAGTACATTCAGTCCATTTACATTTAGGATGGATATTGATAATTATGTATTTATTACCATTGCATGTTTTGGATTAATGTTTACCAAAGTTTCAGGGGTAGCTTCTTTACTATCTAGCAGTCTCTCTTAACTCATTACACTATTATAAACATATTATGATGGTTCCTTTTTCTCTCACTTCTTTTTCTTCCCCCTCCTGTCTTTATATGTTAGGTGTCTTATTCTTTACTCTTTGTGTATCCATTGACTGACTTTATGGGTAGCTGATTTAATTTTGCCTTAGGTTAGTATTTAGTTGGTCTACTTACTTTTCTGTGGTTTTATTTCCTCTGGTTACAGCTATTTAGCCTTAGGCATACTTCCATCTAGAGCAGTCCCTTTAAAGTACACTGTAGAGTTGTTTGTGGGAGGTAAATTCCATCAACTTTGCTTCTCTGGGAATTGTTTAGTCCCTCCATGAAATTTAAATGATAATCTTGCTGGGTAGTGTATTCTTGGTTCGAGGCCCTTCTGTTTCATTTCATTGAATATATCATGCCACTCCCTTCTGGCCTGTAAGGTTTCTGCTGAGAAGTCTGATGAGAGCCTGATGGGTTTTCCTTTGTAAGTGATCATTTTTCTCTGTCTGGCTGCTTTTAATTCTCTGTCCTTGTCTTTGGTCTCTGCCATTTTAATTATTACATATCAGTGTTGTCCTCCTTGGGATCTTATGTTGGGAGTTCTTTGGACTTCCATGGGCTGAGAGTCTATTTCCTTTCCCAGTTTGGGGACATTTTCAGCAATTATCCCTTCCAAGACACTTTCTATCCCTTTCTCTCTTCTTCCTCTGGTACCCCTATAATGTGAATATTGTTCTGTTTGGATTGGTCACACAGTACTCTTAAAATTCTTTCATTCCTAGGGATCCTTTTTTCTCTTTCTGCCTCAGCTTCTCTGTATTTCTGTTCTCTGATTTCTATTTTATTAACAGTCTCCTCTACCTCTTCTCATCTGATTTTAAATCCCACTATTATTTTGTTTTATTTCAGTAATATCCCTCGTGAATTCATCCCTTAGCTCTTGAATATTTCTCTGTAGCTCCATCAGAATGGTTCTAACTTTTATTTTGAAATTTTTTTCTGGAAGATTGGTGATTTAAGTCTCACTGAGCACTCTTCTGGTGTTTGATGGTTTTCGATTCCACAAGGTTCTTCTGCCTTTTCATAGTTCTGGAGCAATGGGAGTGGTCGCCAGCAAGTGGTGCAGGTGTCAGCTTGGAAAACAAAATCTGTTCCTGCTTGTGGTTGCTGTTCTGGTTAACCGCACACAGGGAGCGGCCTCTGGAATAATCCCCTGCTGTGGGCAGGGAAGCTCAGGATTTCCTAAGGTGATGGTGGTGTTGCAGGCGAGCGGCGTATGTTCTCCCATGAGAACAAAGCACTTTCATGCCTCCCGGTCTCAGCACTCATCTCTGCTGTCTGTGCTGGTCAACTGTGATAAGGGCATAGCCTCTGGGTCTGGGCCAGTTAGCTGCACACAGGGAGAAGCCTCTGCCATTAATCTGTGTAGCTGCTGAAGACAGTGCTGCCCTCCGGCCTGTCTGCAGCAGTGGCTGGGATAGCCAGGTTTTGATTAGGTGCAGAGGAATGAATGGAATTCTGTATATCACAGTGAGAAGCCTTGGGGCTGTGTTACCAACCAGGGTGATAGGGTGCCAGAAGCTTCTGAAAGTTCCCAGCCTGCTGCACTGAGTGCCAGGATGATTTTGTCCACGTGTTTCTTCTCCCAAACCCTTGCCCTCTCTGACCATTGCAAGGTCCCTCCAAGTACCTCCTTTTCTTTTGTCCCAGGGTAGTCAGTTGTGGGAACCTGTTTGCAGTCTTATTCTCAGACTGTGCCTTTCAGCCCCTCCAATCTCCAGATCCTCATGCAATGTGGGTCTGTGCTCCTGGGGTAGATTTGTAGGACTGGGTATTTAGCAGTCCTGTGCTTCATCTCCCTCCCACTCTGATTCTTTACCTCCCACCATGAGCTGGGGTGGGGGAAGTGCTCAGATCCCACGGGGTCATGGGTTTTTACCTTACCCTTTTCCGTGAGATGTTGACTTCTCCCAGATGTAGACTAGCTGTTGCACTGTTACTTCTGGTCACTCTTTTATCAATAGTTGTATTTGCTGTATTTTCAAAATATATGTGATTTTGGGAGGAGATTTCCACCACACTACTCATGCCACCATCTTTCCCATTCCATGGTGATGTATTTTAAATAAATTTATTCTGGTAATCATTTTGCAATATGTACATATATCAAATCGCTACATTGTATACCTAAACTAAATGTAATATGTCAATTACATCTCAATTTAAACAATCTAATAAGAATGGGAAGAGGGGCTAAAGTTGAATCTAAACAGAAGCAAAACTATGTGGATTTCAAATTAAAAAATATAATCATATTGAAGAGAAACATCAACAAAGCTTAGTCATAAGTCATCTAGCATTGCTACCTGATTGAGGGAACTGTACATTACCTGGAGTTCCTGGTTCTGAAATTACATTGCTTATGTGGTTGAGACTCTAGGTGCTCTGTTTTCAGAAGAGTGGTATATGCATTTTATGTAGGTAAAGGCATTTAAAAAACTGTATGTATGAGAAGGATATTGGGTAGCCAAAAGAACAGTGGATCTGATTTGCTATGCTGCATCAATTTGCCCTTCTTAAGGTTTCATCAATATCCATCATAAGGATCACTCCTCTCATTTTCAAGTATTTCTTACAGAGCTGACCCTACCTGCAGAAGCTCAACATGAAAGATGAGGTAAGGTTTGGATCTGTTACTACCATCTTTCCATCATATAGCACCTGAGAAAAGGCCAGCATTGAAAACATATCTGAAAGATGGAGAAAAAATGTCCCCATGATTTTGCTTAAGACATGAATCCTGTCAATAAAACTCCTTTGCCAGTTTAATCAAGTTAGTTAGGTATCAGCACTTGAAACTAAAAAGGTCCTAATAGGTTTGCTACAATGTCTGCTGTATAAGGTTATTCTATGTTACTTTTAAAACTTTAGTATCAGCACAAAGTATCTCTTGCAGAATTGGCTTGTTCTTGTAACATAATTATTATGTAACTTGCTAAATTTCTTTTCTTGCCCTGTCAGGAAGCACAGAACTAAATTTTATGCTCAATTAAATTATCTGTTAGCTCTGGCTGTTGGCTTGCTTTCGTTCTCATTTTCATTGTTTTTTTGTGTTTCTGTTTTAACAGCCTTACTGCATATATATCTGTTACTATAAATTATCTCAAATCTCTTTTAGAAAGGAGAAAATATCAGTGTCTGGCACAGCAACACAATACATGTTAAGTAAAAAATGTATCTGTTAACAAAGAGAATGTGTATTTGTCTGAATCTGAATAATCAGAGGTCAAATTCAACAGCTTACTAGAAACATACTAAAATGAACTCCAAAATCTAAAATACGTATGTTCAGAAAATATAACAAAATGTATCTGAGAGTCCTGAAGCATGGGTCTTAACCTATGCCTAGGCAAGGAGGTGGGGCACAGGGATGAGGGAAGGTGAGATATTAGAGGCTTGAGAAGAACAGTTTCTAATTCTAAAATAAGCCAGTAGTAAAAGGCCATAAATTCTACCTTTAAAATTAAGCCCCCAAGAATTTTAGTCAATCTCTCTCTCCAAGTAAATACGTTGATCCTGCTTACCTTTAAGACGTTGAGGAAAATAGATGTACATGGAGATTTTGATTGCCTGGCTCCAATGCAGAAATGCATTTCTTAACCTCATACAAAATCAAGTTTCCGTATGTATGTGCATAGCTGCTATAACATAGCCTACAATGTATGACTTCTATTTTTGGGGCAGAATTTCTGTTATTCTAATAGACTTCAAGCCTAAAATGATTGTTCCAATACTTAGACTAAGATTTAAATTTTTCCCTGCTGTAAAAATGTTGTCACCTTAACTTGGAGACAAATGCATTTTCCTGATAAGTCCTAAGAATACTGTAATTTTTCATCTTCATTTTCTTGAATTCCTTTGCCTTTTAAGAACATTAGAAGAGTGATCCTAAAGTGGGAAAATACCACAGTTCAGGAAATATCAATGTATATGCATTAAAAAACAGTATGAAACACTTTTTTTTTACAACTGGCTCCTGAACAATGTAAAGCAACTTTCAATGAAATCTGCATGTAGCTATACGTGTTTATAAAAGCAGACAGTTTTATATCCATAAATGATCAAACAAGGTCAACTGTAAAATGTTAGAAAGTTTCAGCTATTTTATTTAGTACCCAGAGAATGCCAGTAATTTAACATGATATCTTAATAAATGTTGCTCACAGTTTTAACAAGAACAAAAATAAATATAATTTCTGTCATCTTTGGCATTATGTAAATTCAAAATGTTAGCTATTTGTTGAGCAGCACTGTGAAGGAAAAAATCATTGTAAATTACACTACTGGATTTGGTCTTACACGAAAAATGTAGTACAATAAAACTAATGTCAAAGGGAATAGTACTTTAAAGAAAACATTTATAAAATAAATGATGACATAAACAGTGTAGGCAGAAAAAGAAAATAGGTATTTGAACATTGGGGACCTTTTCTTTCAGTTGCAGCGTTTGTTTTTAAGTACATGCGAAACAAATTTACACACAACTTCTATTTAATGCTATTTCTGTCTTGAGAAGTGCAATAAAATGCCAGTAAATATATTTTCTATATCAGAAAATAATTTTAGGAATCTCAAAGTGCTTGGAAAGTGTTGGCAGGATAATTTTTGTTATTGTACCTACATCAAACTATGCTCTCTCTGCATAAACCCTAGGTAACTCAGAACTACCAACAGTACTTACTGGTTTTCAAAAACTTAAATACAGAAAAATCCCATGTTCCTTTTTTGTACTGTGGAATTTAATGTAAGATAAATTCTCATTTCCAAACCATGCTGGCATTTGGATATTTAATTAAACTTTCTTGTCTAACTTTTAAAAATGGCTGTTTCTTGCTAGACAGGTTTAGTGATGTTAAAAATAATTTTATCATACTAAAAAATAAACTTAATTTTTGCTATAAGTGGCATCAACTTCATAGAGAATGAATTTGAAAAGATAGCTCAAATGTGACGAGCAATATTAGTTGATAGGAAATAAAAGGGCAAATAAATCTAATTGGTCACATTATGACAATTTATTGAAAAACTAATGGACTTAATACATTCTCTAGAACTGTCCCACATAAAACTAGATGTTTAATACTTTTTAAAGAGTAAATTAGTTCATACAATTAGACAAACAGAATGAAAGCAAAGCATTCATCCAAAGAATATCTATTGTCCAAGGTTTAGAAATGTGAATATAGAACAAATCCTAACTCGACAATCACATATATATTTGTTTCTAAGTATTTAGCTAAGATTTCTTGCTGGTCAATAAACTAAAAGGTACATAATTTGTGGAGTATAATGTAAGTAAGCAAGTTTTAATTTCTGTATTGTAAAAATACCTTTGTGTTTTTCTTTATATTACAAAGAAACTTAGGCCTATAATTTAGGAGTTAATATACCTTCACGTATTAGCAGCCAAACTGAGTCTTAGGTGATCAGCATTATTTTATTTAAATTATATGATGGACTTTGCTATTCTAAGACTAAAACCAGGGACAGTGGATCCATGAGTATGATACATTTGTGAATAATCACTAATAATGCCACTACACTCTTGCATAGGAAAGCAGATAGCACACAGCTGAATTTTTTGGTTAATTTCAGCCATCATTCATTTTGATATACACAACAAAAATACCTGAATAAGATTTGGAATGTAATAAATTGTTCTAAAGGAGTTTAATTGAAGTTGACCAAGCTATACTTAATATGGCTTGCATTCTTGTTGAGAAATAACATTGGGATAAATAGGATGCCTGTGTCCTGAAATCTAGAAAAAGGATCTTATGACTCAGACTCTACTGATAGTTTGCACTCAATGTTTCTATGCTCTTATTTCTCTATCAATAAAATAGGAATATGGGCAGGAGTGAAGTGGTGAGGGCTCCTTATGTTCAGGGCATATATTTAGGAAACAAGAATAATAAATATAAGTTTAACAACTGCTTCTCTCCACACCGTTTTGTCATAGAAGTTCACTGTGAGTAAAAAGCTTAGAACTTTTTAAGAGAAAATGTACACTTGGAGGTAGAAAGGAAAGAGCTGTGCAAAAAGGGAACAGTTGACTGGATAATCTGACTCTGGGGCACATTGTGTAAATGCTTTGACCAAAGATATCTTCCCTGATAATAACTGAATTTAAAATTGTCTGCCTCGATTGCCTGAAAATTCAGCAACTAGAGACTCATTTGATTAATAGACATCTTCCTTGAAAAATGTCTATTATCTATTAGCCACTGACAGAAAAAACATGAATTAATTTAATGAGACAGCTCTCCTTTCACCTTTTCAGCTGAAAATAGCTGCTCTGTGAGATTGGAAATTCTGATTTTGGGACAGAGAAGTGTGAGGTATTTTTGGGGCACAGAATCCTTCTAGAGTAAGCTTTAATCTGTGAGGTACTCAAGTAGGATGGCATGCAGGGGAGCAAAAGCAGAAGAGAATATAGAGAATACAAAAGATATCCGTTGCCTAGTTTAAAACATAAGTTTTCTAGTTGACCTTAAGGCCAAGGTAAGCGGTTCTTTTCCTTCTTCCTGTATGAAGGGCTCTTACTGTCAGGAAAATACCGTTCAATCAGTATAAGTTTCATGCACAGTACTATTTAAACATGATGTTTCAATGAGGATACATAAATACCAAGCATCTGTTCTTAAGTTTGTGGGTTGCCTACACATATGAAATCCCTTTGGGCTAACCAGATGTGCTATCAAAATGTTTTACTATGTTTAAATACCAGTGGCAATAAATTACAAAAATCAGTATTTAGGCATTTCTGGGTCCAACGAAATAGGCAAAAGTTTGATTCTCCTAAAAGAAATGAAACCATTACTTCTTTTCCCAAAAAACAGCCATCACAAGCAGTACATTTTTATTTTCTTACAAATGGTTTCCTGAGTTTATTCATGATAATATGTGCTTTAGGACAATAGATTTTAGTGTATCCAGGGAAACCTGGTGTTTTCCCTTTGAGAAAAAAAATACAATATTCTATCCCTTCTAGAACAACAAAAACCCCAAACTGTGTTATCATGAAATACTACCAAGAACCATCACCTAGAAAGAGAAGTAACTCAAAATAATTGTTCATGAGTCCATTAGAAACCACAATATCCTGAACTCGTACAGAATGGATTTGTTTGTACCAGCTAAGCATTTATAGAAGCCCCATCAAAAAATGTCCCATTCACATCTTCATTCGCTGCTCTGGAGTTCTAGCCAAAATGGTTATGATTAGGTATCCTTAGCTGGGTTCCTTCCACAAAAGGGTGTATTTTGAAGAATTTTTTTTATAATAAGGTTGTCCCCCTACAATTGCTTGTTAAGCTATATTTCCAGGTGAAAACTCTTGCACAATTATTGGGATCCACCAACACATTTGTGTCTTTTACACATTGCCAGTCCTCACTGAGTGATTGGGAATCAATATGTTCATTACTTAATTCTGATCATGTTCTTTTTATGAAAGGACTGTATGACACGGTCTTTCTTAGCAAACTCATTGAAAAATTAAGATCATCTACTTTTAAAGACTATTGATTATAGAAAGACTGAAAGTTATTTTGTGATCATTTTTCACTTTCCTATTCCACTTAACTCAATTCTATTACTAGAAAAGCATACATGGAAATAGTATCTCTGTTTTGAAAAGTTCAACACCAAAATCTTGCCTTTGAGTTTGTCTTATCAATTCATATCATTAACAGCATAAACAAGATAATGACAAGAAAAAATAAATCAGAATACATGGGCACAAATTGTTACATGCAAGTACTTCTAGTAATAAAACAAACTTAGGAAAGGAAAAGCCAAGTTGGGACATAAAAATCCACAAAATGATACCAGTCTATTTCTAAGTAATGTTTCCCATATAGCATTAGATATTCTTTAATGTCTTTTGGTTATTGCAAAATGACATCTCAAAATGATGATAGGTACTTTTATACATCACACTCAAGAAAGAGATCTTTGTGCATGGAATATATATCACATTATAAAGAGAATATATGTATAGTTTCCTTTATTAAATACTGAAGTTACAAGTCTCCTAGCCTAAATTGTATATTTCAGTGCTCAGTAATCAACTTTCTCTCTGAACTAAGCAAAATAAAATACACAGCAAACAGTATACTTAGCACAGACAAGTAGTTCACTTATATTCACTGAACAAAACTAATACCCTCCAGTTTACATTCATGAGTTCTGTCAGTAGTAGTAGTAGTAGTATTAATGGTATTTTATTCAACACAAAAAGATTCTTTAAAATTCCACCATTTAGAGAAAATAATACATACTACACAGTGGTTCTAAATCATAAATTTAATAATAAGACCAATTTGGTCAGATCTTTTTTTATAAATATGATTTCAAAATGTGTTCAAATTTTATGTAGATCATTAGTATTACTTCCTATTTAAAATGTCAGCTTATTTTCTTAAAGTGTAACTATTATGTAGCATTGTCTGAAATTTACTGAAATGCTTTGTACTATATCATGTGTGCAAGCCCACAAGTCCACTACAGTACAATTTTAACTATATAACTATAGGATTCAAGGTAGATTAATATGCTACACTGTAATTCAAAGTACATGGAAGTCCAAAACACAACTGTGTAGTTCATTATAAAGGGGACAGATGATAATTAAATCCAATTGGTCAACTTGAAAGTCAGCTAACATAATACCAAGGTAGTGTCAATACCATGTACTTTATTTTCAAAGGCTTATCTATGACCTATTTAGTAGATTACAACACCAATATAAAGCTTTTTGCTAAAATATTCTTTACTTGCACTATAATTCCATTAGATATCAAATATGGAGAAGCCTTATAGAGATCTTTATTTCTAGACAAAGCCACTTATGGATACTATATAGGTCTATCTGTACACATTATCTGTGATTTAATTCTTCTGTAAAAGCATTGGCACCAACCATATCAGGACTTCACATATTAGCAAAAATTAATTTTTCCCTGGCACCAAACTACTATGTCTATGTTTTAGTAACTAAGGAGAGTCAAATGAGTGGAGTCCTTTCATTGTATGTAATAACAAGCTTCTATAATAGAGCTTTTGTCTTTCTCTTTAAAAAAAAAAAACCTTGTCCTTCAGAATCTGATGTTAAAAAGTACTGACATTGCCTGGCATTACACTACTGTATTTGCATCTTGATTGTTGGTAATGATTCCCCCAACCATTATTGTATGATACCAGAAAAACTATTAAAGTATCTTTGTTCAAAAAGAACCTTAGAAGTTAGTGTGCAGAGAAGATCCTAGGACCAGGTGGATAAGAATTATGAACTTGAACACTTGGACACTATTATAAAACAATATAGTATGAATATTGTGGACCTATGTCTATGTTTCTTTAATCTCACTTCCTCTAAAAAAGGAGGCTTAAACAGAATATTCAAGTAATGTAGCAGAAACCAATGCCTTTGATTTAGGATCAGGTACAAAGTCACACATTTCATTTCTTCATCATCCAGTTTGGCTGAGAACACCAGAAAATCTTACAGGCCAGTTGATGTTCGTTTTTTCATGCTCCGTCGCTGAGCTAAGCTTGAAGCAGCAACAGGCTCCAAGACTGGTTGAAAGGTCTTGTAAGTCAGGGCAGAGTATGTGGCAACCACTGTTCCCTAAAATTATGAAAAATATCACACATTCAATAAAAATATTTGGAGGTAAGCAAACAAAACCAAAAACATTTCCACATTATATAAAGAAAGATTTAACTTAAAATATTACCTTTATCTCCAGGAAAATAATTGAGTACACTTCATCTGTGCATTGATGCTCCCTTAATGAATTAATTCCTGATTACTTGTATATTTTTATTTCAGTAAATATGCTTCTTACAAAATTTTAACTGTATTTATTATTGAATAATAGTTGATAAACAATATTATATTGGTTTCAAGTATATAACAGTGATTCAACAGTTATATACATTATTAAATCCTCACCCTAGCTAGTGTAGTTACTGTCAACACAGTAAGGTGTTAAATAATTATTGACTGTGTTCTCTATGCCATACCTTCATCCCTGTGACTAATTTGTTAGGATTGAGATTTCCTGCCTCTTCAGATCCATCACTTATTTCATTCAACAACCCTAACACCCCCCACCATGATAACCACCAGTCACTTCACAGTGTCTAGAGTCTACTGTTGTTTTGTTAATTTTGTTTAGTTTTGTTTTTAGATTCCACATGTAAGTGAAATCATATGGTATTTGTCTTTCTCTGCCTGGCTTATTTCACTTAGCATAATACCCTCTAGGTCCATCTATGTTGTCACAAATGGCAGGATTTCTTTTGTTTTTATGGCTGAATAATATTCTGTTGTGTATATGTACCACTTCTTCTTTATCAGTTCATCTATTGATGGGATACTTTGGTTGCTTCCATATTGTGACTATTGTAAATAATGTGGCAATAAACATAGGGGTGCATATATCTTTCTGAATCAGAGATTTTTTTGTTTTCTTCAGGTACTCTCCTAAGTGCAATTACTAGTATGGTATTTCTATTTTAAGTTTTTTAGGAACCTCCATACTGCTTTCCATAGTGGCTGCACCAATTCACATTCTCACCAAGCATAGGACGATTTCCCTTTTCTCCACATCCTTACCAATAGTTGTTATTTCTTGCCTTTTGGATAGGGACCATCCTAACTGGTATGAGGTGATATCACATTGTGGTTTTAATTTGCATTTCCCTGATGATTAGCGATGTGAGGCATCTTTTCATGTGCTTGCTGGGCATCCATATTCCTTTGGAAAAGTGTCTATTTAGGTCCTATGCCCAATTTTTAATTTGGTTGTTTGTTTAGTGTTGAGGCATATGAGTTCTTTTTATATTTTGGATGTTAACCCATTACTGGATATATCATTTACAGATATATTCTCTCATACTGTAGGTGCCTTTTTGTATTCCTGAGGGTGTCCTTTGATGTACAGAAGCTTTTTAGCCTAATAAAGTCCCACTTGTTTATTTTAGCTTTTGTTTCCCTTGCCTAGGAAGACATACAGAAAAAAATCAATTATGTTTATGTTCAAGACATTTTTGCCTGTGTTTTTCTTCTAAGAGTTTTAAGGCTTCAGGTCTTATAAATTTGGTCTTTAGTCCATTTCAAATTTACTTTTGTGAATGGAGTTAGACACTAATCCAGTTTCATTCTCTTGCATGTAGCTGTCCAGTTTTGCCAACACCATTTATTGAAATGGCTGTTATTTCCCACTGTATATTAATGGCTCCTTTATCATATATTAATTAACTGTATATGTGTGAGTTTACTTCAGGGCTCTCTATTCTGTTCCATTGATCTATGGGTCTATTCTTGAGCCAGTACCATATTGTTTTGAATTACTGTAGCTTTGTAGTATAGCTTTATCCCAAGGAACATAATATCCCCAGCTTTATTCTTTCTCAAGATTGCTTTGGCTATTTGGAGTCTTTTTTGGCTCCATATACATTTTAGGATTATTTGCTCTAGTTCATTGAAAAATGCATTGGTATTTTGATAGGGATTTCATGGAATCTGTAAGTTACTTTTGGCTGGATGGCCACTTGGACACTATTAATTTTTCCTATCCATGAGGATGAGATGAATTTCTATTGATTTCTGTCTCCATTTCTTTCATCAGTGTCTTATGGGTTTCAGAGTATAGGTCTTTCACTTCCTTGGTTAGGATTATTCTTATTATTTTATGCTTTCTGATTCAATTGTTAAAGGGAATAATTTTTCTTATTTATCTTTCTGCTCATTTGTTGTTGGTATATAGAAATTCAGTGGATTTCTGTACATTGATTTGTATCCTGCCACTTTGCTGAATCCAGTTATTACCTCTAATAGTCTTTCAGTTGAGTCTTTAGGGTTTTCTATGTATAGTATCATGTCATCTGCAAATAGTGACAGTTTTATTTCTAGCTTATCAATTTGGATGCCTTTTATCTCTTTATATTGCCTGACTGCTGTAGCTAGGAATACCAGTACTATGTTGAGTAAAAGTGGTGAGAGCAGGCATCCTAGTCTTCTTCCTGATCTTTGAGGAAAAGCTTGCAGCTTTTTACCATTGAGTATGATTTTATCCATGGGTTTGTCAAATATGGATTTTATTATTTTGAGGTATGATTCCTCTATACTCATTTTGTTGAGAGATTTTATCATGAATGAGTGTTGAATTTTGTCAAATGCTTTTCCAGCAAATATATTGAGATGATCAGGTGGTTTTCATCCTTTTTGTTAATGTGGTGTACCATGTTGATTTATGAATGTTATACCACCCTTGCATCAATGGACTAAATCCCATTTGGTCATGATAGATGATCCTTTTGATGTATTTTTGAATTTGGTTTCCTAATATTTTGTTGAGGGATTTTGTATCTATGTTCATCAGGGATATTGGAAATGTTTTTTGAAGTGTCTGTCTGGTTTTGGTATTAGAGTGATACTAGCCCACAGAATGTGTTTGGAAGTATTCCCTCCTCTTATATTTTCTGGCATATTTTAGAATGGTGGGTACTGGCTCTTCTTAAAATGTTTGGTAGAATTCAGCTGTGAAGCCATCTGGTCCTGGAATTTTGTTTGTTGGGACTATTTGATAGCCAATTCAATTTTGTTACTGGTAATTGGTCTGTTCATATTTTCAGTTTTGTCCTTGGTTAGTGGTGAAAAGCTGTACTTTTCTAGGAATTTGTCCATTTTTCCTAGGTTATCCAATTTATTGGCATATAATTTTTCATAGAATTCTCTAATATTCTTTGTATTTCTGTGATGTCAGTTCTACCTTCTTCATTTTTATTTTTGATTTTGTTGATTTGTGCCCTCTCTTTTTTTCTTGGTAAGTGTGACAAAAGGTTTGTCTATTTTTTATACATTCTCTAAGAACCAGCTCTTGTTTTCAAGGATTTTTTTTTATTCTCTATTTTATTTATTTCTGCTCTCATCTTTATTATGTACCTCCTTCTAATAACTTTGGGTTTAATTTGTTCTTTTACTGTTTTCTTTAATTGTGAGTTTAGACAGCTTACTTGGGATTGCTCATTTCTTGAGGTAAGCCTGTACTACTATGTACTTCCGTCTTAGTATTGCTTTTGTGGCATCTTGGGTATTTTGGACTGTTGTATTTTTGTTTTAATTTGTCTCCATACATTGCCTGATTTCATCTTTGATTTGTTCATTGATCCACTGATTATTTAGAAGCATGCTGTTTAGCTTCCATGTGTTTATGTTGTTTTCTTCATGTAACTGATTTCTAGTTTCATACTCTTGTGGTCTAAAAAGATGCTTGATACAGTTTCAAACTTTTAAAAAATTATTTAGGCTCTTTTTGTGTCCTAATTTGTGATCTATTATGGAGAATGTCCCATATTCTATTTAGAAAAATGTTTATCCAGCTGCTTTTGAGCGAAACACTCTGTATATATCTGTATATATATAAAGATTCTTTATCTTTAATCACTGACATTTTAATTACTGCATGTTTTGGTGTTATCTTCCTCTTGGTAGGGGCTCTCTGTGCTTCTAGGACCTGGGTGTCTATTTCCTCCCTTTCAGCTATTATTTCTTCAAAGTTACTTTCTACTCCTTGGTTTCTGTCTTCTTCTTCTTGGGCCTCTATTTTGTGAATACTGTTTTCTTTGGAGTTGTCACACAGCTCTCTTAGAATCTTCTCATATTTAGAAATTCTTTTCTCTCCGTTCCTCAGTTTGTTTTCCTTTTCTCCAATTTTGATCTCATTGATTATCTCCTCGACCTCCAGCAGTCTACTGTTTATTCCTTCCATTGTATTTTTCATTTGTTATTGTGTTCTTCAGCCCTGAGTAGCTCTTTTTGATATCTTCTGTGTTTTTGTTGAAGTTATCACTGAGATCATCACTTCTTTACCCCATGTCATTGAGCATATTTATGACTTTGAACTATTTTTAGTTTGAAATCTTCAATAAGATTCCTAATCTGTTTCATTCAGCCCTTCTCTGGTGTCTTATCTTGTCCTTTTGTCTGTACATATTCCTCTGCCTCCTCATTTTGTCTATGTTGTTGTTTCTTCCTTTGTATAAGATAGATAAGCTGTGCCTCCTGGTATAGAAAGTAATGCCTTCATGAAGAAGGTGTCCTGTAGTGCTCAGAAGCTCAAGAGTCCGTGCTCACCAGTATCTGATTCTCCTTCGTGGTAGAACTGCTGCTGTTGGTGGGCTGTGAATAAAATCACCTTTCTGTTTTCTGGCAGTGGCTGATCTCTGTCAGAGTCTGAAAACTCACCTTCTTGGGCCCTTTGTATGCTTTGTGGTATTTCTTCTGGGACTGTTTTGGGTGGGGCCACCCTATGCTTGCCTGGTTACAATGGCTGTGCTGCTGGGCTTGTGGGATGCACAGGGCAGGTGTGCAGGGGGAGTTCCACTGTGGGGCTGAGCTGCCAGCAAGTGAGAAGGAGCATTTGGAGCTTTTTCTCACAGGTGCTTCAGCAGATGCGCTAAGAGAGGGCTAGAAAAAGTTGGAAAGCATTCCTCTGCCTTCCAGACAGCAAAGTCTGACCACCTCTGGGTCAAAGTTGGCTGTGTGGGTGGGTTTCAGGGAAGTGTGCTGTGGCGCTGAGCTTCCAGAGAGGGAGATGGAGGGTTTGGAGCTGGGTCTCACCAGTGTTAAACCAGATGGGCTGAGGGAGGGCTGAGGAAGTGTTGTCCACTTTCCTTTTCTCCTCCAGAGAGAACTAGCTCCAACCCATGTCTTTCTGGTACCCTTCATTTAGCTGGAAATATTTCAAATGGCCGACTCTGTGTTGGGTCTTAATGGGCCCAACAGAGCATGTCTGTACTCCACAAGTGACAGGAGTCTCAGTCCCTCAGAGTGCTGCAACTCTTCCTGGGGCCCAGCCCTGTTAATACCAAAGCATAATGCAATGTGGACTCCTGTTTCCAGAGCAGACCTACAGGGCCATGTGTGCAGGATTCCTGAGGGTTTATCCCCTCAGTGCTCTGTTCCTCTCCCTCCTGCTTGTGGGCTGGGATGGGGGAAGGGCTTGTGTCCCAATCCATCACAGATCTGCCACTTTCCCCTCCTCTGTTTTCCTGTTTGCTTTACCAGGTGTAGATGGTCTGTTCTTCAGTCTTTAGGTCATTTTCAGGGTTAGTTGCATTTGCTGTAGTTGCTTCCTTAGTATGTGTGTGGGAGGAGGTCTCTGACTTGCTATCCAACTCTGCCATCTTTTCCACTGCCCAGTCACTTCTTACAAATTTTTAAAACACGAATTATTTTTATCAGTCTTTCATCACTCATTTATATGCTTTAAATATATTCTTAAATTTTATTTAATAGGAATTACATATTTAAGGAATACATAATATTGATTTACATATACATAGTAAAATGATTAGTCATGCTAATTCAAATATCTTCTCACACAGTTATCATTTGTGATGAGAGCACCTGAAATCTCCTCTTGGCAAATTTCCAGTATTCAATACAGTATTATTAACTATAGCCATCATACTGTACGTTGCATCTCTAGATTCATTCATCCTACATAACTGCAACTTTGTATACTTTACCAACATCTCCCCACTTCCCCCACTTCCCTGCCCCTGGTGACCACTATTTTACTCTCTGCTTTTACATATTTGACTTTTTTTAGATTCCACATACAAGAGAGATCACACATTTTTTTCTTTCTGTGTCTTGCTTATTTCACTTAGCATAATGTCTTCTGGGTTCATCCATGTTGTTGTAAATGGTATGATCTCCTTTTTTAAAGCTGAATAATATTCCACTGCACACATATACAACACAATTTCTTTATCCTCAAAGAGATATCTGCACTTCCATGTTCACTACAGTATCATTCACAATATCCAAGACATGGAAAGCACCTAGGTGTCTATAAAGAGATGAATGCATAAAGCACAAATTTAAACTAGGTTCAGTGTCAATAAATATGGAAGCTTGCACCAATGGTTATTAATTTTTGAACCAATAGCAATATTTTGTTTTTATATGAAACTTGCACTGTCCACTTCTACCCCAGTGTCTTTTAAAAGCAAGTGAAACACAACCAAGAAATTTTTATTTATCATCAGAAAGGCAGTAGGTAAAGAAGGTTAAGAGGAGTCCATGGTTGTTTAAAACAAAGCAAAACAAAACAAAAATCTGGAAATACACTTTTAAAAACTAAAGATACTTTATTGTGTCATCAGGAAATGGCATGCAATGGTTTTACTAGTTATCATGTATTTAGAAGGTGCATAAAAGTTTTTTTTATTTTTACCTTAACAACATTTGATGTATCATTTCTATTTGGCTGGACATTTGGCAGTTGGACTCTGTGGGTCATCCACGAGTGTTTCAATACTTGTTCTGTAGTGTACCGCTGATGTGGGTCCATATGTAGCATATGGGAAAGCAAATCCTAAATTAAAAAATATGTGTATATGAAACTATATATTAGTAAAGGTTTTAGTAAAATACATAATTTCACGTTGTCTTACAATATGAAAGCATCAGTAGCTTTGCAATTTGTTTTATTTGACCAACCCATAGGAAAAACAAAACTATATTCTGTAGTTAACTGGTTAAACAGTCCAAAGACTTCTGCCTCTGTCCAAGATGAAATATCAGGGACTAGATTTATCCACTAGGTTGAAACAACCCCCTCAAAAAAACTACCATAAAATATAGCAAACAATGCTTTTCAAAAGATCAGATATTAGGCAATGAAGGAGAGTGATCCCCAAGAGATGGGAAACAAATCAAATAACTTCTATGATCTCTCCAGCTTACCACCTTGAGAGAATTTTCAGGCTGCTGTGCAGGTAAGGGGAGCCCAGGTACAGCCTGGTGGATTGAGTTGATACAGAACTGAAAGTCAGGAGAGACCAAGGCAGGCAGTTAGCATAACAGAATAACAGAGAGGTGAGAGGCACAGAAAGAGAACTACAGAGATTTGTAGAGGGAATCCTTCTAGTATTCACCAGATTACATATAAACACATATATGTGAAAAAATACCAAAGGGATTTTTGCCTTGAGAAGAACTACCTGAAAGGATAAAAGGAAAATCAGATCTCGAGCAGGGTGAAGAATATTGCCTTTTCCCACCAGACAGATGGGAAAAAAACCCTATTCATGGACTATTTGGTATAGTACTTGGAAGAAACTTGCCTGAGTAGTGTGTAGCTCTAAACCCTGCTCTAATACTGACTAAAAAATCATAAGGAAGAAACAAAAGTTTCAAATTGTTTCTCCTAATTTAACTGTGGCCAGAATAAAGTGCAAAGATTTTAATAGGAACATAAGGTCATCCAGCACCCACAAAGGAAAATTCACTATGTATGGCTTCTTAAAATAATTACCAGGAAAATAAGAGAAGAAAAATAAAATGCACTATTAGGAGAAAAATAATCAAAATTGATCCACAAAGGACACACATGTTAGTATTAGAAGATAGGACATTAGAACAGTTATTATAATTTCATTGCATATGTTCAAAAGACAAGTAGAGACAAAGAATATATACAACAATACAAATCAATCTTCTAGAGATGAAAACTAAAATGTGAGACCAAGAATAAAAAGAAGGGGATTAACAGAGAATTTGATGCAGTAGGTAAAAAGATTGGTAAAGACACAGCAAGAGATCCTATCAAAAAGATAGAATGTAAAATAAACAAGCAAAAGAGCAGAGCATCAGTGAGCTATAGTACAACTTGAAGCAGCATAATACACAAGGTACAATTGTATCCCAGAAAGAGAATAAAAAATAGTTGAAGAAATAACATCTCCAAAATTGCCAAATTTTATGATAAACATAGACAAACAGATCCAAGAAGTTCAATGAACCCTAAGTACAAAAAAAAAATGCTGAAAATTACATCAAGGCATAACAAACCAAATACCTTAAAACCCAACTCAGAGAAAACTTTAAAAGCAATTAGAGAAAAAAGACATGTTATAAATAGTGAAACAAAGATAAGGGTAACAGCAGATTTGTCAGAAAAAAAATCAAATGACAAGACAACAGAACTCCTCAATAGTCAATGGATTAAAGAAGAAATAAAATAAGACATAGAAACATCCTAAACAAAAATGGTAACACATCATACCAAAACTATAGGATACAACAAAAGCAGGTCTAAGCAGGAAGTTTATAGATACAAATGCCTGTATTAAAAAAAAGCAAGACCTCAAATAAACAACTTAATCTTATACTCAAAACCTATAAAAAGAAAAACAAAGCCCAAAATTAGCAGAAGGAAGGAGGCAACAAAGATCAAAACAGAATACATTAGAGACCAGAAAATAGAATGATCAACAAAATGAAGAGCTAGCTTTTGAAAACATAAGCAAAACTGAAAACCACCAGCTAAAGAAGAAAAAAAGAGAGAAATCTCAAGTAAATAAGAGTAGAAATAAAATAGGAGACATTACAATTCTGATTCCACTGAAACACAAAGGATCATAAGAGACTGTTATGAAAAATTATATGCCAACAAAATGGATAACCTAAAAAAATGGATGCATTTATAGAAACATACAACCTACCAATCCTGAATCATAAAGAAAAGGAAATCCTGAAAAGACCAGTAATGTGTGAGTATACTGAAAAAACCAGTAATCTGTAAGTAGACTGAAGTAGTAATCAAAAACCTCTCAAGAAAGAAAATTCCAGGACCAGATGTTTTCACTGGTGAATTCCACCAAACATTTAAAGGTGAATTAATTTCAATACTTCTTAAAACCCTTCCCAAAAATTGAAGAGGGAGGAACACTCCCCAAATTATTTTATGCTGCTAGCATTACCCAAATAGCAAAGCCCGACAAGGACAATACAAGAAAAGAAAATACAGGCCAGTATCTCTGATGAATATAGATGCAAAAATTCTCAACAGAATACTAGCAAAGTGAACTCAATAGCATATTAAAAGGAACATATACCATGATTAAGTGAGATTTATACCTGGGAATAAAGAATGACTCAACATACACAAATCAATAAATGTGATATACCACATTAATATAATGAGGGATAAAAATCATATAATCTCAATAAATCCAGAAAAAGCATTTGACAGAATTCAGTGTCCTTTAGTGATAAAACTCCCAACAAATTGGGTTACAGAATGAATATACCTTAACATAATGAAGGCCACATATGAAAAGCCTGTATCAAACATCATACTCAGTGATGAAAGACTGAAAGCTTTTCCCTTAAGATCAGGAGCAAGACAAAGGTACCTATCACCACTCCTATTCAACATACTTAGTATGTGAAGTCCTAGCCAGATCAATTAGCCAAGGAAAATAAATAAAAAGTATCCATGTTGGAAAGGAAGAAATAAAAGAGGTTGAGGCATCAAGAGGTTAGGCATAATCTCCAAGGCTATATAGCTAGTAAGTATGTGTCATGTACTGGTAAGCAAGGGTATGCATCTAGGCAGTGAGAGTCTGGCTTATAAGTACTAAACTATACTACTCTTACTTCTTCCCCACTAAATTCAATACTGATGCCTGAACTTTATAAATTATTGCTGCTTTCTTTTTACTGTAACAACTATCACGTACACACAGTAAGTGCTCAATGTTTACAGCATTAAGTAAGCATTTGTGGAAAATGCCAAAACCCTTGTTTTAGGGATAAAAATCAGTTTTTCATAATGAAGAGAAATAATGCTAAGTTTTATTATGTATTAATTAAAAATATTTAACTGAAATTAAGGACAGTTATATCTAGGATGGCCAAATAATTTGTTATTCAAACCAGGACATTCTAGAGTGAAAGTCATAAACTAGGAGTGTCCCAGCAAACTGTGATGTATGGCTAACCTAGTGAAAGCAAAAATGATATAATGATTATCAGGGTAAAATTAAGCTAAGTTTTATAAGACTAAGGTACTTTTATAAATGTTCCAAAGGTGCTTAAGTATAGAAAATGGTCACTTTTAATTATGAAACAAAGACTGATTTCCAAGAGCAAAGTGGATTCTCCTAAAATGAAAATGAAAATGTAGCAAATACAGCCATATCTGAAATGATCATAAAACACTATACTTGGTATTTTCTAAGAAATATATGAACAGAAGATGCCTAGTATATGCTATCAAATGGCTTAATAGCAGAAGCATAAACATTTTGCTACTTTCTTTTAAATAACTTGAAGTAGTTTTAATAAGACTTAATTTACCTTAACACTTTTTAACCTCCCTCAGAAATAAGCAGTAACATCTCTGACAGAATGACAAGCAGAGAATGGATGACAAATAAAAAGATCAAAAGTGTCATTATCTTAAGTAATATTCACTGAATTTTATTGATAGCTAAGAGGAAAATGAGCTCACCCACAGTTCAGAAATAATTGGTCACTTACATATGAATTATTTTTCATTTATTCAAAATGTATATAGCACTGCTAGCCAGTTTAATAAAAACATACTGAGCTATGATAAGAATGATCACTTGTATACAATCAGTTGAGTATTTAGTTAGATAACCTAACTGGAAGAAAACCATTACTAATAAACATGATAACTTAATCTAACCCAGACCTCAAAGATTTCTTGTTTGTTGTATCCATTTTAGGTAAAAGCCAGTGAAACTCCAGATACTTTGAACATACACAAATGCAGGAGAACAGCAATTTTACTATTCTCACAGTACTCAGGTAATAGATTCATTAAACTTTGGAAGTGACTGATTAATAATACATCACTTCTTTTCAATTTAATCATGTGACAGATAAACCATTTTTAAAAATCAGTTATTAATAATTATATTATAAGCACTGTAATTTGGTCAAATGTGTTACAATTCATATTTCATCAGTATAAAAGACTGAGTTCTCAAATCCCCCAGCCAAGTTGGTGGTGTGAGAGGTGAGACAGAGAACTCCGCCCAAAACAACAGATAGTACGAAAATATAGTTAATACAACTAACCCTAAAACAGCAACAGGAAAAAAGGCTGCACAAGGCTGCATACAGACCTCACGAACAGAGTAGACCTCAAGAAACAGGGTAACGTACCAAAGCATTGATCAGGCAGGACCCAGGCCCTACCCCCACCCCAGCTCACTGGCAGGAGGAAGAGAAACTGATCAGGAGGAGGTGGAAGCCTGGGACTGCTGAACACCTAGCCCTGGAGATCTACTTTAGGAGCATAAATCAACATTGCATGGTGCTCTGGAGGATGGGGAGCTTGGACAGGCGGAGTGCTTGAGAGACAGATTCCGGCTGTTTGTGGAGGATGGGATCCACACCTGGCTGCTCTTGGACAAGGGGAAGGCAGGTGGTCTGAGAGGCTTCCTAGAGCAAAAGGGCTGCTGAAGGGGGGGAGTTTGCACAGAGCTTCCTGCGTGGGAGAAGGGATAGGTGAAAAAGGTTGTCTGGGCATGCTCTTCCAAGCAGGTTGGGAACTCTGAGGAACTGCAGGTGCTCCATCCAACTGGCTGGCTACACAGCTCTGAGGTCCCCCACTGTGACATGCAGCCTGCTGAGCCTTCCTCCTGGCCTGCAGGCACTGGCTTGCAAATTGCCAGTCACTGAGATGGTTTCAGGCCAGCCAGAGGGAGGCCCTGCCTACAACAGCTAGAGACACAATGCACAGAGGCTTACACCTGTGTGCTCAGCCCACTGGCTCTGATACTGGAGACTGGCACTGCAGCCAGGAAGCAGGAAATAGCTGTTTCCTCCCCCCAGGCATCAGCACCGCTCCCCTACTACCCCCAACCTCACTCTAGGGGCAGAGCAGCTCCAGAGACTAGAGCTGCTGGCTACCACATGGCACCACACAGAGATATGAAATGTCAAAGGAGCACAGTTCATGCCAAAATCTCACAAACCCCAGAAAGAGGGCCAAATGAAACAACTCACCAATCTTCCTGAAAGAGAGTTCAAAATAAAAATCATAAACATGCTCATGGAGGTATAGAAAAATATTTAAGAACTCAGGAATGACTTTAAGATGGAGATTCAATGATTAAGAAATTCCAGATCTGAAATGAAACATACAATGGAGGGACTTAAAAGCATATTAGATGTAGTAGAAGAGAAGGTAAACGGAATAGAAATTAGAAAAGAGGAATACAAAGAAGCTGAGGCACAGAGAGAAAAAAGAATCTCTAAGAATGAAAGAATATTGAGAGAACTGTGTCACTAATCCAAATGGAACAATATTCGAATAATAGGGGGACCACAGGAAGAGAGAGAAAAGGGGATAGAAAGTGCCATTGAGGAATTGCTGAAAACTTCCCCAAAAGGGGAAAGGAGATAGTCTCTCAAGCCATGGACGTGCACAGATCTTCCAACAGAAGGGACCCAAGGAAGACAGCATCAAGATATATAATAATTAAAATGGCAAAGATCAAGGATAAAGACAGACATTTAAAAGCAGCTAGTGAGAGAAAAAAGATCACATACAAAGGAAAACCCATCAGGCTATCATCAGATTTCTCAACAGAAACCTTACAGGCCAGAAGGGAGTGCCATGGTATATTTAAGGCAATGAAGCAGAAGGGCCTTGAAACAAGAATACTCTACCTGGCAAGGTTATCATTTAAATTTGAAGGAGGGATTAAGGAATTTCCAGATAAGCAAAAGCTGAGAGAATTTACCTCCCACAAACCACCTCTACAGTGCATTTTGGAGGGACTCCTAGAGATGGAAGCATTCCTTAAGCTAAATAGATGTCAACCAAGGGATAGACAAAGAGTACAGAATATGATTCATAACATACAAAGAATGGAGGAGGAATAAAAAGGAGGAAAAATAAATCTTTAGGTTGTGTTTGTAATAGCATATGAAGTGAGTTAAATTAGACTGTTAGATAGTAAGGGAATTACCCTTGAAACTTTGGTAACAATGAATCTAAAGCCTGAAATGGCAATAGGTACACACCTATCGATAATCACCCTAAATGTAAATGCTCTGAATGCACCAATCAAAATACATAGAGTCACTGAATGGATTAAAAATCAAGGCGCATCTATATGCTCCCTACAAAAGACTCACTTAAAACACAAAGATATACACAGACTGAAAGCAAAGGGATGGAAAAAGGTATTTCATGCAACTAATAGTGAGAAAACAAGCAGGAGTTGCAGTACTTGTATCAGACAAAATAGACTTCAAAACAAAGAAAGTAAGAAGAGACAAAGAAGGACATTACATAATGATAAAGGGGTCAGTCCAAGAAGAGGATATAAGTATCATAAATATCTATGCACCGAACACAGGATCTCCTACACACATGTGAAACAAATACTAACAGAATTAAAGGGGAAATAGAATGCAATGCATTCATTTTGGGAGACTTCAACACACCACTCACTCCAAGGAGAAATCAACGAGATGGAAAATGAATAAAGAGACAGAAGCACTGAACAACGTATTAGAACAGATGGACCTAACAGATACTTACAGAACACTCCATCCAAAAGCAACAGGATACACATTCTTCTCAAGTGCACATGGAACATTCTCAAGAATAGATCATACACTAGGCCACAAAAAGAACTTCAGTAAATTCAAAAAGATTGAAATTGTACTAACCAGTTCCTCAGATCACAAAGGTATGAAACTAGAAATAAATTTCAAAAAGAAAATGAAAAAGCCCACAAACACATGGAGGCTTAATAACATCCTCCTAAATAAACAATGGATCAATGACCAAATAAAAACAGAGATCAAGCAATATATGGAGACAAATGAGAAGAATAATACAACATCGCAAAATCTGTGGGACCTAGCGAAGGCTGTGCTAAGAGGGAAATATTTGGGATACAGGCTTACCTCAGGAAAGAAGAACAATCCCAAATGAACAGTCTAACTCACCATTAATGAAACTAGAAAAGGAAGAACAAATGAGGCCCAAAGTCAGTAGAAGGAGGGACACAATAAAGATTAAAGCAGAAATAAATAAAATTGAGAAGAATAAAACAATAGAAAGAATCAATGAAAGCTGGAGCTGGTTCATCAAGAAAACAAACAAAATAGATAAACCCCTAGCCAGACTTATCAAGATAAAAAGAGAGTCTACACACATAAACAGAATCAGAAATTATAAACAGAAAATCAATATGGACAACACAGAAATACAAAGAATTATGAGAGAATACTATGAAAAATTTTATGGTAATAAATTGAATAACCTAGAAGAAATACAAAACTTTCTACAAAAATATAACCTTCCAAGGCTAACCCAGGAAGAAACAGAATAACTGAACAGACCAATTACCAGCAAAGAAATTGAATTGGTAATCAAGAAACTACCTAAGAACAAAACAACCTGTACCAGACAGTTTCACTGCTGATTTTATCAAACGTTTAGTGAAAATGTAATACCCACCCTCCTTAAAGATTTCCAAAAAGCAGAAGAGAAGGGAATACTCCCAAACTCATTCTATGAGGCCAAAATCACTCTAATACCAAAACAGGCAAAGACACCACAAAAAAAAGAAAAATCACAGACCAATATCCCTGATGAACATAGATTCAAAAATAGTCAACAAAATATTAACAACCCAAATTCAAAAACACATAAAAATGATCATCCATCATGATCAAGTGGGATTCATTCCAGGGATGCAAGATGGTACATTTGAAAATCCATCAACATCATCCACTACATCAACAAAACGAAGGACAAAACCCATATGATCATCTCCATACATGCTGAAAAAACATTCGACAAAATTCAACAACAATTAATGATAAAAACCCTCAACAAAATGTGTATAGAGGGAAAATACTTCAACATAGTAAAGGCCATATATGACAAATCCACAGCCAACATAATACTTCACAGTGAGAAACTGAAAGCTTTTCATTTAATATCTGGAACAAGACAAGGATGCCCACTCTCCCCACTTTTATTCAACATAGTTCTAGAGGTCCTAGCCAAGGCAATCTGACAACACAAACAAACAAAATGTATCCAAATTGGTAAAGAAGTAGTCAATCTGTGTCTGTTTGCAGATGACATGATATTGTACATCAAACACCCTAAAGAATCTGCTCCAAAACTACAAGATCTAATATTTGAATTCATTAAAGTTGCAAGATAGAAATTAATACACAAAAATCTGTTGCATTCCTATACACTAATGATGAACTAGCAGAAAGAGAAATCAGAAAAACAATTCCCTTCACAATTGCATCAAAAAGAATAAAATAACTAGGAATAAACCAAGGAAGTGAAAAACTTATACTCTGAAAACAACAAGACGTTCATGAGAGAAATTAAAGAACAAACCAATAAATGGAAATATATCCATTGCTCATGGATAGGAAGAATTAATATTGTCAAAATGGCCATCCTGCCTAAGGCAATCTACCGATTCACTGCAATCCCTATCAAAATACCTACAGCATTCTTCAATGAACTAAAGCAAATAGCTCTAAAATTCATATGGAACCACGAAAGACCCCGAATAGCCAAAACAATCCTGAGAAGGAAGAATAAAACAGGGGGAATTATGCTCCCTGACATCAAGCTCTACTACAAAGCCACAGTAATGAAGACAATTTGGTACTGGCACAAGAACTAACCCATAGACCAATAGAACAGACTAGAGAGCCCAAATATAAACCCAAGCATATATGGTCAATTAATATATGATAAAGGAGCCATGGATATACAATGGGGAAATGATAGCCTCTTCAACAGCAGATGTTGGCAAAACTGGACAGCTACATGTAAGAGATTGAAACTGGATTATTGTCTAACCCCATACACAAAAGTAAACTAAAAGTGGCTGAATGTAAGTCATGAAACCATAAAACTCTTAGAAAAAAACATAGTAAAAATTCTCTTGGTCATATACATGAACATCTTCTTCTTGAACGTATCTTCCTGGGCAAGGGAAACAAAAGCAAAAATTAACAAGTGGGACTATATGAAACTAAAAATTTTCTGTGCAGCAAATGAAACCATGAGTAGAAGAAAAAGACATCCTACAGTATGGGAGAACATATTCATAAATGACATGTCCCATAAGAGGTTGGCATCCAAATTATATAAAGAACTCACACACCTCTACAAAAAGCAAATAATCCAATTAAAAAATGGGCAGAGGAGCTAAACAGACACTTCTCCAAAGAAGAAATTCAGATGGCCAACAGGCACATGAAAAGATGCTCCACATTGCCAATCATCAGAGAAATGCAAATTAAAACCACAATGAGATATCACCTCACACCAGTTAGGATGGCCAACATCCAAAAGATAAACAAGAACTAATGTTGGTGAGGATGTGTAGAAACGCTAACCCTCTTCCACTGCTGGTGGGAATGTAAATTATTTCAACCATTGTGGAAAGCAGTATGGAGGTTCCTCAAAAAACTCAAAATAAAAATACGATTTGACCCAGCAATTCCACTCCCAGGAATTTATCCTAAGAATGAAGCATCCCAGTTTGAAAAAGACATATTCAACCCTATGTTTATTGCAGCACTATTTACAATAGCCAAGAAATGGAAGCAACCTAAGTATCCATCAGTAGATGAATGGATAAAGAAGATGTGGTATATATACACAATGGAATATTATTCAGCCATAAGAAGAAAACAAATCCTACCATTTGCAAGAACGTGGATGGAGCTAGAGGGTATTATGCTCAGTGAAATAAGACAGGTGGAGAAAGACAGGTGTCAAATGATTTCACTCATCTTTGCAGTATAATAACAAAGAAAACACTGAAGGAACAAAACAGCACGAGAATCACAGAACCCAAGAATGGACTAACAGTCACCAAAGGGAAAGGGACTGGGTAAGATGGGTGGGAAGGGAGGGATAAGGGGGAAAAAGGGGTATTATGATTAGCACACATAATGTAGCAGGGTTTTGGGCATACAGGGAAGGCAGTATAACAGAGAAGACAAGTAGTGATTCTACAACATCTTACTATGCTGATGTACAGTGTCTGTAATGGGGTTTGTGGTGGGGACATGATAATAGAGGGAGCCTAATAACCATCATGTTGCTCATGTAATTGTACATTAATAATACCCCCAAGAAAGAAAAAAAAAGATTGATTTCTACACATACTTAAGTCACACCTTCTGCCTTGATTACCGAGAAGAACAAATAATTATCCCTTACAATAAAACTAAAAGTAGAATTCTAATTACTGAGTTTGCTATTGTATCTTCCTAACTTTCTTTGGAAATTGTAGAAGACTAACAAAGAGTTATGGTAATAGATATTCTGTAATTCAGTATATTGTTTTAAATGTAATAAAAAGAAGTGGGTGAACAATAACACCTTTCTTTTGGCTTTCTCTTATTAAAAGTTTATAGACCTCTTTATCCTTCATTCCATCCACATATGCCAAGCCATTAAAGCTTTTTTTCCTCAAGAATATCTGCCAAAACCTGTTGTAGACTGAAAAGGAAACTGGGATAAAGACAGGAAAAGATGGCAAAGTAGGATGGCAAAGCAAAAACCTCCTTCCTTGTATACACCATGGAAGCAACTATAGCAAATACAATTAAGCATGAAAATATCAAGACTGCAGAAAAGACCATCTAACCTGGTGAAGAGAACCACATTGAAAGGTAAACTCATAGAGCCATGATTAATTAGAACTCAAGCCCTTCCTCTATCCCACTAGGCCAGCAATAAGGAGAAGGATGGAATGAGGGGAGGATAACTATTCAGGAATCCAGCACACCTGGTGCTGGATATCTGCTCCTGGAGAATATGAGTCCACATTGAATTGGGCTTTGGTGATTAACAACTGGACACTAGGATGAGTTGGAGCACTCTGGGAGGCTAAGACTCCTGTCCCTTGTGGAGGACAGGCACACTCTTCTGGTCCTGCTGAGACTCAACACAGAGGTGGCAGTTTGAAAGATTTACAAGCAGTGGCAAGTGTGTCAGAGGGTTTGGTAAGAGGGAGATCTCTCTGGAGGAGAAAAGGCATGGGTAGACAATGCTCCCCCAGCCCTCCCTCAGCCCAACTGGTCAGATGCTCCTAGGAGTCAGCTTCAAATGCTCCATCAGCCTCACTGGCAGCTCATACCATGGAAGTGCTCCCCTGCACACCCATCCCACCCAGTCTGCTTGGCCCAGCAGTGTTTCAATTTTGCTGTCTGTCAGGTGGAGGTCTAATTACACTTTCCTGGCACTCCCACAGCCCAGCATAATGGGTGCTTGAAGGGTCCAATTCTAAACCCTCCTGCCCCTCACTAGCACCTGAGCCCCATGGAAATGCTTCCTGTGCACCCACCCATTCAAGCACACTCAGTGAAGTAGGCAGCCACCACTGGAAACTTGCAGACAGAGGATTGCCCCGTCCACAATGAACCCCAGCAGAAGCACTGTTAAGGCACACAAAGGGCATACAGAGGCAGGCTGTAGGGATCAGCCATTGCCATGAGACAGGCAGAAAGGCAGGCCCCACCCACAGAGCACCAACAGCAATTGTGGCTAAGCCACAAAGGGAACCAGGATCTGGTGAGCTAGGAGTCTTGAGCTGCTGGACACCATTGGACACACTTCATAGGGCCATTACAAGTAACAAGAGTAAAAGAAGCACATTCCATAATGATAAAGGTATCAATCCAACAAGAGGATATAACAATTGTAAATATTTATGCACCCAATGTAGGAGAACCTAAATATATAAAACAAATAGTAACAGACCTAAAGGGAGATAGATAGCTATACAATCATATTAGAGGATTTTAACACCCCACTTACATCAATGGACAGATCATCCAGACAGAAAATAAGGAAATGGATTTGTTGAACAACACATTAGACCAGATGGACTTAACAGACATGTACAGAACATTCTACCCAAAAGGAGCAGGATACACATTTTTCTCAAGTGCACATGGGACATTCTCCAGAACAGATCACATATTAGGACACAAAAAGAGCTCCAATAAATTTAAAAAGATTGATATTTTATCAAGCATATTTTAGACTACAATGGTATGAAACTGGAAATCAATTATATGAGGAAAAGAAAAAAACTCAAAAACACATGTAGGCTAAACAACATGCTTCTAAATAATGGATTAATGAAAAAATCAAAGAGGAACTCAAAGAATACAGGGAGACAAATGAAAAAAGAAACAGAACAGTTCCAAATAGGTGGGATGTAGCAAAAGTGGTTCTAAGAGGTATGTACATATAGCAATACAGGCTTAACTCAAGAAAGAAGAACAATCCCAAATGAACAATCTAAACTCACAACTAAGGGAACTAGAAAAAGAATAATAAACAAAAACCAAAGTTACTAGAAGGGAGATAATAAAGATCAGAGCAGAATTAAGATAAAGACTAAGAAAAAAATAAAAAATAAATCATGACCCCCAAGAGCTGGTTCTTTGAGAAAATAAACAAAATAGATAAACTCCCAGCCAGATTTATCATGAAAAATAGAGAGAGGACACAAATAAAAGCTGAAACAAAAAGAAATTACAAGTGACACCACAGAAATACAAATAATTATGAAAAATGATGTGCCAATAAATTGGACAACCTAGAAGAAATGGATAAATTCCTAGCAATGTATAATCTTCCAAGATTGACACAGAAAGAAACAGAAAATATTAACAGACTGATTACCAGTAATGAAATTGAACCAGAAATCAAAACTCCCAACAAACTAAAGTCCAGAACCAGATGGCTTCACTGCTGAATTCTACAAAATACTTAAAAGAGGAGCTAATGCCCACCCTTCTTAAAGTACACCAAAAAGTAGAAGAGGAGGGAAAACTCCCATACTCATCCTATGAGGTCAGTATCACTCTAATACCAAAAATGGACACACTACAAAAAAGAAAATTTCAGAACAATATCCCTGATGAACATAGATACAAAAATCCTCAACAAAATATTTTCAAACAGAATTCAAAATTACATAAAAAATATCATCCATCGTGACCAAATGGGACTTATTCCAGGAATGCAAGGATGGTCCAATATTTGTAAGTCAATTCATTTGATACACCACATTAAAAAAAGGATAAAAACCATATCCTCTCAAAAGATGCTGAAAAAACATTTGATAATATTTAACATCCACTTATTATAAGAACTCTCAACAAAATGGGTATAGAGACAACACACCTCAAAAATAATAAAGGCCATTGATGACAAACCCATGGCTAACATCATACTCAATGGCAAAAAGCTGCAAGCTTTTCCTCAAAGATCAGGAAGAAGACTAGGATGCCCACTCACACCACTTTTATTTAACATAGTACTGGAAGTCCTAGCCATGGCAATCACACTAGATAAAGAGATAAAAGTCATCCAAATTTGTAAGGAAGAAGTAAAATTGTCACTATTTGCAGATGGCATGATACTATATATAAAAACCCCTAAACACTCTACCAAAAGACTATTAGAGCTAATAAATGGATTAAGCAAATTTCAGGAAACAAAATTAATATACATAAATCTTTTGTATTCCTATATACAACAACAAACTAGCAGAGAGCAAAATCAGGAAAACAATTCCATTTACAATTGCATCAAAAATAAAATACCTAACAAAGGAGGTGGAAGACCTGTACTCTGAAAACTATAAGACACTGATGAAAGAAACTGAAGATGACAAAAATCAATGGAAATTTATCCCATGCTCATGGACAGAAAGAATTAATATTGTCCAAACTGTCATCCTATTCAGAGAAATTTACAGATTCAGTGCAATCCCTGTCAAAATACAGATGGTATTTTTCAATGAAAAAAAGGAAAGTATCCTAAATTTTATATGGAACCACAGACTCTGAATATCTAAAAGCAATCTTGAGAAATAAGAAGAAAGCTGGGGATATCATGCTTCCTGGCTTCAAGCTATACTACAAAGCAATAATAATAAAAATAGAAGACCTGATGAAGGGGTTAGTTTAATCATCACAATATTGCTCATGTAATTGTAGGTTAATGATACTAAAATAAAATAAATTGTAAGAAAAAAATAGTATAGTACTGGCACAAGAACAGGCCCATATGTCCATGGGATAGCATAGACAGTCCAGATGTAAATCCATGCATTCATGGTCAATTAGCATATGACAATGGAGCCATTAATATACAAAGGGAAAAAGACAGCCTCTTCAATAAATGGTGTTGGGAAAACTGGACAGCTACAGGCAAGAGAACAAAACTGGATTACTGTCCAACTCCATACACAAAAGTAAACTGAAAATGGATTAAAGACCTAAATATAAGACCTGACACTATAAAACTCTTAGAAGAAAATGTAGGCAATAATCTCTTGAACATAAGCATGAGTAATTTTTTCTGGAGATATCTCCCTGAGAAAGGGAAACAAAAGCAAAATAAACTACACCAAACTGAAATGATTCTGTACAGCAACAGATATCACCTACAGTATGGGAAAATATATTCACCAATGATTACATCCAAAAGATAAAAAGAATTCATTTACCTCAAAATCAAAAAATCAAATAACCTGATTAAAAAATGGGCATAGGACCTGAACAGACACTTTTGAAAAGAAGAAATAAAGTTGGCCAATGGGCACATGAAAAGATGTTTCTACATCACTTAGCAGCAGGGTAATGCAAATCAAATCCACAATTAGAAATCACCTCTCACCAGTCAGAATGGCCATTATTGAAAACATAAGAAATAATAAGTGTTGGTGAAGATGTAAAGAAAAGGAAATGCATTGGAGTGAATGTAAATTGGTGCAGCCCATATGGAAAGCAGTCTGGAGGTTCCTCAAAAACTAAAAATAGAAACACCATACCAATAACAGCAATTAGGAATTTACCTGAAGTAAACAAAAACATCTCTGATTCAAAAAGATACATGCACGCCTATGTTTATTGCCACATTATTTACAATAGCCACAATATGGAAGCAACCAAAGTGTCTATCAATAGATAAATGGATAAAGAAGAGGTGATACATATACAAAATGGAATATTATTCAGTCATAAAAACAAAAGAAATTCTGCCATTTGTGACAACATGGATGGACCTGGAGGGCATTATGCTAAGTGAAATAAGCCAGACAGAGAAAGACAAATACCATATGATTTCTCTTACATGTGGAACCTAAAAAGAAATGAAAACAAAATGAACAGAACAGCAGTGGACTCAAAGACACTGAGAAGTTACCATGGGGGGAGAGGTTGTGGCTGATGGGTGAAATTAGTGAAGTTATTAAAGAGACACAAAATCTTAATTGTAATGTAAATAGGTCACAGGGATGAAAGTATAGCACAGGGAAAACAGTTAATAGTTTTGTAACTATTGAAAGTAACTACACTAGATGCAGTGAGGCTTTAATAATGCATATAACTGTTGAATTACTATGTTGTGTACTTGAAACCAATATGATATTGTGTATGTATTATATTTCCATAAAAAAATAACAACAAAAAAGGTTACTAGGCTGAAAATCAGTTCTGGCTCTGCCACTCATTAGTGTGTGACCATGAACAAGATAAATTCTACACACCCTGATTTATCTATCTGCAAAATGATGGATCATATCTTTTCTATCTCTAGAAATCTATGACTTGTAAACATATGAACAAAATATTCTCCTATTAAAAGCAACATGAAGAGTTCCGGGAAGATGGCAGCATGAGCAGGGCAGCAGAAATATCCTCCCAAAACTATATAAATGTATTAAAATACAGCAAATACAACTACTCCTAAAAGACAGACCAGAATTTACAGCACAGCGCACAGCCTGCATCAGCACCTGAGAGGGCTCGGCACCATGCGAGGCAGGTAAGATATGGAGCCACGTCCCAGCAGGACCTGAGCACTCCCTCACCCCAGTGTACTGGTGGGTGGAGAGGATTCAGAGCAAGGAGGGAGTGGAGGAACAGGCCCACGAAATAACCAGCCCTGGTGATCTGTGCCGGGAGCACTGACACACATCGTGAGGTGCATCGGATATTGGAGAGGCAGAAGGTGCAGGTTTTGAGCTGGGAATGCGCAGATCCATGCACCCGGTGCCCCAGGATAAGAGAAAAGTGCGTGCTGTTTTTAGTGGTCTTGCAGAGGCAGGGGGCCAGCAAGGGAACATGATCGCCCCAGCACGCTCAGCCCAGCGGGCTGGGAGTCCTGAGGAATTTCGGACCCCTTGGTTGGAGACTGGGAAAAGGTAGCCACACTGAAACTTTTCATAGAGAACAACAGCCTCCCATTCATTCCACCCCGTCCAGAGCTACAAAGAGCGGCATGGCTGCAGATGCGGAATAGTGGAGCAACAGCGCCACCTACAGCATCCTTAGAGAATCCACTCCGGGTGCGCGTTTTTGTTTTTTTCCCCCTTTCTTTTCTTTTCTTTCTTTCTTTTTTTTCTCTTTTATTTCTCTTCCTTCTCTTTTTTTGTTTTTGTTTGTTTTTCTTGTTTTTTCTTCTTTTTTAAAGTCTTAAAGAGCCCAGCTGACATATGTGGCACCTAACAGCGACCACTTCTATTGCCATGAAAGACAGAGGAATATGGTACAGACGAAGATCACCCAGACCCAGACAACACCTGAGAGGGAACCTGAAGGGATGGAAATGCACAATATTCCTGAAAAAATTCAGAATAAAGTCATAACCATACTGATGGATCTACAGAGAAATATGCAAGAGCTGAGGGAGGAAGTGAGGGAAGTCAGGAAAGATAATGCAGAAATGAGACAAGCCATCGACAGGCTTAGCAGCAGACTGGATGAGATGCAAGACACCTTAAATGGAATAGAAATCAGAGAACAGGAATACAGAGCAGCTGAGGCAGAGAGAGATAAAGGGATCTCTAGGAATGAAGGAATATTAAGAGAACTGTGTGACCGATCCAAACAGAAAAATATTCGCATTATAGGAGTACCAGAACAAGAAGAGAGAGGAAAAGGGATAGAAAGTGTCTTTGAAGAAATAGTTGCTGAAAACTTCCCCATGCTGGGGAAGGAAATAGTCTCGCAGTCCACAGAAGCCCACAGATCTCCCAACACAAGGGACCCAAGGAAGAAAATACCAAAACACAAAATAATTAAGATGGCAAAGATCAAAGATAAGGACAGAGTATTAAAGGCAGCTACAGAGAGAAAAAAGATCACCTACAAAGGAAAACCCATCACACTATCATCAGACTTCTCAAAAGAAACTTTACAGGCCAGAAGAGAATGGCATGATATATTTAATGTAATGAAACAGAAGGGCCTCGAACCAAGAATATTGTACCCAGCGTGATTATCATTTAAATATGATGGAGGGATTAAACAATTTCCAGAAAAGCAAAAGCTGACAGAATTTGCCTCCCGTAAACCACCACTACAGGATATCTTAAAGGAACTACTCCAGTGGGAAGCACTCCTAGGGCTAAAAAGATGTCACCAGAGAAAATTAAGTCATAGCAAAGAAAGCAGACCATCTAAATATTAAATAAAGGCAAAGAATAAAACACCTAGTATATAAAGAATGGAGGAGGAAGAATAAGGGAGAGAAATAAAGAAACATCAGACTGTGTTTACAATAACTTAACAAGAAAGTTAGGTTAGATTGTTAGATAGTAAAGAAGCAACCCTTGAACCTTTGGTAACCACGAAATTAAAGCCAGCAATGGCAATAAGTACATATCTGTCGATAATCACCCTAAATGTAAATGGACTGAATGCACCAATCAAAAGACACAGAGTAACAGAGTGGATAAAAAAGCAAGACCCATCTATATGCTGCTTACAAGAGACTCACCTCAAACCCAAAGATATACACAGACTAAAAGTGAAGGGATGGAAAAACATATTTCATGCAAACAACAAAGAGAAAAAAGCAGGTGTTGCAGTACTTGTATCAGACAAAATAGACTTCTAAACAAAGAAAGTAGCAAGAGATAAAGAAGGACATTACATAATGATAAAGGGGTCAGTCCAACAAGAAGATATAACCATTATAAATATATATGCACCCAACGCAGGAGCGCCAGCATATGTGAAACAAATACTAACAGAATTAAAGGAGGAAATAGACAACAATGCATTCATTTTAGGAGACTTCAACACACTACTCACTCCAAAGGACAGATCAACCAGACAGAGAATAAGTAAAGACACAGAGGCACTGAACAACACACTAGAACAGATGCACCTAACAGACATCTACAGAACTCTACACCCAAAAGCAACAGGATACACATTCTTCTCAAGTGCACATGGAACATTTTCCAGAATAGACCACATACTAGGCCACAAAAAGAACCTCAGTAAAGTAAAAAATATTGAAATTCTACGAAACAAGTTCTCAGATCATAAAGGTATAAAACTAGAATTAAATTTCAGAAAGAAAACAAAAAGGATCACAAATACAGGGAGACTTAACAACATTCTCCTAACTAATCAATGGGTTAAAAACCAAATCAAAACAAATCAAAGAATATATGGAGACAAATGACAACAACAACACAAAGCCACAACATCTATGGTATGCAGCAAAGGCAGTCCTTAGAGCAAAGTATATGGCAATCCAGGCCTATCTAAAGAAGGAAGAACATTACCAAATGAATAGTCTAAAGACACAATTACTGAAATTGGAAAAAGAAGAACAAATGAGGCCCAAAGTCACCAGAAGGAGGGACATAATAAAGATCAGAGAAGAAATAAATAAAATTGAGAAGAATAAAACCATAGAAAAAATCAATGAAACCAAGAGCTGGTTCTTTAAGAAAATAAACAAAATAGATAAACCCCTAGCCAGACTCATTAAGAGAAAAAAAGAATCTACACACATAAACATAATTAGAAATGAGAAAGGAAAAATAACGACAGACCCCACAGAAATACAAAGAACTATAAGAGAATATTATGATAATCTATATGCTAATAAGATGGAAAACAGAAGAAATGGACAACTTCTTAGAAATATATAACTTTCTAAATCTGACCAAACCAGAAACAGAAAAACTAAACAGACCAATCACCAGCAATGAAATTGAAGTGGTAAACAAAAAATTACCTAATAACAAAACCCCCGGACCAGAGGGATTCACCTCTGAATTCTACCAGACATATAGAGAAGAAATAACACCCATTCTCCTTAAAGTTTTCCAAAAAATAGAATATGAGAGAATACTTCCAAACTCATTCTATGAAGCCAGCATCACGCTAATACTAAAAACTGGCAAAGACCACACCAAAAAAGAAAACTACAGACCAATATCCCTGATGAATGTAGATGCAAAAATACTCAACAGAATATTAGCAAACTGAATTCAAAAATACATCAAGAGGATCATACACCATGATCAAGTGGGATTCATCCCAGGGATGCAAAGATGGTACAACATTCGAAAATCCATCAACATCATCCACCACATCAACAAAAAGAATAACAAAAACCACACGACCATCTCCAAAGATGCTAAAAAAGCATTTGACAAAATACAGCATCCATTCATGACAAAAACTCTCAAAGAAATGGGTATAGAGGGCAAGTACCTCAACATCATAAAGGCTATATATGACAAACCTACAGCTAACATCATACTTAACAATGAGAAGCTGAAAGCTTCTCATCTAAGATCGGGAACAAGACAGGGATGTCCACTTTCTCCACTGCTATTCAACATAGTACTGGAGGTCCTAGTCATGGCAATCAGACAAAACAAAGAAATACAAGGCATACAGATTGGTAAAGAAGAAGTCAAATTGTCACTATTTGACTTGCAGATGACATGATATTGTACATAAAAAACCCTAAAGACTACACTCCAAAACTACTAGAACTCTTATCTGAATTCAGCAAAGTTGCAGGATACAAAATTAACACACAGAAATCAGTTCCTTCTCTATACACTAACGATGAACTAACAGAAAGAAAAATCAGAAAAACAATTCCATTCATGATTGCATCAAAAAGAATAAAATACCTAGGAATAAACCTAATGAAGGAAGTGAAAGACCTGTACTCTGAAAACTACAAGACACTCCTAAGAGAAATTAAAGAGGACACTAACAAATGGAAATGCATCCCATACTCTTGGCTAGGAAGAATAAATATTGTCAAAATGGCTATACTACCTAAAGCAATCTACAGATTCAACGCAATCCCTATCAAACTACCAACAGCTTTCTTCAATGAATTGGAACAAATAACTCAAAAATTCATATGGAACCAGAAAAGACCCAGAATAGCTAAAGCAATTCTGAGAAGGAGGAATCAAACAGGGGGAATTACAGTCCCTGACTTCAAACTCTACTACAAAGCCACAGTAATCAAGACAATTTGGTACTGGCACAAAAACAGACCCACAGACCAGTGGAACATCATAGAATATCCAAACATTAACCCAAATATATACAGTCAACTAATATTTGATAAATGAGCCTTGGAAATACAATGGGGAGATGACAGCCTCTTCAACAGCTGGTGTTGGCAAAACTGTACAGCTGCATGTAAGACAATGAAACTGGACTACTGTCTAACCCCATACAGAATAGTCAACTCAGAATGGATCAAAGACCTGAATGTAAGTCCTGAAACCATAAAACTCTTAGAAAAAACATAGGCAAAAATCTCTTGGACATAAACATGAGCGACTTCTTCATCAACATATCTCCCCAGGCAAGGGAAACAAAAGCAAAAATGAACAAGTGGGACTATATCAAGGTTAAAAGCTTCTGTACAGCAAAGGACACCATCAATAGAACAAAAATATATCCTCCAGTATTGGAGAATATATTTGTAAATGATATATCCGATATGGGGTTGACATCCAAAATATATAAACAATTCACGCACCTCAACAAACAAAAAGCAAATAATCCAATTAAGAAATGGGCAGAGGACATGAATAGACACTTCTCCAAAGAAGAAATTCAGATGGCCAACAGGCACGTGAAAAGATGCTCCACAACGCTAGTCAGCAGAGAAATGCAAATTAAAACCACAATGAGATATCACCTCACACAAGTGAGGATGGCCAACATCCAAAACACAAACAACAACACATGTTGGAGAGGATGTGGAGAAAAGGGAACCCTCCTACACTGCTGCTGGGAATGCAAATCAGTTCAACCATTGTGGAAAGCAGTATGGAGGTTCCTCAAAAAACTCAAAATAGAAATACCAGTTGTCCCAGGAATTCCAGTCCTAGGAATTTACCCTAAGAATGCAGCAGCCCAGTTTGAAAAAGAAATATGTACCCCTATGTTTATAGCAGCACTATTTACAATAGCCAAGAAATGGAAGCAACCTAAGTGTCCATCAGTAGATGAATGGATAAAGAAGATGTGCTACATATACACAATGGAATATTATTCAACCATAAGAAGAAAACAAATCCTACCATTTGCAATGACATGGATAGAGCTAGAGAGTATTATGCTCAGTGAAATAAGCCAAGCCGAAAAAGACAAGTACCAAATGATTTCACTCATATGTGGAGTATAAGAACAAAGAAAAAAACCGAAGGAACAAAACAGCAGCAGACCCACAGAATCGAAGAACGGACTAATAGTTACCAAAGGGAAAGGGACTGGGGAGGGTGGGTGGGAAGGGAAGACAAGGGGGAAAAAGGGGCATTACGATTAGCAGATGTAATGTTGGGGGGTCACAGGGAGGGCTGTACAACTCAGAGAAGACAAGTAGTAACTCTGTAGCATCTCACTACACTGAAGGACCGTGACTGTAATGGGGTTGGTCGAGGGGACCTGATGAAGAAGGTAGTTTAATCACCATAATATTGCACATGTAATTGTAGATTAATGATACCAAAATAAAGTGTTAAAAAAAAAAGCAACTTGAAGTCAAAATGGAAAAGATGTATTTATATACCACCTGGCCACTTATTTCAAATTTACAGTTGTTCATTATAAGACAATATTTATCTTCATATAATGGCCAAAAAAGCTTATTGTGTAAATTAATAATGCAAGAATAAAAGGTTAAATAGGTCATGAAAAAGTATTCAATTATTTATTATGCTAGGTGTGAAAGTAAATGGAAAAATGAATTTGACATTTAAAGCTCCCTGAATGGGAAGAATAAAAATGTACACAAATGATTATATGACAAGGGGAAGGTGGTAAGTGCTATAATAAAATACATACAGTGTAGTAATACAGTAGAGGAAAAGTAGTTCTTATTACAGGAGGCAAGGGAAGAGGTCACAAGTAATTGACCTGTAAGAACTTCCACTGGACAATTCGTTTTTGGATAAGGGTATATGTAGTTGAAATAAGTAACATTTTATTTATTTAAAATATTGTAAAAATTAGAACAGCCTTCAATTATTCAGGTATTATTATGTCTATATGGCATGACACCATGAAATTTTCATTAATCTTTTGCCTCCTCTAATTCTGCTTTGTTTACTGGATTCTTTTCCTTGCCTCCCCTGTTTTACAAAAGGGAAGTAGCAATGCCAATGTTCTCAAAGCCTGGGGCTTGGGGGCGAGGAGTTAGCTGAAACTATTGTAGCAATAAGATATATAAAGCTAACATGACTTCCACTATCACTCCCACCCTCACCCCCATTTAATTGAATACATGGAAGATCTTGTGAAATATTTTAACAATATCCCCAACATCTTTTCCTATGTTAAATTCTCCAGAATATCATATTAGAAGGCGGTGAGAATAAAACTAAACTTTAATATGTGGTAATCCTTAAGCAAAAATAGATAGACCCAAACATAAAACACATGGAACATGGAAAACAAAAATTGTAAGCACAATTTTGTCATATAAATTCCTATTTCAGCATTATAAATACTGTTGCCAGTTATTTTTTAAAGGAATGCAAGAGGATCATATATATAGCTTTAAATATTGAAATTGTTTCTTGGTAAAATATATTTTCTGTGACACTAACTGGCTCACTAGGAAATACATATACTTAATGAATAATACTAGTAGTTTCAATAACTTTACAAGGGGAAATCTGACAAATTATAAATAAACCAAATTGCATAGAAATGGAATTTTGGACAGAATAAACCAAAGGGAGAATTTAGCCCCCCAATTTTACAAATAAGAAAACCAAGGCAGCTAGTTAGCAGATCAAAAACCAGCACAGAGTTATTCTGGCTTCCAATTAGGTGTTCTTCTACTATACTACACAGCACACTTGTGTTATGATTAAGGTCCAAACACAATCTCTTCCTTGTTTTTCTAATGTTCAAAGGTATAGACAATCAAATCCCTGATTTACTTATTTACAATAATCAGGTCAGGATATATTTACTCTGTAATATACCGTAAAGATTAGCTAGTGTTCTGGAGACAATTAGGTTTTATCATTAGCAGATTATGAAATGTAAATAATTTCTTTGGTCTTAACATGTTTTATACTTCAAATTGCAGCTTAAAAGCTTCAGGGCCACATGCTGACAACCTCTGGGTTTTTGTTTAAAAACTTAACATTTTTAAGTATAAGTGTAAGAATTAGTAGTCAAGGTTTGAGCAATTTTTTCCTAAATTAAATAAGGCTAGTTACTCTGAAACTGTGTTGCTTCATATAGCAGTCACTAGGCACATGTAGCTATTAAGCATTTAAAACATATAAGTAGTCCAAATTTAAGTGGGCTGTTAAGTATAAAATATATACCATATTATGAAAACAATATGAAAAAATAATATAACATATCTCAATAGTTTTTTATATTGATTGGATGTTGAAATATTTTGAATACACTGGGTTAAATAAAATGTATTATTAATTTCACTAGTTTCTTTTGTTAATGTGGCTACTAGAAATTTTTAAATCACGTATGTGGTTTGCATTACAGTTATATTGGACAGCTTTAAATAATAAATATCTAGGTGATACTGATAAAAAGTTCATATAATCTCTAAGAATAAGTTAACATTTTAAAAATTGCCTACATAATCACTAGTCAGTATCTGTACTACAGAAGAAATGATGTGTAAAAACACATTAAATGTAGAAATCGACTAAAGTTAGCTTTAAAAATGTATTTTTCCTCAGTAGATTTACATTGTTAGTTTTGGTTAACAGTGAAACTAGTTTATATTCATTGAAGACAAATGAACTGATTGGAAAGGTCTGTGGCCTAGACCTAGCATGGCAGGATAGAAAGCCTTTATCTTGTTCAGTTCACACATACATGTGAGTTGACTTAACAAATACTGACATGTAACACTATCAGATACTCTGCAAATACAGATTAGGCTATAACTTAAAGATTTCAGCAAGTTAACATTAATGAAACAAAATGAAACATTTATAATTTATACCTTTGCTCCATCTGAAATATGGTCCCAGTTTCCACCACTCAAAGAGAATTTTCCATTGCCTATACGTAGCAGTATCTCTTCAGGAGTATCATTGGGGCCATTAGCAAATGGAGTGTAGCTATTAATAAAATAAATTTTAATAGAAATGAGGACTTAACACACATATTAAATCTGACAGTGATGAGTATAAGTCTACATACAAATATTTACTATAGCAAACTAAGAATATCACCTAACATTTCCCTTCAATGTTCATATCAAATTTTATATTTTGAACAATGAACTTAATCCTAATGAATTATTTAAAATAATGAAGATTCTTGAGTACAGTCATTTTTGGCTTTGATCCATTAATCAATGTAAAATAATATAAAGGTGGCTCTTCATGGAAAGCTACAGTCTTAAAATCAGACCAGAATAAAAAATGCAAATTTTGTAATCTCCCAGGTACAAGCTGGCAAACTAAATATATGTACTATGAATAAATTGTCACTTTTATATATTCAAAATATATTTATTGTATTGGTTCAAGTTTACTCATTAGCATTTTATCAATATTATGAATGGAGGCAGGTTAACAATATTTTAAATTATGATAATGTGTCAAATATTTATATCAATATAATGAAGTACCTCTATAGCCAACAAAATTATTATGTGGATCAATATGGACAGGAAGACAAATACATTGTATAAAGTTAAAGTAATTTAAAAATTAATTATAGAATGATGAAAAGTGATTAGTTTTGTACCATTTTAACAGATAGAACTGAAAATGGTATTCAAATTTGGGAATGGAAAGACATAGTTAAAAAGTAAGAGGGAGATGTCTTAATTGCTAATGTCTTAATTCCCTCATGTAACAATTAAGTTGAAAGAACACTAAACACACATACTTAACACAAACACATACAGTCATGCTTTCTTAGTCATAAATTAAATATTTGAAAACAGCAAACTAGAAATGATATCCCACAACTTGAAACCAATGGTGCTAATTGCAGTTCACATGCAAATTTTAGCTACCCTGAACTTCAGTACTTTCTATAGTATAAAACTAAGTACTTTGCAGTAAGTTTATATAATATATATAAAAGTATGTGGAATACACTGACACATGTAATTATCACCAAGCCAGTGAGTAATTCAGACTCACCATTTTCATTACATATTTGTAAGTTCCTAGTTATGTCAAGCATATTTCAATTATACTAAATGTCACCTTTAAAAATCACACTAAGTATATTACAGTTACATTATAATTCTTTAAGCTTCATTCTATGCATGGGACTTTGCTAAACTTAACCTTTTTCTACAGCCAAAAACTTTTACTCCTAAAAAGAGTGCTACTTATTAAGAGTAAAACAGCACTTGTATTATTTGTAAGTTACCATTATTATAGTCTAATTGTTATTTTTTTCTAGTATTTCTTTATCCTTTTAAGGGAAAGGCAGCTGAGTGTTTTTCTGTAGTTTAGTATTGCTACTACCTAGATTTGTTAGAAAACTCAATTTTACTAAATCTCTATTGCCCGGAGCGACAGAATTCGAGTACTTAAAAAAATTAATATAAACAAGTTGTTACCTGTTGAAACATGAAATTACTTTATGCTAAGGCAAACATTTTCAAAAAGTAATGTACTTACTGTAAAATATAAAAATAAAAACATATGCTTTATTTTTAAAATTTTAGTTCCAGTAGAAAACACTTTTAATTTGAAGTGCCTCATTAAATTAATGCCTCACTTTTTTTTTAATTTTATAAGTAACCAATATATAATATTTTGAAATGTTGATAGCATTTTCCCTTAGATTATTTTCATCTGTCCTCTTTCGAGATGACGATATACAAGTGAAATTCAAATAATGATATAAATCATTTGAGTAAGTTTCTTACCCAGCCAACATTGTATAAAAAAGGACTCCCAGGCTCCAAATATCACAAGCAGCATCATAGCCCTGTTGCCTAAGAACCTGAGAAAGAAAGTTTCATTTTCTGGTATTACTCAGTATATACGCAGTTCTCTCATCCAAAAGGAAACTGTTGTGCTTCTAATACCCTCAGAAATGTTCACAATTAGAAAGCTTAGATCATTTGAATATTTTCAAAAACAGAATCACTTAATGTTAAAGGCAGTTTCTTCAATTAGTAAGAACTGAATAAATGGCTACTAATAAGGTGACTAAGTAACATGGGTCATACAAAAAACAACCTTGTAAGGTATAATTCCTGACTTCAATAAGCTTTCACTCCTCTTCTTAGGAAAACAAGACACAGACAAGAAAATTTAAGATTAATATGTACAGAGAGCTTAATACATACTACACAAAGTACTGTCTTTTAATCCTGACACTGACTCTTACGAGGTTGATATTATTATTTCCATTTTGAAGATGAGGAAACCAAGGCAAATGTTACGTAATTTTCTCAATACCACAAAAGTAGTAAGTATTGGAGCAGGTATTCTTACTCCAGAGCCTCTGCTTTTAATATCCATGATAACTGCCCCCTTACTACATAAGAGATAGAAAATAATACATGATCTTATGAAGGCAAGATGAATTTACATTTTACATACAAGACTTATTCATGTCTTGAAAAGATCAGCATATTTCTGGATCACAAATATACATTTGATAAATTCTTAATGGTTTCAATAATTTTAATGCAATAACTTAGGTAGCTATTTTTGCTCTTGGTGCTAATGATAATAAAACTCAGATAATACATTTGTTACATATCCATGTAAGTTGTCCTCTATGAAATTAATAGGGTTTACTAGAAAAATAGAGATGAAGTGATGCCATTTTTTTTCATTTAGAAAAACAAGCCACTGCTAAAGCTTTTGGCATAGGAACAAAATAGGAACACTATTAATGTATTAACATTGGGGACTGCCTAATCGGCATGGACTTTTCATTTATAAAAGGCTAAAAATATTAATGTTTGTCTTGCACAACTGCCAGAAATGAATAATGAGCATATAATTAACTTAAAATTCAAGATATTTTTTTTCTAGTCAAAGTGTATTTATAAGAACACACATATGTACAAACCTGAGAAGCTTGAGGAAGCTATCAAAATACCTATATAACTGACTTATGTAAGTAACACAGGTAGGGATGACAAAGGCCCTAATAATGAAGTACAGCTAAACCACTCCTATTACGTTAAAGCTAAGTTGGCGTCCTGTAGTAAATCATAAACCTCTGCTGCTTTTTTCCCCTATCTCTCTCCTTCTCTCATCACCTCTTACAATTCTGGCCATCACCGTTCCACGGTTGCCAAAGGACAGTATTTTTAAAGCTTCCTAGCTTATCTAATGCTTTGTCAAGGTTGAGGGACTACTTAGGAACTAGTTGGACATGTGAGGATTAATCAGTGAGTCAGCTATAGGTACTTAATTTTCTCATAACCTTCCTAGTTAATGAGAAGGGCACAAGTGTCATAGTGCTTAATCTAATTAGAACCAACAAGGAAAAATTTGTTTTATATCTACCAGACACTTAAATCCATTATGTATGGGTAAAGAAGAGGCAGTCCACTTTTGTTCTCGAGTAGGACTCAATGCCCCATAGTAGTAAGAACATATAGCCACAAAAGAAACAAGGCAAGGTGGTGGGATGAATGAAAGGCTACAGTGAAGAAGGTATGTTTCATACATTCTTACATCAAGTGAAACACTAGACAGAAGTCAGAATTAAGTAGTTAACGCCATTACCTTCCCTCTCATTTGGCTTCCCAAATAAGCAAAAAGTAACACAGATGGAGTTTCTCATTCCCTTTTTAGAGTTAAAACTAATTTACATTTGGAGTAAATCATATGACAGCCTGGAGCCAGAGCAAAGCAGGTAATTTCACAATTTATAAAGAGCTGAAGGCACAGCATCAACCCAATATATTCTAAGTTCTTTTAACCCAGAATGATTCTCAGACTCAGCAGACATTAACTACCAGTCGAATAGTATAATTGATTTGCTTTTATAATACAATAAAATGTTTTTGGAGATATATTAATTTTTGTGAAATAGGTATATAGTAAAAAAGCACATCTGCTAAGTAAACTTTAAGTGGTTGATAGAATTGATGCATATCAAGAAAGTGAATGAATATTCCTTCCTTACTGTTAAGCTAAAAGTGTACAGATTAGTCTATCTTTTAGTAAACAAGGACTCTCTGTGCACTGTGATGAAATAATTTAACCCCCCATAAATGCTATCATTTATTCACATATCTGCATGGACACTTGAATCTTTCTGATGTTAGTTTAAAAGACAGTGCATTTCAGATGCTTCATTACTAATTTTGAAAGGGTCTGAAATTTTGAAACAAATCTTACCCCAGACCTCTGTATTTCATTCATAACAATTTACAAATATTCAGATTGTTAGCAGAGGCTTTAGCACTCGATAACAAAACTTTTCAAAGTATTTTAAAAATACAAATACTAAGGATTAAAAAGCATCAATGGGCTGTATTCTACTCTGTGGATCTGCACTCATTTAAAAATGTTTACCTAACCATTAATCTAAATACAGACATTCTGTGTATTTCCCCTTTTAATGTCTATTTTTGAGATGTTCATTTGGGACACATGCATCCCTTATTCTTTTTCTAGTTAGAAATTTTCATCACACCAAGAGGGTTCCTGGTCCACAAGATTAAGTCAATATTAAGACTTAAGCCTTTAAAATGGTTATGGTATACTATTCTTTTGTGTCTATTACATAAAATATGTTAGAATATTATGATGACTATATATTCTATATTTAAAATAAGAACCCTAATCTCAAATATTCTGTCCGCCTATACTATAAAATCATTGAAAAGTTATAGAAAGGCTAATTTTTTTAGTGTCTAAGTTATCTCTTACAGCTGGGGGCAGTACAGTAATCCCTTCTTGATTCAGGCATGTATGCATTCCAATATTTATTTTGGGAAATACAGTTTCTATATATTTTAATGTGATAAAATTTTGTACATTAATTATTCCATAAATTTAATTAAAATATGGATTAAAGCACAGTCTCTGGATATGTACAAAATTTCTCATAGAGTAAATCTCATATCATTAAAAACCCTGTAAAGCAGGTGCTTTACTTCTTCCTCAATATCAACAAGATTTAATCAATTTTACAGGTGAATTTTTCATTATTAGAAAGTTATTTTTCTATTTTATATACTTCTACTTCTGTTATTAGAAATATTATTTTTTGAATAGCTACTTTAAAATACAGATTTGTTGATATGCAAACACAAATGGCTTACATCTGATATGCAACATCATCTTGAAAGGGCTAGTATTTGATATGAAAATAAAATCAGAAAACATGCACATAAGATAGAAATTCATCCTCAAATTATTTTATTCTTCCTCTATGACTTGGAAAGTGCAACTTTTCAAAATTTGAACTTTTTAAATGTTTTTTTTGTGTATTTTCTTTTGAACATATGGTAATTCATACAGGTTAGCATTATTCATAACAAATTAGAACAGTTTTTGATTTATAAACAAAATTTACATAAAGAATCTATATGGCCAATGATATATCTGATTCAATTTTTATAAAGCATACTTTCACTGCTGTGGGGGTTGCTACTGTCAAAGCTCCCACCCCCATTATCAGAACTGACTGTTGGAGTTTGCCAAATGTCAAACCTGTACCCCTTAACTTTCCCAGCCTCACCTTTCTTGACATTTCCCCCTGAGATCTATGTATGAATGTTATTTGCCAAGAAATACCCCACTGCTTATAAAACACCCTGTGAAACTGTTTTCTCTAGGAATTTGAAGATCTTAATCAGGATGGCACTGCACTTATATGTTGTGTATAATGCTAAATAATATGAATCACCTCATATTCAGCACAAACCAAAATATTGGAAAATCAATCCTGGCTTTGTTACTAAGTGAATACCAGTCTTGAAATAGTTATTTAAGTAAATTGAGTGTCAGTTTTCTCACTTAGAATATCAATATGTTGAAGGTGGGGTTTTCTCTTTCTCCCTCCCAGTTCTAAAAAGTGTGATTCTGAAACCAGTACATAGCCCAACAGAACAGAATAAATACCCTATACATGACATAATATTCATTCAACTAGAGGAAAAGAATGAAAGGAAAAACTGAAGTTTTAAATAATACCTCAGGTGCTACAAAGTTTGCAGTGTAGCATGGAGTTAAGAGAAGTCCATTATCTCCTCGAAGTTGTTTTGCAAACCCAAAATCACAGATCCTAATGGAGTCTGCATTGGCTGATTCATCCATGTATAAAATATTACTAGGTTTAAGATCACGATGAACAACCTTGAACATAAAAGAAAAAAAACATTACAAGTGTCCACTGATAGATGAATGGATTATGAAGTGTGGTATACATACACAATGGAATATTAGCCATAAAAGAGAATGAAATTTTGCCATTTGTGAAAACACGGATGGACCTAAGAGGTATTATGCTAAATGAAATAAGTTATGCAGAGAAAGACAAATACAAAATGATTTCACTTACATGGGGAATCTAAAAAATAAGACACATGAACAACAAATAAGCAGACCAGAAATACACTTATAAATACAGAGAACAAACTGGTGGTTGCAATAGAGGAGTGGGAATGGTGGGATGGGTGAAATAGGGATAGGGAATAAAGAAGTACAAGCTTCCAATTATATAATAAATCAAGTCATTGAGATGAAAAGTATAGCAAAGGGAATAAAGTAAAAATATTGTAATAACTTTGTATGGTGACAGACGAAAACTACACTTATTATGGTGAGCATTTAGTAAGGTACATAATTGTTGAATCACTATTGCACACCTGAAACTAATATAATATTGTATGTCAACTATACTTCGGCAAAAAGTATTTTAAGCAAAAATAAGATAAAGCATCATATTTCTATAGCTAACTAAATATCTGGGAAATAAAACATTTTAAAAGTTAGCATGATTCCAGGAAAAGGAATTTTCTCAATCACAATATTTTGAAATTACATTTTCTCCAACCTTGACAGCCTGAGGTATGCAGAGGAAATTATCAGCACATAGATGCTCCAGTTTCTATTCAAGCCACCAGTTTTTTAACCAATTCAATCTCAAAGTATTAAAAGCCAATTCTCGTTTCTACTTTTGGATATAACAGGCTATTAACTTACTCAACATCCTCTTCCCCACGGTAAACAATTATGAAACCTGAATATACTACAAAAATCAACTACCTGAAGATACTGTAGAGTGAACAGAAGCAGAAAGACTCTAGAGGAGAGTGCATACTTAGTTGAATGAAGGGAATACAAGGAACTGTATGAATAGGTACCCATATATTTGGCTTTTAGCCTATGGTTTAAGTGCAGTTCCTGCAGCACACAGTGATGTTGAAGACACACATGGAAAAGTCCACAGTGTTTCTGGCCTGGAGGACCAGAAAAAAGATGCTGGGAAACTGAATGCTGAGTAGAGAAATACTGTAAGGGAAAGAGCCAAACTGAATCATGAATCAAAAATTTGTAGAAGAGTGTCAAAGTAGTTTATGTAAAGACACGATATAAACAAGAGACTAGACTTGAGATACTGCTCAAAAGCAGAGTTTTTACTGCAAACCCTGCTATGAAAATTATCCATGAATACCATAAAACAAACAAAACAACCCCCCCAAAAAACGAACAAAAATAATCATTTGAAAAAATAAAAGAATACAAAAAATCTTTATAACTTAGTATTCAAATGTATAGTATATAATCCAAAATTATATGATATACAAATTACCAATAAAATGGAACACAATTTAAAGACAAAAGAAAATTAATTCCAAGATAAACCAAGTTGGACTTAAGAGACAAGGCTTTTATACTGCAGCATATAAATATATCAAATCAACACATTGTAAACCTTAAGATTATACAATGTTATATGGCAATTATATCTGAATAAAATGTATTCAAAATTCATTAAGACTAAATAAATATAAAATAAATTTAAAAAAATGTCTATTACAATAGTCCTATGTTTAATCAGTGGTTTGCTATGCTGAGTGCTCTTTAAAAAGAACCAACTCTTACTTGTATTTGAATCTGAAACACCTTTTACAATGCCTATCAAGCAGAAATGCTCAATGCATATCTATCATTAATTTATTTAATTGATATAAGAACCTGAAAGCTTCTAAAATAACTAAAGAAAAGATGTTTATCATTTTACTCCCCTCAAAAATTCTGGTCTTCGTTTTTTTTGAGAGAATGTTGATAAAGACAATTAAGGAAATAACTATAATAAAACTACTCTTTTAGCATTATACAGTTTACATTTCAAAATACTGAAAATGTACTTTGTCAAACCACACACACAACTGAGTACTGGCTTATTTTTCTTAATTATAAGAGAGGCCCATATAGAATTTTCACTGTGCCAATTCCAAATTGTCTGTTTTTTATTCTTTATGCTTAAGTGGGTATATGTCCACTATTACAACTGATTCAAACTTAAAATTTTTAAATTATTTATGACTGTTTCCTTGTGTAGTTATATACAATAAAGTAGACCTTTTTAGGTAGTCAATTTATTTGCTTTCTTTATGAAGATACATGAAGTAAAATAACAGGATTGCCTCTCCATTATAAATTTTAACATATTAATACTTCAAAAGTTTAGAATCCAAATTTGTTACTGCACTTGGGGGAGGAGTTGGAAGGGTTGAGATATATAGTCCTTCTTACTGCCAGAACTTTTTATGTTGAGGTATAGTATAATCTGAATAATATTCACAACATGTCCTTGGTAATTCTTTTATGTTTCACTTTTAACTCTAATTAGGTTTAATAATTTCAAAGTCAAGGTTATAATTTATACAATTCAAACTACTTTTAAAACTAATATTCTATTAAATCAGGGTCAACAGACAGGGTGAAGAGAAAAAGCATTACCCAATTTCCTAGATCTATAACCTTCACTATATTGTGAGTTTTATTAGGGTATTCTCTATTAGAAAAACATATGTGACAGAAAAAGTAACTCATTTTAGGTGGCATTTCCTATGTATAATTTTATGAAGATATAAGTCCCGGAATTGAAGGGAAGAATATAACTATAACTTACTCCTTGACAATGAAGATAGTCAACTGTCTTAGTTATTATAAAGAGTACATCACTAGCTTCTCGTTCTGAGAAACATTTTTTTTTGAGAATACGGTCAAGTAGCTCTCCTCCTTTCATCAAATCCGTAACAACGTAAACATATCTACCATCATCATAAACCTAAAAAAGAACATATTTTTAAAATGTTATTGATAACAATTCTGAAATGTTTAAATTATATTTACTTTGCTTTTCTAGTGAACCTCTAGTTTAAAAAAAATACATTATTCCTTTACTATTAATATAATACAGGCTATACTAAAGATTGAAATTGAACTGGCTAAATAACCTCCTACACAGTCCTGTGGGATCATGTTAAACATATAATTTTATTAACTTTTGAAGTTGTAAGTCATACTTTATCAAAGAATAAAAAGGAAAAATAGGACTCTATGCCTCTCAAGTGTCATCTATCTCATTTTTTACTGTATTATAGCCTACTTCTCTTCCCTACTAGAAGTAAGTTTCCTTCTGGCAGTAAATATATTATTTAATTTTTAATATCCTACCCACAGTCCATTATTTGACATGGTGTCTTAAATATCTGTTGAATTTAAATACCATAACAAGAAGAATAAATAAGAAAAATATATATACTCTTCACTCAGAGCATGTGAGATACATATATATATGTACATATATGCATATACATATGTGTATATGCATATATATATACACACACACATATACACAGACACATACAGTTAAAGATTATAAATTGGAATGCCTATCATATTATTAGAAACAAACTGATCAAGGTGATGGTGGATTTGTATGCCTTCTCAAATGAGAAAAGACCATTATTTTCTTATGTAAGAAATCAACTAACATTTATTAATATGAGTTATATGTTCACTTTATAAAACTATAATACTATTTTACTCAAGGAATAATCTATAACACTACAGCCAACTGCTTTATAATCAAGAAAGTAAAATCTTCTGAATATTTGGTAGATTCTCAATCTGGTTAACCAACCAGAATATATTCAAGTATCTAGTATACTCGCCTTTACTGACCATTATAGTTCCTTTCTGTCATTCTGTAAGAAGTCTAGGAGCGTAGAAGTATAGGAAAAAAAAGAATTGGAGTGGCAAATTAAAGCCTTGAGATTTTTTGGCACAAAAATAGACATTAAAAGTTTCAATAAGAAAATAAAGTGCCAAGTAATGATTTCATTAGCTCAGCTGATACATAGATTTTAAATACTTACATCCTTTAAAGTGATAATGTTGGGGTGTTGTCCATAGCGCATCAAAATTTCAATTTCTTCTGAGGGGTCTCTCTTACTTTTGTCAATGATCTAAGAATAAGACAAGAACAATCTCAGAGGAAAATAAATTATTTTCCTTGTCTAAAAATGAATGAAATATTTTCAGCTTGGTTATATTTTAAGCAAATACTTAAAACACAAGAGTGATAATTGAGCCTCATATTATTCTAACACTTAAAAATTTCCTACAACTGAAATGTAATAAAAAACAAAGAATTTTCTTTTATTCCATTTCACTGAACTATACGATAATGTGATCCAAATGTGATAGTAATCGTCACAATGGCTTAATCTTAACATAATGAATTAAAATAAAACTATTCAAAATCAGGACATTCATTAAATATACTGTTCCTCCAAAACAGTCTTGGAAAGAAATCCAAAATGAAAATATTAAGTCTTAAAAATTTTTCCACATGATTTTGTCTTTGCTACCTCCACTTGCTCCACTGAAAAATGTCTGTCAGGTAGCCTGCAGTTTAACTTATATTATATAAAACAAACAAAAAATTTTAGGTTCAGAAACAATACCTTCACTGCAAATTCCATGTTGGTAGTCAAATGTATACATCTCTTACAAACAGAGTAGGAGCCAACACCAATATCCTCTTTCAATTCATATACTTCACCAAATTGTGCAGCGTTTCCATTTATCTGTTTTTTTTTAAAGTGAAATACTAGGAAAATTAAATATTTTCATATTTTTTATCATCTTTCCTAAATACACATTCATGTTAAATCTTTAAAACGTCAAGAATAATTCATTCTAGAGAAGTTTTATCAGTATTTATAAATGGCTTAAGCAGATTCAGAGCTGGTCCTCAACTGCAGGCTTTCTAGATCTCCAAAGGCAATAAAATAATCAACTAGTTTATGTATCATCATTACGTTTTCTTGCCAAATGAAACTATACAAATATAATTAAATGTTACCACTGTCTGCTTCTTTCAAAAATGTGGAGACATCTTTAGTTCATTAGTATATACAGAGATAGATGAAGAAGTTAAAAATCACTTAAAATTATTGTTAAATCCATTAGCAATAACTGAAATAAGTAATTATTCCTAAACTGAATAATCTGATTAAGTAGAACTTACCTGAATAATTGGTAATACATTTGCACTTGTGATAGGAGTGATTTTATATTCTTCTTCAATAGAAGTTGCAACAAAGCTGAATCCTTTGAAGAGTTGATGAGCATTAGCACTGGCTGGCAAACCAGGAGAATCTAATTTTCAAATAATTATATTTAATTAGAACTACATAGAATTATATGCTATGAAATTTCAGCATTTATTTCAAAATATGGAAACCATTAAAGTTACCACAAGACATACTATATTATGTATTTGATATATTGTATATTATCTCTCTCCCTCCGCTAGTATGCAAACTTCATATGGATTGTAATTTTTGTTCTATTTACCACTGCATACTCACTGCTTAGTACATAGTGGTTATTCAATATCTGTTAAATGAATGTAAGAAACAGATGCCATGAAAAGTAAGCCTCATTAGATTCTAAACTGGAATAAAGTAATATGTAGCATATCTTACATCCTACCCCCTACTTTCTAAGGATTAGTATGTCAAAGGACTTTTTAAAAAAAGAAAAATAATCACCTTTTGCTCGGGTCCCTTCTTCTCTGATAAATATTTCCTATTTAAAGAATGTACTTGAAAGATGCCCAAGAAATTTTGTACTACAGGATCCACACTTAGATACAGGGCAAATCAACCCTCTGAAAACTTACATGTCTTTAGTTTTTACCTAAGAAGCTAGTTTATTTTTTTTTAACCATAAAATTGTATAAAAGCCCTATGTTACACATTAACATGCATAATACCTTTAGGTGTTTTTGCAGTAAATTCAGGATCAAAACAGAAGGTATCATCCGGTTTTCCAGAAGCAGGTTTGAAAGGAGGCTGAACTTCTCTTTTATACAATTTCTAGAAGAAACACCAGGATAATACAAAAACATATTAACACTCTAAAAATTATTTTACTTTGTAAGGGAAACCATAATATTCAGTCTTTAATGGAAGCTTCACAATATCATAAATGAAATTTCAACAGGCTTCAGATAACCGTTAACAAAATTCTAAGTATCTGAGAGATAATTCAGAGAATCAAATGAGACAAGGAAACACAGCAGTGAGGTCATAAGTAACATTCACAAGGAATAATGATGTTCAGTTTTAGATATAAAAAACTGACTTTGATTTCTCACTGGTAAAATAACCATACAGAATATATATCATAATGTTACTATTCAGAAATAATTAACAACATTCAAGGATTTCAGAATTAATAATTTGACTATCTTCAAGAAGTACATTATTCACAAAAAATGTTTTATATTCACATAAAAATATATATTCAATGCACTGTTCAGGGATTTTATATATAATTCAAAATTTTAATCCTATCTAACAATGTAACTTCCTAAAATTTGTTTTTGAAAGACATATAAATTATCTTACAGGAGTGGGGTTAAATAAGATGGTGGCATGAGAGGTGACGCAGACACCTCCTCCCAAAATCACATGTAACAAGAAAATACAGAAAATACAACTAATTCTCAAAAAGAGACTGGAAAAATGACTGCAACAGATGGCCTACATCTGGGGAAAAGAGAAGACCTCACGGAAAATAGTAAAGTAGCAAAGCTGGGATCCGGTGAGACCCAAGCCTTCTCCCCACACCACTTCACAGATGGGAGGAAGAGAAACAGAGCGGGGAGGGAGTAGAAGCTGAGGACTGCTAAATACCCACCCCTGCAGATCTACTCTGGGAGCACAAACCCACATTATATGGTGCTCTGGAGATGAAAGGGGTTGGAAAGCAAAGAGAGCCAGAACACTCAGAGAGACTGAGATTCCAGCTGCTTCTGGAGAGCAGGAACCCACAAATGGCCACTGTGGGACAAAAGAAAGGTGGTAACTTTGAAAGACTTCCTAACAGTGAGAGGGCTGCAAAAGGGGCAAGGATTACACAGAGCGTGCTGCTCATAGAAAGGACAGGTGGACAAAATCATCCCAGCACACTCAGACCAGCAGGTTGGGAACTTTCAGGAGCTTCATGTGCTCCATCCTCCTGGCTGGCAAAGCAGTGCCAAGGCCCGCCACTGTGATAGGAAACCTGCCACCCCTTACTCCCAGCTGGCACCTGCTCACAAATTTGCTGCCCCACCATCATGCCAGGCCAGCTGTAGGGTGGAACCCCTTATAGCAGATACAAGGGTTTAGCATAGAGGCTCCTCCCAGTGTGCTCAGCCAACTATACTTGGCAGTGGAGGCAGGCACTTCAGCTTGGAAGCAAAAAAGAGCTCTATCCTCCTGGCAGGCACTGGCACTGCATGCCTGTGACACAACCATTGCACCAGGGGCTGGGGAGCTCCAGAGAGAAGAGCTTCTGAGCACTAGAGAGTGGTGCCATAATAAAGTTATTATTCCATAGCAATCATTAGGAATAGGAAATGGCAAAAGAACGTGGTACAAACCCAAATCCCTCACACACCAGAAAGAGGGCTAAGTGAAACTGAAATCACCAATCTTCCTGAAAGAGATTTCAAAATGAAAATAAGAAACATGCTCACAGAGATACAGAAAAGTATTCAAGACCTCAGGGAGGACTTTAAGAAAGAATTAGAAACTTTGAAAAATACAGAGTCTGAAATGAAACATATAATGGAGGAATTTAAAAGCAGAGTAGATGAGGTAGAGGAGATGGTACATGAAATAGAAATTACAGAACAGGAATACAAAGAAGCAGAGGAACAGAGAGAAAAAAGGAAATCAAGGAATGAAAGAATATTAAGAGAACTGTGCGAACAATAAAATGGAACAATATTCGCAATATAGGAGTACCAGAAGAAGAGAGAAAAAGGGATAGAAAGTCTCTTTGAGGAAATACTTGCAGAAAATTTCACCAATCTGGGGAAGGAAGTAGTCTCTCAAGACATGGAAGTGTACAAATCTCCCAACACAAGGGACCCAAGGAGGACAACACCAAGACATATAATAATTAAAATGGCAAAGATCAGGGACAAGGACAGAGTATTAAAGCAGCCAGAGAGAGAAAACATATCACATAAAAAGGAAAACTCATCAGGCTATCATCAGACTTCTCAGCAGAAAACTTACAGGACAGAATGGAGTGGCATGATATATTTAATGCAATGAAACAGAGGGGCTTCAAAACAATAATACACCACATGGCAAGATTATCACTTAAATTTGAAGCAGGGATTAAACAATTTCCAGATAAGCAAAAGTTGAGGAAATTTACCTCCAATAAACTATCTCTACAGTGTATATTGGAGGGACTGCTCTAGACGGGAGTGCTCCTAAGGCTAAATAGCTGTCACTAGAGAAAGTAAAACCACAGTAAAGGAAATGAACCAATTAATTACTAAGCAAATGCAAAAGTAAATCAACTACCCACAAAGTCAGTCAAGGGATACACAAAGAGTACAGAATATGACACCTAATGCATAAACAGTGGAGGAAGAAGAAAAAGAAGGGAGAGAAAAAGAACCTTTAGATTGTGTTTTAAATAGTATATTAAGCGAGTTAAGATAGACTTAGATAGTAAAGAAGCATCCCTCGAACCTTTGATAAACACAAATCTAAAGCCTGCAATGGCAATAAGTACATATCTATCGATAATCACCCTAAATGTAAATGGTCTGAATGCATCAATCAAAAGACATAGAGTCACTGAATGGATAAAAAAATAAGACCCATCTAAATGTTGCGTACAAGAAACTCACTTCAAATGCAAAATCATACATAGACTAAAAGCAGAGGGATGGAAAAAGATGTTTCATGCAACAAATAGGGAGAAAAAAGCAGGAGTTGCAGTACTAGTATCAGACAAAATAGACTTCAAAACAAAGAAAGTCACAAGAGACAAAGAAGGACGTTACAAAATGATAAAGGGGTCAGTCCAACAAGAGGATATAGCCATTATAAATATCTATGCACCCAACATGGGAGCACCCAAACATGTGCAACAAATACTAACAGAATTAAAGGGGGAAATAGAATGCAATGTTTTCATTTTAGGAGACTTCAATACACCACTCACTCCAAAGGACAGATCAACCAGATGGAAAATAAGTAAGGAGACAGAGGCATTTAATAACACAGTATAACAAATGGACCTTACAGAACACTCAATCCCAAAGCAGCAGGATACATATTGTTCTCAAGCGCACACGGAATATTTTCCAGAATAGATCACATACTGGGACAGAAAAAGAACCTGAGTAAATTCAGAAGGATTGAAATTGTACCAACCAGCTTCTCAGACCACAAAGGTCTGAAACTAGAAATAAACTGTGCAAATGAAAAAAAAAAAAGCCCACAAACACATGGAGTTGCTTAACAACATGCTCCTAAGTAATCAGTGGGTCAATGACCAAATAAAAACGGAAGTTAAGCAATATATGGAGACAAATGAAAACAACAACTCAACACCCCAAAACCTGTAGGATGCAACAAAAGGAAGTTTTAAGAGAAAGTATATAGCAACAAAGGCTTACATGAAGAAAGAAGAACAATCCTAAAGGAACAGTCTAAACTTACAATTAATGAAACTAGAAAAAGAAGAACAAATGAGGCCCAAAGCCAGTAGAAGGAGGGGCATAATAAAGATTAGAGCATAAATAAATAAAATTGAGAAGGTTAGAACAGAAAGAATTGATGAAACCAGGAGCTGGTTCTTTATGACAATTAACAAAACAGATAAACTTCTATCCAGACTCATGAAGAAAAAGAGTATACACACATAATCGGATTCAGAAACCAGAAAGGAAAAATCACTATGGACACCACAAAAATACAAATAATTAGTAGAGAATACTACGAAAAATTTTATGCTAAAAAATTGGATAACATAGAGGAAATCGACAACTTTCTAAAAAATATACCCTTCCAAGACTGACCAAGGAGGAAACAGAAAATCTCAACAGACCAACTATTAGCAACAAAATTGAATTGGTAATCAAAAACTACCTAAGAACAAAACTCCCAGACGAGATAGCTTCACTGCTGAATTTTATCAAACATTTAGAGAAGACATAATTCCCAACCTCCTTAAAGTTTTCCAAAATATACAACAGGAAGGAAAACTTCCAAACTCATTCTATGAGGCCAGAATCACTTTAATAGCAAAACAAGATAAAGACACTACAAAAAAAGAAAATTACAGGCCAATATCCCTGATGAACATAGACGCAAAAATACTCAAAAAAATATTAGCAAACCAAATTCAAAAATACATCTAAAAGATCATCCATCATGATCAAGTGGGATTATTCCCAGGAATGGAAAGTTGTTAAAATATTCAAAAATCCATCAACATCATAAACCACATCAACAAAAAGGACAAAAATCACATGATCATCTCAACAGATGATGAAAAAGCATTTGACAAAATTCAACAACCACTCATGATGAAAACTCTCAACAAAATGGGTATTGAGGGCAAGTATCTCAACATAATAAAGGCCATATACTACAAACCCACAGCCAACATCATACTGAACAGCAAAAAGTTGAAAGCTTTTCCTCTAAGATCAGGAACAAGGCAAGGATTCCCACTCTCTCCACTTTTATTCAACATACTACTGGAGGTTGTAGCCACAGCAATCAGACAATACAAAGAAAAAAAAGATACCCAGATTAGTAAGGAAGAAGTCAAACTGTCACTATTTGCAGATGACATGTTATTGTACATATAAAGAAATAAAGAATCCACTCCAAAACAACAAGAGCTAATATCTGAATTCAGCAAAGTTGCAAGATACAGAATTAATAAACAGAAATCTGTTGTATTCCTATACACTAACAATGAACTAGTAGAAAGAGAAATCAGGAAAACAATTCCATTCACAATTGGATCAAAAAAATAAAATACTTAGGAATAAACCTAAGGAAGAAAATGAAAGATCTATATTCTGAAAACTCCAGACCCTCATGAGAGAAATTAAAGAAAATACCAATAAATGGAAACACATTCCATGCTCATAGATAGGAAGAATTAACATTATCATTATGGCCATCCTGCCTAAAGCAATCTACAGATTCAATAAAATCCCTATCAAAATACCAACAGCATTTTCAACGAACAAGAGCAAATAGTTATAAAATTCATATGCAACCACAATAGACCCGGAATAGCCAAAGCCATCATGAGAAGGAAGAATAAAGCTGGGGGGATTATGCTCCCTGACGTCAAGCACTACTACAAAGCCACAGTACTCAAGACAATTTGGTACTGGCACAAGAACAGACCAATAGACCAATGGAACACAATAGAGAGCCCAGATATAAACCCAAGCATATATGGTCAATTAATATATGATAAAGGAGCTATGGACATACATTGGGAAATGACAACCTTTTCAACAACTGGTGTTGGCAAACTTGACAGCTACATGCAAGAGAATGAAACTGGATTATTGCCTATCCCCATACAAAAAAGAAACTCGAAATGGATCAAAGACCTGAATGTAAGTCATGAAACCATTAAACTCTTAGAAGACAACATAGGCAAATATATCATGAATATAAAAATGAGCAAAATGTTTCTTGAACACATCTCCTCGACCAAGGGAAACAAAAGCAAAAATGAACACTTGGGACTACATCAAACTTAAAAGCTTCTGTACAGCAAAGGAAACCATCAACAGAACAAAAAGGCATCCTACATTATGGGAGAATATATTTTTAAATGACATATCTGACAAGGGGTTATGAAGAGACAATTCTCCAAAGAAATTCAGATGACCAGTGGACACATGAAAAGATGCTCCACATCACTAATCATCAGGGAAATGCATATTAAAACCACAATGAGATATCACCTCACATCAGTAAGGATGGCCAGAGTTGAAAAGACTTATAAAAACAAATGCTGGTGAGGATGAAGAGAAAGGGGAACCCTCCAACACTGCTGGTTGGAATGTAAGCTAGTTCAACCATTGTGGGAAGCAATATGGAGGTTCCTCAGAAAACTAAAAATAGAAATACCATTTGACCCAGGAATCCCACTCCTTGGAATTTACCCAAAGAATACAAGTTCTCAGATTCAAAAAGACATATGCATCGCTAGGTTTATCGCAGCACTATTTACAATAGCCAAGATATGGAAGCAACCTAAGTGTGTATCAGTAGATGAATGGATAAAGAAGAGGTGGTAAATATAGCCAATGGAATATTGTTCAGCTATATGAAGAAAACAAATCCTATCATTTGTAACAACATGGATGGAGCTGGAGGGTATTTTACTCAGTGAAATAAGCCAGGCAGAGAAAGACAAGTACCAAATTATTTCACTCATTTGTTGAATATAACAATGAAGCAAAACTGAAGGAACAAAACAGCGGCAGACTGACAGACTCCAGGATGGGACTAGCCTATACCCAAGGAAGTAGGGTGGCGGGTAAGGATTATTGGATTAAGGGGCATTATGATGAGCACACATAATGTAGGGGTGGCATGGGAAGGCAGTATAGCACAGAGAAGACAAGTGTTGACTCTATAGGACCTTACTATGCTGATGGACAGTGACTGCAATGGGGTATATGAGGGAGACAAAAAAAAGTATCTTATGATGTATGAAAATCCACGTTTTTTTTAATCTAATTTTTTAAAACCTCACAGTCCCATAGCAGGGGAAAATTAATAGAGAATTACTTTAAAGTAATTTTGATTTATTTAAATATGTAAACATCCTATTTTCTTATTTAAATTAAGAGCAATGAACATAAACTGTTTAGATATAAGAATGGTGGGAAAAAAGAATTTCCAGTTTGTCTAGTTAAGGGGAAAGAAAGAATTCAGAAGTATTAGAAAAAAATGGCAAGGGGATGGAAGGACATCAAAAGAGTGATGCACACAGGTATGACAAAGAGCAGACTCCCATGGAGCATGTCCACTTGGTAATCTTTTAAGATATTAATACTAACAGCTTATGTTATGTTACAGTTTTACAATTATAAAGAATAAATCAAAATATTGCCTTCTGAAACTTGTTCTACAAGCCAGATGAAATAATTTGGTCAGTAAATAGTGGCTTCTACCTCTGTCCCAGAAACCAAATAGACACTTTTTCTGCTGAAAAATTTTCAACACCAATGCCAGAACTAGATAATCAAAAACACTTACCTATGATGATTACTGTACACAAAATACATAAAGCTGTATTGTAAAACAAACAAAATGTGAGGTTTTCTAAGAAAATCTTATTAGTCTGGGAGTTGCAACTTAAAAAAAATTATACACGACAGAGCAGAATTTCATGTTTGTTTTCATGTCCTCTCAAAATTCAGTGAAATACCTGTACGAAGATATTCACCTAACAAGTTTACCTTGTTTTATTACATGATAAAGAACCATTTGAAATTGAATAACATTCCACATTCTTTAGAATTCATTTTCTGTAAGAATCTGCTCTATCATTAATTCCCATTAATCCTCTTTTCCTCCTCTACATTCTCTGACCTAGGATTTGGGAGAACACCAACCATACTTAATAGGTAAAACAATGAGAAACAAAGTATTTGCTAAATATCCACATCTACTGGTTCAAGGTAATCACCATGATATGCTACACCTGTAAATGAAATTTCATACTTAATATAGAACAATTGGCTTAAATTTATCAGCAAAGTTCACATAACCAGTTTATTCTTCAGCTTTTGCTCATATTAAAGTTACTCAGTAACAAAGTCTCTACTGAACTTACATTCCAGTCAATACTGGCAAAAAAAAGATGTCTTTTGATTTCTTCAACTCCTTCTGAACCTATAAAAAAAGCAAAGGATTTGTTACTGGTATGATTTTTTAAATATTTCTACCTGGCTTCCTGTAAACAGCAGTACACACATTTCATAGATTCCTTACAGTGAAAAATTTATGATATTTTATGATATTTTATTAATTGGCCCTTTAAATTTACTATGATAAAAAGTAACTGATGTTCATATTGAAGCACATAGGCTATCATGAAATAATGAAAGGCTTTCCGAATCAATATAAATCATGTTTAACATAATAAAATTTAAGTACATTTTCTTTTCTTCACAATTCAACTTACGACCTCATATCTACATGCCAAATTAAGAAACAAAGGAACAAAATGACATTGAAATTTTAGCACAATAAGATAATAGGATCACATCTAGATTCAGGGAAAGGTTACCAGGGAAAGTGGCCAAATAGTGAGCAGTCAGAGAAACATAACATTTACCTTGAAAAATATTGGAAGGGACACAATAATTATCTTAAGTACCTCAAAGGATTACCTATACAAGGAAGAAGTTTGTGAATTATTTCAAAAGAGGGTAATCCGTATGATATTCATAATGATATACATTAAATAGAAGTTTTGCATAACTAGACCACTCCATTTTTAATTATGGACATAACAGAGTTTATTGGAATCTTTGCATATACAAAATGCAAAGTTGTCAGTATAAGTATATAACAGCAGTTAATGACCAATGAACTTGAGCCAGAAAATAAAGCTATAACTATTCTACCAAAGCGCAAAGCATATTGGTATAAAGGCTAAGAAAACAAACCCAATCTATTTGCTGGATTCCTTTTGAATAACATCCTTAGAAGACTTTGCGCTTCAGCACTAAGAAATTGAGGCATTCCAAGTTTTGCTCTGGAAAAGAGGATTTTAGAAAATTCCTTTTAAATCTAGCCATACTTCTAAAGTGACAAATCTCAAAAAGAACTTTAAAGAATGCTTTCACAATGGCAAATGATGTCCCCTATATAGACAGTGTGAAAAATGTTTTTTAATGTCAATTTAAAACCACATACCATTTGACCCAGTAATACCATTTCTATGAATTTACCCGAAGGAAACAAGATCCCTGATTTGCAAAGACATATACACCCCTGTGTTTATCACAGCACTATTTGCAATAGCCAAAATATGGAAGCAACCTAAGTGTTCATCAGTAGATGAATGGATAAAGAAGATGTGGTACATATACACAATGGAATATTATTCAGCTATAAAAAGAAAAGAAACCCTGCCATTTGTAACAATATGGGTGAATCTAGAGGGTAATATGCTCAGTGAAATAAACCAGGCAGAGAAAGACAAATACCATATAATTTCACTTATTTATGAAGTATAAAAACAAAACAGAAGGAACAAAACAGCATTAGACTCACAAACACTTAAAAGTGACTAGTGGTTACCAAGTGGGAGAAAAGTTGTAGGTGAGAGGGAGGGAGACTACTGAACCATTGTGATGTACCTTTGATAAAAGAAATCATTAAACAAATTTCTAAAAGACCCTACAGGTTTCTTAAAACTGAGAACAAGGGATTGTTCCCACAAGAAAAAAAATGGCATTTACACTTACTTTAATATCATATTCATTGTCTCATTTCTGTCTTTACCTTGAAATGGGAGAGTACCAGTAAGCATTTCAAACTAAAACAAACAAAAAATAACACAGTCAGTTTAGCACAACTTAGAGTATGCAATAAAATACTTTAGGAAAAAACCTTAAACCTGTAATACATGATCAACAAATCATGTGGGATCTCACTGATAGGTCAAAATAGGACCAGAAAACAAGGTCAATCAAGGAAACACACTTTTCGGTCCCCCCTCTATATATAGCCCAATTGATAGATAACCTGTAGCAAATGAAACCACCCCAATTTTTTTCAGTCCTTCCTAATTTGGCTAAGTTCCCAAAACCAAAGCAATTTGGAAATATACGTAAGGCATTTTCTTTTACAATAAAGATATGGTTTTAAAGCAAACATTTAACAATGAAAGGAAAGTAAAAATAAGCGCTAAACTACTTCAAATTCATACATGCTAAAGAAGGATTTAACCATTTTCATTCCCTTCACTCCCCTAAATACAGGAACTTAAAAAGGTGAAGCTAGCTACAGGAACACTGCAATATCTTAAAAACATACTGAGACAGTTATATACAGCATAGGGAGAACAATTTTCATAAGAGATTTAACTGGAATGCAGATAACTAGAATACTAAATAATGGTATTAAAAAAAAGAAGGGTCTAAAAATGAAGATCATTATAGTTCATTAAAGAGAAAAAGTTTTTATATCCTTAACATTTAAATCTTAAACTTAGATCCAGTAAGATCTTTGGCCTCAGTCCTCTGTTCATTTATCTGGATTCATAATCTTAGTTATTAGCTTATCAATTCAAGTTCCTCATATACCCTATGGCTCTCAAATCTGTTCTACCCAGCGTCGATCTCTCTCAAGCCTGTTTTCCCTACCAAATCTACAGTAATGGTTTTCAATTACAGACTGAAGAGGTAGGGACTGAAGTCACACAAGGGGAAAGAAGGGAAGTACAGGGTATGGGGATCCTCTCTCTTCAGCTCCAGTCCCCGACCCCCAAGCCTAAAGCAATGGTTCTTTACTGGGGACTTGAGGAGTGGAGGTGGGAGTGACAAGGACAAAAAGAAAAAGGAGATAGCATATTAGAATCACAGCTCCTTCTCAAATTATATGTTGGCTGACTGAATAGTTTTGTTTATAAAAGGTCTCCATATGATTCTGATACTCTCTCCACTGCCCTAATTTATTACCACCATGGGGTTAACCAATAACCTCCAGTAACATATTGTGGGTAAAACTGCAGTATTTCCAGAATCTCTTGCCTGGCCTTAATCTATCTCCATCAATAAGGTGTTTACAAGGGGTGGGTGGAGAGGTGAGCTCCTGCTGGGGTGGGAGAGAAACAGGCCAGAGTGCTGCCAGAGAGAAAGACAAATGGAGCCAGGCCTCCAAATAAAATTTTTTTTCCCCTTGACTAATTTTGGCTTCACAGGTTTATTTGCCCCAGGCTGGGAACACGCTTTCTCCGGTAGAGTTACACCTATGCAACGTGTTAAAAATATTTTTTTCCCCATATCTAAAACCAGCTGTCCTTGCCAGTTATCTCTTTTTATTTACCTACCACTCCTTCAATTCCTTAAAATTCTTAAACTTTAGAGGTATCTTTATTTTTTACCCTTCCCCTCTGTTTCATCTGTGACATTTAATATGCTACTAAGGTCTGCCACTTCTTCCTTTGAAATGTCTAAGATTTCCTCTTCTTTATACTATAATCTTAAAATTTGTCTTCTAAGGAGACCTTGCTGGTCTCCCTACTTCTAGTTTCTTCTATTTGCAATCCATTTAAATAATGCTGCCAAGGCTAATCTTTCTAAAGTACATGTTTTGTTGAATTACTACACTGTTTAAGAATTTACAAAAGTTTCCTATTATACAGAGAATTGCATGCAAATACTTAACAAGATTACAGCCCCATTCCTCACTTTCACCCTCATTCTCCACTACAACTCTAGTCAAACTGGTTCTCCAGGTATTTGCTAATATGATCACAATACTATCATTCTTGACATGCAGCTATTCAAATTTTATCCATCCTTCAGGGCTTAATTTAATTTCCACCCCCTCTACTTTTCCTACTTCAACATTATATGAGTTCTTGCCTGAATTCTTAAGGTGCATCCATACAGTTTCTTTAGCTATTCCAATTGTTACCCCAACTAGATTGAATGCCTTCTTAGGTCATGGAAAATGCCAAATATTGTACTAATCTGTTCCCACCCCACCACCTTCCTCAAATGCCAGCCTTATAATAGGCACTTAATATATTGTTGTGTCATATAGTGTGTCATTCATGGATAAATAAACAAAATGGATTATCAGGCTTCAAAAGGAACTGTATCTGATTCAACAGCTGTTCATTCATCATTCTACTTAAAACTTCAAATTCTGTTATTCTTATACCAAATTAGTCCATATGCCTACTATACTAAGTACCATGGGGAATAGAAAGTTATAATACTTGATTGCTCTCCTGAAGAGGTTTACAATCTTTCTAGGGACATGCTTGAAACAATTTGACAATAAGACAGTATGTGGTAAGGTGCTAAATTCTATATACCTAATTAAAATGCCATATAACTGCTAAACACAGTATTCTGAAATCTAAAATCTCATAGGAATTTCTCTTGAGTTTTAAATTTGAATTGTTTCTAAAAGAATGTTGTAATTTACCCTTTCATCTAGCAACTTTACGAGAAATGAGAACACCAAAACCCTAATTCTTATTGTATAAGAGCTAGCCAATAACAAGTTTTTAATGATAATATGAATTATCAGAACTCATCTCACATGATGCATCCCCAAATTTAAATTAAAATTCTAAATAATATTAATTTTATAATGGAATAATTTATTTAAAAAACCCACTACTTACCATAAGTACACCATACGACCACCAATCAGCACTCTGGGAGTGACCTCTCCTATTTACTACTTCAGGAGCCATATATTCCACTGTACCACAAAATGAATAGGCCTTCTTCTCTTGATCTACTGATTCCTTGCTAAGTCCAAAATCTATAATAACAACATTACACAAATATGTATCTGAACATCTTTAGAAAGTAGAAATTACCAAAGGAAACAAAATTATGCATTAAACCTTAAAACTGTTCAAGGATGGCTTACGATTATTCTTAAGAAACCACCTGTGAGACCAATAATAGAAAGTAGCATGTATTTATAATGATAATCTTTAAGATCATTAAATATTTTTCAGTTAAATCTCATCCTCAAAATATATGTTGTTATGTCTACACTAGAATATCATTCAACAATTTTGAAAGGACAAATCAAAGCTGTCATAGTGATCTAAGTTTTAAAAGACTAGTCAAATGAGAGACAGTAACTTATACTTTTAAAAATATTTTAAAAAGCAAAATTTTACTTTGGATTTGGTGAGCTTTCATTTTTGTTTAAGGCCTTCAAAGAGCTAAATGTATCAAAGGTATATGAACATCAATCTTATTTCTATGTACAAGCATTCAAAAATTGGAAACTGAACTGTAAAAAGTAGAATTTATAATACCACCAAAAAACCTAACATGAAATCCATAGGTATAAATATACAAAGTATAAGTAAGACCTGTATACTGAAAACCAGAAACACCAATGACAGGAATCAAAGTAAATCTAAGTAAATGGAGAGATACACTGTGTTCATGGTTTAGAAAATTCAATGTTGTTAAATATGTCAATTCTTCCAAAACTGATCTATAGATTCAATGTGACTTAAAAAAAATTTAGTAAAAATCCCAGCCACATTGAGCTAATTTTAAAATTTAATAAAAAGGAAACAGAATAGCCAAAATAATTTAGAAAAAGTAAAAAATCCAAGGATACACTACCTGATTTTAAATCTTTCTATAAATTACCTGATTACAATAATCAAGACAGTGTGGTGTTGTAGAAAGGCTAGACACACACACACACACACACACACACACACACACACACACACACACATTTATATATATCAATGAAACAGGACAGTGTCCCAGAATAGGCAAATATAGTCAGAAAATGCAAATTTTCTCTAATGTGATTGATATGTCAGGAAACAATTTAAGCACACCATGAATTTTGAATCTCAGTTGGCTTATGTGCACTTTTGTCTGCAAAAAAAGCACTAAGTGCAATACTAGAAAACTGCACCTCACTAAATGAAGCCAAGTAGAAATACATGCACATACCTCAAACATCTACCAGCTATTTCAGCTCATCATGTGTGTTATGAGTCACTCCTGTCCACCTGTGGTGTTACAACTTTCCTCCCAATTCCAGATAATCTATCTTCCACTGTTTCACAATAACTTACAAACTGCAAACTTTCTGACGCCAATTCTACGAGCAAATTTCAGGATTTTTTAAAGGTTAAGTTACCATATTTATTGTAGTATTTATATATTCTTAATCATTTAGAACATGTAAAACAATGCTATTATTTTTATAAGCCTTCCTATTTTTCTTTAATGTGTCACTGGTTATATATTTAGTATTAAACCCCTAGCCGCATTTTTCCCTTAAGTCCTGTGCTTTTTATTATGCAATTATGCATTGTGTGGTGATTAAAACATGTGTTGCATTACAACAGAATTGGCTATATATTGTCAACTGATTTCTGACAAAGGTGTAAAAGCAATTCCATGGAGAAAGGTCAGCCTTTTCAACAAATGGTGCCAGAAAAACAGGATATTAATATACAAATGTCTGTCCTCATATCATAATCATTAATTAAAAATGAATCATATAAATCAAAGTAAAATCTAAAACAGTAAAATTTCCAAAATAAATAAAGTTGAAAATCTTTGTGATTTGGGTTAGGCAAAATTTCTTAGGAACAACAACAAAAGTAAAAGTTACTAAATGGACTTTATCAAAATCAAAAACTGCTCCTCAATAGATACTATTCAGAAAATGAAAGAGAAGCTACAGACTGGAAGAAATATTTGCAAATTACCTATCTGATAAAGTTCTTGTATTCAGAATATATTTTTTAAAACTCAAAATACAATAAGAAGAAAATAAACAATCCAATTTTTAAATGGGCAAAAGATATAGACAGACATTTCTTTAAAGAAATAAATACATGAAAAGATGCTCAATATAATTAGTTATTAGGAAATGCAATTTTAAACCACAAGGTATTAGTAGAGCTAAAATAAAAAAATACAGAAAATACCAAGTAATGGTGAGGACGCAGAGCAACCAGAGCTTTCATTGTTGGTATGTATGCAAAATGGTACAACCACTTTGGAAAACAGTTTGAAGGTTTCTGATTAAATTAAACACTTACCATATGACCAAGCAATTCCACTCCTTTGGTATTTACTCAAGTGAAATAAAATTTTATGTTCACCTCACACCTGTACATGAATATTTATATTGGCTTTATTTATCACTGCCAAAAAGAAGAAACAACCCAAATGCACCTTAATTGGAAACTGGATAAATAAACCATGTACCATCATGAAACGGAACAATACTCAGCATAAAAAAAAAACAAACTATTGATACACACAACAATATGGATGAATTGCAAATGCACTATACTAAGTAAATGAAGCCCAACTCAAAGGCTATATAGTCTATGTCTCTGTATACATTACACTATGGAAAATACAAAACTGTAGGGTCAGAAACAGATTGGTGGTTATCTAAGTGTAAAGGGAGGATTGAAGTACAATGGGTAAATTTGTGTTGGGGGAGTTGATGGAACTTTTTTATATCTTAATACTTAATTTTAGGGCCCCTTGAGACTGATTTTATAACCATGCTCAATATTTTAATTTAAAAATCACTTATACTTGCATAATAGCTGAATGCATATGATTTTCGGTATAACAAAAAAACTTTTCAATGTACTATGTTCTTTCTCTACGTTTTGAGACTTTTAAACTCTGCACATTCCACTTCAAAAACTAAATGGAATGAAATCTAGTCTTTGAAGTCAGTTCAGCTGAATAGTTAACAAGATACCTTGTAGAGAACACTGGCTTCCTTGGCCTTTCGAGAGAGGAGGGGGAAGGGAAGAGAATTTTCTTATCTGCTATGTTTCAGAGATTAATACCACTCATAGAGGTCCTCTGCTGTACTATTTCTGACAAAACTGACTTGTAACACTAGAATTTGCTCAGCAACTAATTCATAAAAATTTTTACCACAAGATTAAATAAGACATATGTTGATCAGTGGCTTTTCCAAGTCACAAATTTGAAAAGAAAATAAAATGTAGAAATCAGTTACATAAAGTGTTTTTTTTGGGGGTAGGTGAGGAATGGGGAGGCAGTATATCTTTGTAACCTTAAGTGACTCTTTTATAAGACTTTAAATTTTAAAAGCATTGTCCAGAACACAATAATTTAATGAATATTTACTCTAAGTACAAGTAGATTTTCTTATGTATACGTTTTTCTCTTAAATATCTAGCTCAAGTACTATGGGATTTAAATTTCTCACACTGTATTTTTCTCTACTCTCTCTCTATAGAAATAACTCCTGAATTATGTCCCTCAGAAACACATTATAGTAACCACAGAGTTAAAATCAATTCTGTGTTCAATTTATCATTTGCAATGGGACATTACAAATAACCATTACTGTCAAAGCCAGGCAAGTCATATCATATGGTTAGTTTCTTACATGTACTATGGTATGAGTGTTCCAGAAAAATAATTAAGACAAAGACAATATAAATATTAGTAAGTATGTAGATAATCTGGGGTATCCAATTCTCATTCTACCGATCTTCATCTACACAATCATAATCTCAGTATGTGGCCAATCAGGCTCAAAGCACTGTCATACCAAGGAACCTTTCTATATTCCACTGCCATTCCAGAGAAACCTGTTAAACATCAGTTCCATTCTTTCTATCTGGAGGATTTTTAAAGTTGGCAGGTAAGAAGAAACGTACTGACCCTCTCCTAAGATTACTCTAGGGAATCTTAGAATGCTGGGGAAGACCATGCCTAGGTGAGACATTCCTAAATCACTACAGCCCATGGTATCAATGGCAAATAGCAATCATTTTGTTACTTTTTACACTATTCAAAATAGAAAGGAGGTAGGAAAAGAAGGAGGTAGGGAGAGAAGGAGGGCAAAAGGGAAGGAAGATGGGAGGAAAGACAGAAGCTAAGAAAGCAATAAAGGAAGAAAAAGAAAAGGAAACAAAGAGAAAGAATAAAAAGAAAAGGAAGGAAAGAATGAAAAATGAAAAGTCTTGAAATACTTGCTGTGAATGGGTGCACCTAATCAACCTTGTTAGAATGTGATGAGGTTAAATCCCTTAAGTTTATTACTCATTACAAAACATTGAATTTGGTTATAATTATAAAAGTGTAAATTATCTAATATTTATTATTGTATACTTAAAGAAATGTTGGTGCCATTTTAAGGAAATAGATTAAACTGTTGAAAATTTATATATAATAACTTTTTCTTCTGTTACAAGTCTTATAAATTAACATTGGTTTTAACTACTACTCCCTCCTCAGCCAGTAAGTTCAAAAGGTATAAAAGCAGAATTCATATTACAAGACTAAATATAAAACAGTTTGAAATCATTATTCACCCAAATAACCTTAACGTAGAAGATAGGATTTATTCTACTCTTTGTGTACCTCTCTTCATCACCTCTGATAATTTATTTAAAAAATGAAAAGAATTAAATTCTAATTAGCTTTGAAACTAGTTTCTTTTTCATGAAATAAAAATTATATATTATATAAAATCTCAAAACTTTACTGTTCTCTGTTCCTATTTTTTCTTTTCCTCTTTCAATCCCTTTCAATCTACTTTGCTTCATTTATATATGAAAAATGTAATCAGCTATGAATCAGTAAGATTCACTTAACTTTCCTTTGTCACATTTGCTTGAGCTTTCAAGCTAACAGCTTTGTAGTTTATTTTTACATTGAAGCAGTATACTTAGGAATTTAAAGCATCTTGACCTTTTAAGTGTACTCATCCAAAAATCTCTGAAAAGACCACATCTTAATTGTATTTGTTTTAACATTCTGCTGATTAAATACATAATTTACTATCTATTTAAAACATAAGTAACCTTTTGAGACTGGCTCATTCAGCGTAATGCCCTTGAATCTATATCAAGAGTTCTTTCCTTTTTATTGCTGGATAGTATTCCACTGTATGGATGTATCACCATTTGTTTTTCCATTCACTCTCTGAAGGACATTTGGGATTTTCCCAGTCTTGGGCTATTACAAATAGAGCTATTACTAAAATGTATATAGGTTTCTGTGTGCACATAAGTTTTTATTTCTCTGGGATAAATGCCCAAGAGTGTGACTACTGTATGATTCTGTTCATATCATATTCTCAAAATAATAAAATTAGAGATGTAGAAGAGATAAGTGGTTGCCAGTTATGAGGTAAGAGCAGGGGTAGAGACCAGAAATGGGCAGTACAAGAGAGTTCTTCTGTGGTTACTGAATAGTTTTAAATACTGCTTGTGATGGTGATATTCAAATCTATTCATGTGATGTCAGAATTACACACAAACAAAAGAAAGAATGCATGCATAAACTGGTGAAATCCAAATAAAGTATATGGTCCAGATATTTGTACTGTACCAATCAGTTTCCTGGGTTTCATAATGCTCTACAGTTTTATAAGATGTCACCATTGGGGGAAGGTGGGCGATGGGTATAGGATCTCTTGGTATTATTTTTTGCAACTTATTGTGAGTCTATAATTATTTCAAAGTAAAAAAATTATTTTTAATGGTATAATGATACTTTTCACGTGAGTACTGCAAGGATTAGCACAGTGTATTACACATAATAAAACCTCAATAGTCAAAAATAAAGTGAAATAAAACATGTTTTTATATATAAAGAACAAAATGAACTTCTGATTATGAAACAGTTTAAAAGCTTTAATTCACTATATATCAAATGTGGTGACTACATATGATAAATCTTTCAGTCCAGACTGAAACTAAGATGCTGTGTTTTTACCTAGAAAACCAAATATCATTTCTTAATGAGATTAGTAACTCTTATATAATTTTTTGGTATTACAATTAGAATATATTGAGAGCTATCTTTTGAACCCTTTAAATGAACTTTAATTAACTAGAGAAATGAATAAACTGCAAGTTAAAGCAACAAAGAGGAGAAAAAAGACAGGTTTAGATAAATATATTAAAAGAACAAAAAATATAAAACGAGCTTAGGGTAGAATAAGAATTTGCATACCTGTTAACTTGATATGTCCTATTTCATCAAGCAAAATGCTGTAAATAAAAATTCACATTAATCAAGATGGAATAAAATATTTTTATATAATGCATTTACATAAAAATAATCATAAAATGAAAATAGGTCAGTATCTGATGTACTGGGCAATATATAAATTATTAATTTAAAATCAATGGGTATTTTATGGAGATAACTTTTAAAGTAGTTTGATATAATTGTATAATTCATATACATTTTCACATAATCCTGAAAATAAAAGACTTGATATATAAAAAATGTAGTTATAGAAATACTGGTAACAGGAATACATAGGGAAAATATAGCTTTACTTTTCTGGCTTCAGGTCTCTATATACAATTCCTAATTGGTGCAGATGATCCAAAGCAAGGGCCAGTTCTGCAAGGTAGAATTTCACATCTTCCTCTGTAAACAGAACCTAGAATAAAATAATAATTTACCATTTGGTCTTTTTCTCCTTATTGAATTAAAAAATTACTTATTTAAAAACCAATAAATAGACAAGTGCAGGCAAATAAGAAAATAAGAGAAGAAGATGGATGAAACTAACCTTCTCTTCAATATTAATCATTTCAATGTAAATCTCCCTAAAATATATGTAGTTTGCATATCTTCTACAGTGAATGCACTGCACAGGATGTACCTTTTTCTCTTAATGACTTAGTGTCAAAATACCATTATTTGTTTTAATATAGTGATGCCCTCAGGAACTTTGAAGTATATACGCTATCTTGGTTTAGCATTGGTAATTTCACTATTTCTATTATTTTTCTCTTTCACTACCTACTATCACTTCTCAGTAATTTCACTTTTAGCGGCTCTACTAACCCAAAGTTTCTAATATACCAATGTAAGCTATTAAATTAGTTACTATTATATTAAACACAGTCCTAACCCCAATCTCTGACCTAAGGGGTAGCTCCAGGCCTCTTCTGTTAGTGAAGTACAGGAGTTTAATGGCATTGTATTCCTCATTTTTTTTTTTTTTGCCCCTTGGAGTACAGCTGCTATGATGAAGTGAAAACAGCACTGGACTTGGAATCAGAATTAGCATTGCAATGTTTGACATGTTACTTAGCCCTGTGGGTTTCATTTTCTAAACCTGTAAAATAATAATAATATCTGCTTAAATCTACCTAACAAGGTTGTTGTAAGAGTTGAATTAGTTTATGTGGAAAAAAAAGCTTTGTAAATTGTGGAATGCTATGTGTGCAACCATGAGGTATTATTAGTATAGGTTTTGTATCATTCTTGAGTGTTAATCTATAAATAAAATATACTCAAATATTAGATGTAATTTTGAAGACTTATCAAGGGCTTCCAATAGGCAAAACAAATAACTTGTCTAGAAATTGGTTATTTTCATTAAAGAAATCTCTGGATTATTAGGAAAGCTCAAAATTTGAATAAAATATCATAAAATCATGTAATTAGCTTGACATTGAGAGTTATGGTCATTGAATTACATTATGCAGAGTCATTACATAAATGCAGGTTCAGGTTGCTAATAAAATTTCAGAGAATGAACAGTTCAAGATAAATTTTGATACTCCACCCACTTTTAAAAAGATCTATAAAAATCAAAGATTTTTCATTATCTAAGTTTAAGGAGAGTTCATATAAATATTATAATGGTAAAACTATGAGAACATCATTTTCATTTGATATTAAGAATAAAAGATAATTATTACTTATTTAGCATTCAAGGAGGGCTAATCAAAATGTTCAGTGAAACCTAGTACATAAGAAAACCCTAAAAAAAAATCTTTCAAAGTCTGAGGTAAAGAAGAAACTCTGCCTAGGTTATAATTTATGGCAAGTATATTATCTTGTCATGAAACTGTCTCTGTGGAAAGCCTCATGATGGATGCAAATAAGAAAATTACTGAGTAGCAATTATATGCTACTCACTTTTCATTCATATGTTATTACAGTCTTTCAAACAAACCTGAGGTAGGTGTTATCACCATCTTACATATGGAGAAATAATCTTAAAATGATGAAGTAACTTGCCCAGAAAAACATAGCTAGTAAGAAGGCAGCCTAGGATTTGAACTCAGGAATACTTGTCCCTAAGAACTATCCATTCCCCATAAGCTACTTCTGTCATATACTATGCTACAGCTTCTTAAAAGTTTTAGGTTCACGACCATTAATGCATTCCTATTCACTAATCATCCTATCATAAATCCCATCATAAATGAAAATCATCTAAAACTCCAGAAACCTTAAGTAAGCACTGCTAGTCTTATTGTCTGCTCTTCAAATCATGTACATTTGTATATGTGTATGTGTGTATGAGTGTGTGTGTGTTTTAACATATATATATATCATACTATATATACTTTTTAGTAGCCTCTTTTTCTCCTACATAATGTTTTGAAGGCATTCTCCCATATCTTTAAAACTTATTTATATCGAGTTTTAAATGTCTGTACAATATCAACATACTAATTTACCATAATTTACCTAAATGTTTATTTAAGTTATTTTCAGTTTTTCACTACTTTAAATAGGTCTGAAATATGATAATTTCCCCAAATGGATTCCTAAGAAAGAAAATAGGAAATACTGAGTGATAGAGAATAAATAGTTCAACATTCTTAACATACAACAAAATTATATTCCAAAAAGATTACAAATTTCTACTCCCAGCAGCAGTTTATGAAAATTTGTCTTACCACATCCATGATAGCATTGAACATTACTCTCTAAAAATTATATTCTAATTTGACATATTAAAAATGGAATCAATAGTTTAAATTTTGATTCTTAGGCTAAACATTTTTTCCATGTCTAACGGCTTTTCCATTTTTCAAGTGAATTATGATTTTGCCTGTTTGTCATTATTGAATTACTGTTTCTTTCAATTGGTAAGCCCCTTAAATATTAAAAATGTCAGTTCTCCAACATATTACTTGCAATGTCTTCCCCACTTGATGGTTTTTAATGTTCAGTAATTCTTAATTTTATGTAGTCAAATTTATATATCATTTCTTTATGATTTTCTTTCAATACTTTAATGATGAAGAGACCTCCACTCAATGGTCAACTACAAATTCAGCTGTATTTTCTTTTAGGATCATTGTTTTTTCGACTTAGCCCTTTAACATAAGTAAAACATCTCTATGGTAGACATGATAATTTAAATTTTTTTTCTGAAATATCTAGCCAATTTCTCATATACTGTTTACTGAACAACCAATCTCTTTGCCATTAACTTGTAATTCTTCCTCTACCATGATAATATATGGTAAGGCATACATACCAGAATATTCCCAGGCTATACCTTATGTGTCCGATCTTTTGTTGATAGTATGATGTTTTTGTGGATACTATGATGTTTTGCTTATAGCAGCAGCTTTAAAAAGTTTTAAACAAGAGGTAGAGCAAGGAAAGGGTAGTCTTTATTTTCAAAATGTCTTAGTTCTTTTCATTTGTTTACTTTTGTTATTAGATAAGCTGGTAAAATATTTCTGTCAATTTCAAACAAACAAAAATTCCTACTGAGATTTTGTTTGGTATTTTGTTAAGCCTATAAATAAATTCTGAAAGAATTATCAGCTTTACAATTATCAGCCATTCATTCAAATATATTTTCTTAATATTAGCAAAATAGGGCATGGCTTAAGAGCTGTGTTTGTGTGTGTGTGTGTGTGTGTGTGTGTGTGTGTGTGTGTGTGTGTGCATGCAAGCATTTTGGGGGAGAACAATTTGTGGAGGTGCCATTCCATTTAAAGTATAAATAATGTATATTATAAAATTCATTAACACATAAAAATGTACTTTTAAAGTCTTTTTCTAAGGTATAAAGCTTTAAGTCCTCATTTAGGGTAACAGTTTTTTTTGTATACACAGGTGAAGTATAACCAATAAGCAACTTATTATATGGTGTTTTGGGAAGTAACCATTAAGTCATTTTTGAAAAGCCTGTACAATGAATATACTGATTTATCTTCTTTTGGGAAATGTATTTGAAATGCTTGCTCTTACCTAATATTCCAGACTTACGAATCAAAACTTACTGACTGCATCTCTGTGCTAGCATGGGTTTAGATAGTCCCACATCGAGAATGGAGGTCTGAAGAGTTTAAAAGAAAATTAGAAGTGACCACAAGTAATAATTTCTCAAACACATACTTGACACTTCTACAATCTAATACAAGGAATTGTGAATAATGGAGGCTTGTTATACTGTTGTCCCTGCATGTCTTGGGACCAGCTTTTAACAAGGTCCTTTAAAGACCCTCCTTGGTAGGGGGTCCTAGAGAGACCCCACCACATACTGAATTCTGTTCTATTGTAAACAATTACTGAGATCACAATCTGTGTAAATAGCATGTTTTGCACTGGAGGTAGACAGATAAAAGCCAGAGACCTTAGCCACTTAAGCACTGGCTGACATCCCATAAACACATTGTTCTTCTTCATGGCAAGTTCCAGAGCCTTGGGAATCAACAGTAGCTCTCCCACACTCAAGGTTTTAATTCTGGAAGTGACATGTTGAACCACTATAACCCAATTAAAATGCTACTACCAGACTACCACTTTAAGATAAAATGAAGTAGACGAGGACAGGATTTAATCTCCTTTCTGAAACAACTAAAGCACAGGAAAAAATATATGAAATGACACTTTTCAAGACATTGGACATCAGGCAACAAAGGACAGTGAATATTGAAAGATGAGAAACAAATTAGGTAAGCCATACAACTGTCCCAGTTTACTATCTGGAAAGAGTTCCCAAGCAGCAGTGCAGGGAAAGCTAAGTCAGGCAGAGCCTGGAAGACTCCCTGAGTTTATCAGATGGAGCTGAGAATCCAGGAAGACAAAAAAATAAAATTCACAAAATAGAATAGAAAGGAGAATTGCACATAAAACTGTAGAGTTAACACAGAAAATTTCCTGCAAGTATTCAGCTGAGAAATGCTTAACACATGTAAAAGAGGAAAATTTTCTGAGCTAGGATAGAACCAATGAAAGTATTAAAGGGACTATTCTATGGAACACACACAGGGCCAGGAATAGTTCCTGTTACCTCCAGCAAGAGCAGAAAACATCACAATTCATAGGACATTGGATAGAATAAACCAGAAGGGTTTTGCTTCAGAGTGGTGCCAAGTTAACCACTGATTAATGCTTCTCTGGTCCAGTTTAACCACACAAAAGAATCAAACTAGTTCCATATTCCAAAACACAGCTTAATAATATTTGTAGGAATACAAATATATCCATCACATAAAAAGCAAATTTCAGTATGTCTGCCACCTAATAAAAAATTTGCAATCATAAATCTAAGGAAACTACCGGAGCCAAGGAAAAAATAACCCTAAAGGATTAAAAGAACGACTCCACAGAGCTCAGAAAGGACCAGTATAGGTCCTGTCCCCAACAATAAGAGTGAAAAACCTCATAATTTACAGCACATTGGTTAAAGTACTAAGAAGGGTTATGCTCAAGTATTGGAAAAATTAATCCTACACTGAATTCTGCTCAGGTCCAAATAAAAAGCTTAAAAGCAAGACTCAAAAGGTTAACTGCCTCCAAGAACAAAGTTAAACATGACTTTATGAGAAAACAAAAATATCTACAGTGTAAGAAATTTAAGTTAATAATTGCCTACCATCCAATTACATTGCCAGTGAAGGCTGAAAGCAGACACACACTATACTTAAACAAATGTTTGTGACTATGTTCCAATAAAACTTTATTTACAGAAACAAGGAACTGGCCATATTTGGCCCAAGACAATATATTCCAGACTCTTTATTTAAAGATTTACACTGCAAATACTAAAATAACACAACAAATTCTTACAGGTGAAAAGCCAACTACAGAGATAAAAATGAAATTGATAACAATAATTAATTTAAAAAAGGCATAAAAATGGGGGTAGTCCAAGATGGTGATAAAGGAAGATCATGAACCCACCTCCTTATAAGAATAAACAAAATCTATAGCTATATATGGAAAAATTCCCTCTGAAAAAGACCTGAAATGTAGCTGAGCAGCTCTTTCAAAACAAATGGTAAAGGGCCACATTAGGACAGGTATGGGAGGCAGAGACATGGTCTTCTCAAAAAACCTGGAATGGAGATTCAAGATGGCGGCATGAGAGGTGAGAAAGAGAGCTCCTCCCAAAACCACAAACAGTACAAAAATACAATTAATAAATACAACTAACCTTCAGACAGCAACAAAAAAGAAGGCTGGGAGAGTTCTGGGAAGATGGCGGTGTGAATGGAGTGGCGGAAATTTCCTCCCAACATTATATTTATCCACGAAAACACAGCAAATACAACTATTCCCAAAAGAGAGACCAGAACACACAGGAAAGCACACACCATGCAGCCACACCAGAGAGGACTCGGCAGCTGGCGGGGCAGAGCACCAGCGGGCAGATACACCTGAGAGAACTTGGCATCCGGAGGGGCAGCGCACCGGCAGGCAACTACACCTGAGAGGACTCGGCAGCCGGCGAGGTGGTATTTTTTTTTCTCTTCTTTCTTCTCTTTCCTTTTCAAGGTCATAAAGAGCCCAGCTGACACACGTGACAACTACCAGCAACCATAGCTTTTCTATAGCCATGAAAAGACAGAGGAATATGGTACAGACAAAGCTCCAAACCCAGATAACCCCTGAGAGAGAACATGAAGGAATGGACATGCACAGTCTTCCTGAAAAAGAATTCAGAATATAAGTCATAGCCATGCTGATGGATCTACAGAAAAATGTGCAAGAGCTGAGGGAGGAATTGAGGAAATACTATGCAAAAATGAGGCAAGCCATCGACGGGCTTAACAGCAGACTGGATGACATAGAAGAGACTGTCAATGAAATACAAAACAGAAAATAAGAATACAAAGAAGCTGAGGCAGAGAGAGATAAAAGGATTTCTAAGAATGAAAGAATATTAAGAGAACTGTGTGACCAATCCAAACGGAGCAATATTCGCATTATAGGAGTACCAGAGGAAGAAGAGAGAGAAAAAGGGATAGAAAGTGTCTTTGAAGAAATAATTGCTGAGAACTTTCCCACGCTGTGGAAGGAAATAGTCTCACAGTCCATGGAAGCCCACAGATCTCACAACACAAGGGACCCAAGGAAGACAACACCAAGACACATAATAATTAAGATGGCAAAGATCAAAGATAAAGACACAATATTAAAGGCAGCTAGAGAGAGAAAAAAGATCGCCTACAAAATAAAACCCATCAGACGGTCAGGAGACTTCTCAACAGAAACCGTACAGGTCAGAAGAGAATGGCATGACATATTTAACATAATGAAACAGAAGGGCCTCGAACCAAGAATATTGTATCCAGCATGATTATCATTTAAATATGACGGAGGGATTAAACAATTTCAAGACAAAAGAAAGTTGAGAGAGTTTGCCTCTCATAAACCATCACTACAGGATATCTTAAATGGACTGCTCTAGAGGGAAGCACCCCTAAGGCTAAAAAGATGTCACAAGAGAAAACAAAATCATAGGAAAGAAAGCAGACCATCCAAATACTAACTAAAGGTAAAGAATAATACACTTAATATATAAAGAAAGGAGGAGGAAGAATAGGAAGGGAGAGATAAAGAAACATCAGATGGCATTCACAATAACTTAACAAGAAAGTTAACTTAGATTCTTAGATAGTAAAGAAGCAACCCTTGAACCTTTAGTAACCACGAATCTAAAGCTAGCAATGGCAATAAGTACATATCTATCAATAATCACCCTAAATGTAAACGGACTGAATGCACCAATCAAAAGACACAGAGTAACAGAGTGGATAAAAAAGCAAGACCCAACTATATGCTGCTTACAAGAGACTCACCTCAAACCCAAAGATATACACAGACTAAAAGTGAAGGGATGGAAAAAGATATTTTATGCAAACAACAAAGAGAAAAAAGCAGGTGGTGCAGTACTTGTATCAGATAAAATAGACTTCAAAATGAAGAAAGTAGCAAGAGATAAAGAAGGACATTACATAATGATAAAGGGATCAGTCCAACAAGATGATATAACCATTACAAATATATATGCACCCAACACAGGAGCGACAGCATATGTGAAACAAATACTAACAGAATTGAAGGAGGAAATAGACAGCAATGCAATTATTTTAGGAGACTTTAACACACCACTCACACCGAAGGATAGATCAACCAGGCAGAGGATAAGTAAAGACACAGAGGCACTGAACAACACACTAGAACAGACGGACCTAACAGATATCTACAGAACTCTGTACCCAAAAGCAGCAGGATACACATTCTCAAGTGCACATGGAACATTTTCCAGAATAGACCACATACTAGGCCACAAAAAGAACCTCAGTAAATTAAAAAATATTGAAATCCTACCAACCAACTTCTCCGATCACAAAGGTATAAAACTAGAAATAAATTTTAAAAAGAAATCAAAAAGGATCACAAATACATGGAGACTTAACAACATTCTCCTAATTAATCAATGGGTTAACGACCAAATCAAAACCGAAATCAAAGAATATATGGAGACTAATGACAACAGCAACACAAAGCCACAACTTCTGTGGGACGCAGCGAAGGCAGTTCTAAGAGGAAAGTATATTGCAATCCAGCCCTATTTAAAGAAGGAAGAACATTTCAACATGAACAGTCTAAAGACACAATTATTGAAATTGGAAAAAGAAGAACAAATGAGGCCCAAAGTCACCAGAAGGAGAGACATAATAAAGATCAGAGAAGAAATAAATAAAATTGAGAAGAATAAAATAATAGAAAAAAATCAATGAAACCAAAAGTTGGTTCTTTGAAAAAATAAACAAATAGATAAACCCCTAGCCAGAGACATTAAGAGAAAAAGAGAATCTACACACATAAACAGAAACAGAAATGAGAAAGGAAAAATAATGACGGACAACACAGAAATACAAAGAATTATAAGAGAATACTACGAGCATCTATATGCTAACAAGCTCCAAAACCTAGAAGAAATGGACAACTTCTTAGAAAAATACAGCCTTCCAAGACTGACCAAGCAGGAAACAGAAAAACTAAACAGACTAATCACCAGAAATGAAATTGAATCGGTAATCAGAAAACTATCCAAGAACAAAACGCCCGGATGAGATGGATTCACCTCTGAATTCTACCAGACATATAGAGAAGAAATAAGACCCATTCTCCTTAAAGTTTTCCAAAAAATAGAACAGGACAGAATACTTCCAAACTCTTTCTATGAAGCCAGCACAACTCTAATACCAAAACCGGGCAAAGACAGCACTAAAAAAGAAAATTACAGACCAATATCCCTGATGCACATCAATGCAAAAATACTCAACAAAATATTAGCAAACCGAATTCAAAAATACATCAAGAGGATCATACACCATGATCAAGTGGGATTCATCCAAGAGATGCAAGGATGGTACAACATTCGAAAAACCATCAACATCATCCATCACATCAATAAAAAGAAGAACAAAAACCACACGATCATCTCCATAGATGCTGAAAAAGCATTTGATAAAATTCAGCATCCATTAATGATTAAAACTCTCAACAAAATGGGTATAGAGGGCAAGTACCTCAACATCATAAAGGCTATATATGACAAACCCACAGCTAACATCATACTTAACAGTGAGAAGCTGAAAGCTTTTCATCTAAGATCAGGAACAAGATGGGGGTGCTCACTCTTTCCACTGTTATTCAACATAGTACTGGAGGTCCTAGCCATGGCAATCAGACAAAACAAAGACATACAAGGCATCAAGATTGGTAAAGAAGAAGTCAAATTGTCACTATTTGCAGATGACATGATACTGTACATAAAAACCCTAAAGACTCAACTCCAAAACTAGTAGAACTAATATCTGAATTCAGCAAAGTTGCAGGATACAAAATTAACACACAGATATCTGTTGCTTTCCTAGACATTAATGATGAACTAACAGAAAGAGAAATCAGAAAAACAATTCCATTCACAATTGCATCTAAAATAATAAAATACCTAGGAATAAACCTAATGAAGGAAGTGAAAAACCTGTACTCTGAAAACTACAAGACAATTGTAGGAGAAATTAAAGAGGACACTACCAAATGAAAATGCATCCCATGCTCTTGGCAAGGAAGAATAAATATTGTCAAAATGGCTATACTACCTAAACCAATCTACAAACTCAATGCAAACCCTATCAAACTACCAACAGCTTTCTTCAATGAACTGGAACAAATAATTCTAAAATTCATATCGACCAACAAAAGACCGCGAATAGCCAAAGCAATCCTGAGAAGGAGGAATCAAACTGGGGGAATTACGCTCCCTGACTTCAAGCTCTACTACAAAGGCACAGTGATCAAGAAAATTTTGTACTGGCACAAAAACAGACCCACAGACCAGTGGAAGAGAATAGAAAATCCAAACATTAACCCAAACATCTACAGTCAATTGGCTTTTGATAAAGGAGCCCTGCATATACAATGGGGAGATGACAGCCTCTTCAGCAGCTGGTGTTGGAAAAACTGGACAGCTACATGTAAGAGAATGAAACTGGACTACTGTCTAACACCATACACAAAGGTAAACACAAGGTGGATCAAAGACCTGAATGTAAGTCATGAAACCATAAAACTCTAAGAAAAAAACATAGGCAGAAATCTCTTGGAGAAAAACATGAGTGACTTCTTCATGAACTTATCACCCCGTGCAAGGGAAACAAAAGCAAAAATGAACAAATGGGACTATATCAAGTTGAAAATCTTCTGTACAGCAAAGGACACCATCATTAGAACAAAAAGACATACTACGATACGAGAAGATATATTCATAAATGATGTATCTGATAATGGGGTTGACATCCAAAATATACAAAGAACTCACGCACCTTAACAAACAAAAAGCAAATAATCCAATTAAGAAATGGGCAGAGTATTGCTCATGTAATTGTAGGTTAATGATACTAAAATAAAATAAATTGTAAAAAAAAAAAAAGAAATGGGCAGAGGACATGAATAGACACTTCCTAAAGAAGAAATTCAGATGACCAACAGGCACATGAAAAGATGCTCCACATCGCTAATCATCAGAGAAATGCAGATTAAAACCACAATGAGATATCACCTCACACCAGTGAGGATGGCCAACATCCAAAACACAAACAACAACAAATATTGGCGAGGATGTGGAGAAAATGGAACCTTCCTACACTGCTGGTGGAATGAAAATTAGTTCAACCATTGTGGAAAGCAGTATGGAGGTTCCTCAAAAAACTCAAAATAGAAATACCATTTGACCCAGGAATTCCACTTCTAGGAATTTACCCTAAGAATGCAGCAGCCCAGTTTCAAAAAGACTGTGCACCCCTATGTTTATTGCAGCACTATTTACAATAGCCAAGAAATGGAAGCAACCTAAGTGTCCATCAGTAAATGAATGGATAAAGAAGATGTGCTACATATACACAATGGAATATTATTCAGCCATAAGAAGAAAACATATCCTACCATTTGCAACAACATGGATGGAGGTAGAGGGTATTATGCTCAGTGAAATAAGCCAAGCCACAAAAGACAAGTATCAAATGATTTCACTCATATGTGGAGCATAAGAACAAAGAAAAAAAACTGAAGGAACAAAACAGCAGCAGACCCACAGATCCCAAGAATGGACTAATAGTTACCAAAGGGAAAGGGCCTGGGGAAGAAGGGTGGGAAGGGAGGGATAAGAGGGTAAAAGGGGCATTACTATTAGCAGACGTAAAGTGGGGGCACACGGGGAGGGCTGTACAACTCAGAGAAGACAAGTAGTGATTCTCATCTCACTACACTGATGGACAGTGAGTGCAATAGTGTTGGTGGGGGGGACCTGATGAAGGGGGTAGTTTAATCACCATAATATTGCACCTGTAATTGTAGGTTAATGATACCAAAATAAATGGTAAAAAATAAATAAATAAATAAATAAAAATGTTCAGTTGAAAAAATAAAGAAGGCTGGACCAGACTGCATACAGATCTCATGAACAAAGCAGACCTCACGAAACAGGGTAATGTACAAAAGCCTTAATCAGGCAGGACCCAAGCCCTTCCCAGACCACAGCTCACCTGCAGAGGGAAGAGAAATGGAACAGAGGAGGGGATGGAAGACTGGAACTGCTGAACACCTAGCCCTATAGGTCTGCTATGTGAGCAGAATCCTATAGTGTGTGGTGCTCTGGATATTGGGGAGCTCGGACACGCGAAATGCTTGAGAAACTGACATTCTGGCCATTTGTGGAGGACGGTATCTACACCTGGCTGCTCGGTGTAAGAGGAAGGGCAGGCTGTCTGAGAGGCTTCCTAGCAGCCACAGGACTGCTGAAGGGGCAGGGTTTGTATAGAGCTTTCTGTGTGGCAGAAGGGAGAGCTGGACAAGTTTGTCTGGGCACGCTCTGCCCAGCTGGTTGGGAATTTTGAATAGCTTCAGGTGACCATCTCCCTGAATGCCTACTCAGCTGTGCCACACAGCCAGCCGAGCTTTCCTACTGGCCTGCAAGCACCTGCTCGCAAACCTGCAGTCAACGTGCAGGCATCAGCCAGCCACGGGGAGATCCCACCTACAACAGCTAGAGATGCAAAGTACAGTTTACCCATGTGTGCTTGGCCCACTGCCTCAGACACTGGATACAGGCACCACAGACAGGAAGCAGGAAACATTTTTCCTCCCTACAGGCACCAGCTCCACTCCCCTACGACCTCCAACCTCAGTCTAGGGGCTGAGAAGCTCCAGAGATTGGAGTTTCTGCACACTATTGGGCACAACAAAGAAATATGAAATGTCAAAAGAACATGGTTCAGACAAAAATCTCACAAACCCCAGAAAGAGGGCCAAATGAAACCAACTCACCAACCTTACTGAAAGAGAGTTCAAAATAAAAATTATAAACATGCTTATGGAGGTACAGGAAAATATTCAGAACCTCAGGAATGAATTTAAGATGGAGATTCAATCATTAAGAAATACCATATCTGAAATGCAACATAAAATGGAGGGATTTAAAAGCAGATTAGATGCAGTAGAAGAGATGGTAAATGGAATAGAAATTAGAAAAGAGGAATACAAAGAAGCTGAGGCACAGAAAGGAAAAAGGATCTCTAAGAATGAAAGAATATTGAGAGAAATTTGTGACCTACCCAAACAGAAGAATATTCGTATTATAGGGGTATCAGAAGAAGAAGAGAGAAAAAAATGGATAGAAAGTGTAATTGAGGAGGTTATTGCTGAAAACTTCCCCAATCTGGGGAAGAAGATAGTCTCTCAAGCCATGGACGTGCAGAGATCTCCCAACACAAGGGATCTAAGGAAGACAACATCAAGACATATAAGAATTAAAACGGCAAAGACAAAGGATAAAGGCAAACATTTAAAAGCAGGTAGAGAGAGAAAAAAGATCACATACAAAGGAAAACCCATCAGGTTATCATCAGACTTCTCAACAGGAACCTTACAGGCCAGAAGGGAGTGGCATGATATATTTAATGCAATGAAGCAGAAGGGCCTTGAACCAAGAATACACTACTCGGCAAATTTATCATTTACACTTGAAGGAGGGATTAAATAATTTTCAGATAAGCAAAAGCTGACAGAATTTACCTCGCCAAAACCACCTCTACAAGGCATTTTTGAGGGACTCCTATAGATGGAAGTATTCCTAAGCCTAAAAAGATGTCATCCAAGGGAAGACAAAGAGTACAGAATATGATTCATAACATACAAAGAATGGAGGAGGAAGAATAATGAGGAAAAAAAAGATGCCCTTAGGTTGTGTTTGTAATAGTATACTAAGTAAGTTAAATTAGACTGTTAGATAGTAAGGGAATTGCCCTTCAACCTTTGGTAACCACAAATCTAAAGCCTGCAATGGCAATAAGTACATACCTATCAATAATCACCCTAAATGTAAATGGTTTAAATGCACCAATCAAAAGACATAGTGTTACTGAATGGATAAAAAAACGAGACCCATCTATATGCTGCCTACAAGAGACTCACTTCAAACTCAAAGACATACACAGACTGAAAGTAAAGGGATGGAAAAGATATTTCATGCAAGTAATAGTGAGAAAAAGCAGGAGTTGCAGTACGTTTATCAGACAAAATAGTCTTCAAAACAAAGAAAGTCACAAGAGACAAAGAAGGACATTACATAATGATAAAAGGGTCAGTCCAACAAGAGGATATAACTATTATAAATATCTATGCACCCAACACAGAATCACCTACATATGTGAAACAACTACAAACAGAATTAAAGGGGGAAATAGAATGCAATGCATTCATTTTAGGAGACTTCAACTCACCACTCACTCCAAAGGACAGATCATCCAGAAAGAGAATAAGGAAAGAGACAGAGGCACTGAACAACATTAGAACAGATGGACCTAATGGATATCCACAGAACACTCCATCCAAAAGCAGCAGGATACACATTCTTCTCAAGTACACATGGAAAATTTTCAAGAATAGATCATACATTAGTCCACAAAAAGAAACTCAGTAAATTCAAAAAGACTGAAATTGTACCAAACAACTTCTCAGATCACAAAGGAATTAAACTAGAAATAAATTACGCAGAGAAAATGAAAAATCCCATGAACACATGGCAGCTTAATAACATGCTCCTAAATAATCAGTGGATCAATGACCAAATAAAAACAGAGATCAAGCAATATATAAAGACAAATGACAGCAATAATTCAACACCACATAATCTGTGGGATGCAGCGAAGGCTGTGCTAAGAGGAAAGTATATTGCAATACAGGCCTACCTCAGGAAAGAAGAACAATCCCAAATGAAGAGTTTAAACTCCTAATTAATGAAACAAGAAAAGGAAGAACAAATGAGGCACAAAGTCCTTAGAAGGAGGGACATAATAAAGATTAAAGCAGAAATAAAAAAAATGGAGAAGAATAAAACAATAGAAAGAATCAATGAAAGCAGGAGCCAGTTCTTTGAGGAAATAAACACAATAGACAAACCCCTAGCCAGACATATGAAGAAAAAAAGTGAGGCTACACACATAAAGAGAATCAGAAATGAGAAAGGAAAAATCACTATGGATACCAGAGAAATACAAAGAATTATGAGAGAATACTGTGAAAAATTATATATTAACAAACTGAATAACATAGAAGAAATGAACAACTTTCTAGAAAAATACAACCTTTCAAGGCTGACCCAGGAAGAAACAGAAAATCTGAATAGACCAATTACCAGCAAGGAAGTTGAATTGGTAATCAAAAAACTACCTAAGAACAAAATAAATGGACCAGATGGTTTCACTGCTGCATTTTATCAAACATTTAGTGAAGACCTAATATCCACCCTCATTAAAGGTTTACAAAAAGTAGAAGAGGAGGAAATAATCCCAAACTCATTCTATGAGTCCAATATCACTTCAATACCAAAACCAGGCAAAGACACAAAATAAAAGGAAATTACGGACCAATATCCCTGATGAACATAGATGCAAAAATACTCAACAAAATATAAGCAAACCGAATTCAAAAATACATCAAAAAGATCATCGATCATGATCAACTGGGATTCATCCCAGGGATGCAAGGATGGTACAATTGAAAATCCATTGACATCATCCACTACATCAATAAAAAGAAGGACAATAACAACATGATCATTTCCATAGATGCTGAAAAAGCATTTGACAAAATTCAACACCCATTCATGATAAAAACTCTCAACAAAATGGGTATAGAGTGCAAGTACCTCAAATAATAAAGGCCATACATGACAAACTCACAGCCAACATTATACTTAACAGTGAGAAGATGAAAGCTTTTCCTTTAAGATCAGGAACAAGACAAGGATGCCCAGTCTGTCCACTTTTATTCAACACAGGTCTGGAGGTCCTAGCCATGGTCATCAGACAACACAAAACAATACAAGGCATCCAGACTGGCAAGGAAGAACTCAAACAGTCCCTGTTTGCAGATGACATGATATTGTACATAAAAAACCCTAAAGAATCCACTCCAAAACTACGAGATCTAATATTTGAATTCAGCAATGTTGAGGGATACAAAATTAATACACAGAAATCTGTTGCATTCCTATACACTAACGATGAACTAGCAGCAAGAGAAATCAGGAAAACAATTCCATTCACAACCACATCCAAACTAATAAAATACCTAGGAATAAACCTAAGGAAGGAAGTGAAAGACCTGTACTCTGAAAACTACAAGACACTCCTAAGAGAAACTAAAGAGGACACTAACAAATGGAAATGCATCCCATGCTCTTGGCTAGGAAGAATAAATATTGTCAAAATGGCTATACTACCTAAAGTAATGTACAGATTCAAGGCAATCCCTATCAAACTACAAACAGCTTTCTTCAACAAACTGGACAAATAATTCTAAAATTCATATGGATGACCCCAGAAAAGTCCCCGTACAGCCAAAGCAATCCTGAAAATGAGGAATAAAACAGGGGGAATTACGCTCCCTGGCTTCAAGTTCTACTACAAAGGCACAGTAATCAAGACAATTTGGTATTGGCACAAAAACAGACCCACAGACCAGTGGAACAGAATAGAAAATCCAAACATTAACCCAAACATATACAGTCAATTAATAATTGATAAAGGATCCTTGGATATACAATGTGGAGATTACAGCCTCTTCAGCAGCTGGTGTTGGAAAAACTGGACAGCTACATGTAAGAGAATGAAACTGGACTACTGTCTAGCCCCATACACAAAGGTAAACTCAAGGTGGATCAAAGACCTGAATGTAAGTCCTGAAACCATAAAACTCTTAGAAAAAACATAGGCAAAAATCTCTTGGACATAAACATGAGCGACTTCTTCATCAACATATCTCCCCAGGCAAGGGAAACAAAAGCAAAAATGAACAAGTGGGACTATATCAAGGTTAAAAGCTTCTGTACAGCAAAGGACACCATCAGTAGAACAAAAAGACATCCTGCATTATGGGAGAATATATTCATAAATGACGTATCTCATAAGGGGTTGACATCCAAAATATATAAAGAACTCATGCACCTTAACAAACAAAAAGCAAATAATCCAATTAATAAATGGGCAGAGGACATGAATAGACACTTCCCCAAAGAAGAAATTCAGATGTACAACAGGCACATGAAAAGATGCTCCACATTGCTAATCATCAAAGAAATGCAGATTAAAACCACAATGAGATATCACCTACCACCAGTAAGGGTGGTCAACATCCAAAACACAAACAACAACAAATGTTGGCGAGGATGTGGAGAAAGGGGAACCCTCCTACACTGCTGGTGGAAATGTAAATTAGTTAAACCACTGTGGAAATCAGTATGGAGGTTCCTCAAAAAATTAAAAATGGAGATACCATTTGACCCAGGAATTCCACTCTTAGGAATTTACCCTAAGAATGCAGCAGCCCAGTTCAAAAAAGATATATGCACCCCTATGTTTATCACAGCACTATTTACAATAGCCAAGTAATGGAAGCAATCTAAGTGTCCATCAGTAGATGAATGGATAAAAGGATTTGGTACATATACACAATGAAATATTATTCAGCAATAAGAAGAAAACAAATCCTACCATTTGCAACAACATGGATGGAGCTAGAGGGTATTATGCTCAGTGAAATGAGCTAGGTGGGGAAAGACAAGTACCAAATGATTTCACTCATATGTGGAGTTAAAGAACAAAGAAAAAAACTGAAGGAAGAAAACAGCAGCAGACTCACAGAACCCAAGAATGGACTAACAGTTACCAAAGGGAAAGCGACTGGGGAAGATGGGTGGGAAGGGAGGGATAAGGGGGAAAAAGGGCTATTACAATTAGCACACATAATGTAGCGGGGGAGGGGGTAGAGTGGGGTAGGAGGATACAGGGAAGGCAGTATAACACAGAGAAGACAAGGTTTGATTCTATAACATCCTTCTAAGCTGATTGACAGTGACTGTAATGGGGGTATGTGGTGGGGACTTGATAATAGGGGGAGTCTAGTAACCATAATGCTGCTCATGTAATTGTATATTAATAACAGCAAAATAAAAAATATATAAAATGTATAAAAATAAAAAACCAGGAGCAGCAAACAACCATCTTGAGAATCTCATAAATCCAGAGCTTCTCCCTGAGGAGAGTGTTTGTGCCCCACATTAGGCACCTCAAACCTTAGGACCTTCAAAGGAGAAATGAGCCCCCAAAACATTTGGTTATGAGCACTAGTGTGACTCACATCCAGGTGACTGCAAAGAACTGAGATACTTTTCATAAAGGGCTGGTGTAGATGCACTCACCCTTGGAAGCGGCGTAAAAGAAGCAGTTTGAAAAGTATCTAGATGTTTTATGAAGGAGATTCATTTGTTAAACCATCTGCTTCAGGGGTAAGGGCCTATTGGGAATCTCTCCAAAGATGGAAGAACTTACAGGTGCTATTTTTGTGCTCTCCCTCTACCTGGATATTGCTGGTGTGTACATCCTAACCCTATGCTCTCTGTGGTCCTGCAAGGGCCAGCAGGTACACCTTGGCTCTCTGTCCCCATGAGGGCCAGTAGGCACTCATTCACTCAGCACTGCACTCTCCCTTGATCCCACTATAAAGCAGGGAGTTGTACCCTGGACCTACACTCTGTTGTAGGACTCTGAGGGTTAGAATACATAACCTAGCAAAGACAGTGAACACACACCAGCCTGCACTCTCTCACTGATTGCTAAAGGCAGCAGAATGGACAGTCCACACAGGGGATTCTCCTTGATTGCTCAACTCTTGTGGCCAGTAGATCTTGTGTTCCTGGGTCTCATGGGACTGTGACAATCGGAGAGACAATTCTTGGCAGCGTACCACCCCAGGGCACTACACAGACAGCAGACTGAAACACAGCATGTCTTTTCTGTGGGGAAAAAAAGCCTGTTTGCTTGTCCTGGAGCTTCAGCCTGATGGGGAGATTTCAGATTTATCAGTCTTCTAGAAGCTATGGAGGTGCTTTCAGGAGCATAGGCCAGAGGATGCCATTTCTGTGCTCTCCCTAGCATTGCTATAAATCCCTAGTACCTCCATGAAAAGAAGTATATACACTTGTCTGGAGTCTCAGTTTTCGCCACTATTGTCCAGGAGACACCTCCAGATCACCTGGTCTGGCAGTCAGTGGGGTTTACAATTACAGTTGCATAGGGCTGTACATATATTGGCATACTTTAAAAGCTTCTATCCAAGATTCTGGCTTCTAATTAGCCAGATAAGATCCCTCTCTTTGGAAGACTGACAGGTCTTGGCACACCTTTAACATCTGGGATCTATCAAGAATAAATCAGCTTAGAGAATCACAAAGATTCGAAATAAAACCAAGAGCTATGGAATAGTTGAATGATAAGGTTCATCTCCTACACAAGGCCATTCCTTCAAGATTTAGAGAGGTAGATCTTTTACCTAATATACAGAAAGAAGCACAAAGAGCCAAGCAAAATGAAGAAAGAGATAATATGTTACAAATGAAAGAACAAGATAAAAACCTCATAAAAAACATAATGAAATAATATAAGTAACTTACCAGTAAGGAACTGAAAAGTAATGGTCATTAAGATCCTCACTGAAATTGGTAGAATAGATGAACACAATAACAAAGAGATAGAAAATATAAGAAAGTATCAAACAAAAGACATAGCTGAAGAATAGAATAACTGAACTGAAAAATATACTAGAGGGGTTCTAGTGGACTAGATAAAGCAGAATAAAGGATAAGTTATCTAGAAGACAGGGCAGTGGAATCTTCTCAAACAGAGCAGCAAAAAAAAAAAAAGGAAAATTGAAGATAACTGAAAAGTCCTATGGGCAACATGAAGCAGAATAACATTCATATTACAGGGGTACTAGAAAAAGAAGAGAGAAAGAGTCAGAATGTTTATTTGAAGAAATAAGTGCTGAAAGCATCTCTAACCTGGATAAGGAAGCAGAAATCCAAATCCAGGAAGCCCAGAGTTCCAAAGAAGAACCTAAGAGGATTTTCACCAAGATATTATAATTAAAGTATCAATAGCTAAAGGAATAATCTTAAAGCAGCATAAGAAACAAAAACTTGTTACATATAAAGGAACCCCTATAGACTATAAACATTGTTCAACAGGAAATTAACAGGCCATAAAGGAGTAGCACAATATAGTCAAAGTGCTGAAAGGAAAAAAAAAATTATAATCAAGAATATGTCACCCAGGAAGTTTACCCAGAATTGAATGAGACATAAACAGTATTACAAACAAATAAATGCCAAAATTCATCAACACTTAACTGGCCATGCAATAAGAGTTAAAGTAACTTCTTAAAGCTGAAAAGAAAGGGTATTATTTAGTAACAAGAAAACATAAATGAATAAACCTCACTGGTAAAGGTAAATACACTCATCCTCCCTTATCTGCAGGAGACATGTTCCAAGACTGTCACATGGACACCTAAAATTGTGGATAGTTCCAAACCCTACATATACTATGATTTTTCATATACATACATATCTATGACAAAGTTCAATTTACAGATTAGAGAGTAAGAGATTAAAAACAATAACAATTAATAAAATATAACTATAACTTTATACTATAATAAACACTATGTGGATGTAGATGCTCACAATTTACCTTATTGTACTTTACTCACTCTTTTCCTTATTGATGTGAGATGATAAAATGCTTACATGATAAGATGGTAAAGTGCTTACATGATGAAATGAAGTGATGTGAATGATGCAGGCATTATGATGTAGCATTAGGCTTCCACAGACCTTCTGATAATACATCAGAAGGAAGATCTTCTGGTTCCAGACTGTGGGTTGCCCATCGGTAACTAGCACCACAGAAACTGAACTGTGGATAATGGGGGACTACTGTATCTATAAAAGTAGTGGATTAGTCACTTATGAAGCTAGTATAAAGGTTGGAAAAAACAAAATTAGTAAAAATAGCTATAACTAAAATAGTTAAGGAATACACAAAATAAAAAGATGTAAAATGTGACATCAAAAACATAAAATATTGGGAGAGTAAAAATACAGTTTTCCAATACATTCAAACATAAGTTGTTCACAATTTAAAATAGACTGTTATATACAGGCTGTTATATGTGAGCCTCATGGCAATCACAAAGCAAAAACCTAGAGTAGATACAAAAAGATAATAAGAAAGGATCTAAGCATTACACTAAAGAAAGTCATCCAACCACAGTGAAGAGGGCAAGAGAATTAGAGAGGAACTACAAAACTCCCATAAATAATTAACAAAATGGCAGTAAGTACATACCAATCAGTAATTATTTAAATGTAAATGGATTAAATTATCCAAATAAAACACATAGAATGGCTGATTGGATAAAAAACAAGACCCACCATATGTTCACTTTATCACATAAAAGAGACTTACTTTAGATGTAAAGACATATACAGACTAAAAGTAAAGGGATGGAAAAAGATGTTCCACACAAATGGAAACCAAAAGAAATCAGGAGTCAGTATACCTATATCAGATAAAATTGACTTTTAAAAAAAGATATTAATAAAAGACAAAAGTGTTACATAATGATAAAGGGGATAAATTAAAGAGAATATAACATTTGTAAATATTTATGCACCCAGCAAATGAGCACCTAAATATATAAAACAAAGATTAACAGAAATAAAGGAAAAAACAGACAGCAATACAATAGTAGTAGGGAACTTTAATATACCATTTACATCAATGGATAGATCATCCAGACAGAAAATCAGTAAGGAAGCATCTGTCTTAAATGACACATTAGACCAGATGGACTGAATATAGGTATATACAGTACATTCCATACACATCCTTTTCAAGCACACATGGAACATTCTTCAAGATACCTCATGCTAGGCCACAAAACAAGCCTCAATAAATTTAAGGAGAATGAAATTATACCCAGCTCCTTTTCCAACCACAATGGTATTAAAATAGAAATCAATTACAAGAAGAAAACTGGAAAAGTCACAAATATGTGGAGATTAAACAACATGTCACTGCACAACCAATGTTCCAATGAAGAAATGAAAGGAGGAATCAAAAAACACCTTGAAACAAATAAAATGGAAATGCAACTTATTAAAATTGATGGGATGCAGCAAAAGCAGTTCGAAGAGGAAAGTTCATAACAATACAGGCATAACTCATGAAACAAGAAAACAAAAAAAATTAACTGTACACCTAAAGGCACTAGAAAAAGAACAAAGCCCAAAATTAGTAGAAGGAAGGAAATAGTAAAGATCAGAGTAGAAATAAAAAATATATATAACTAAAAAGACAGCAGAAAAGATCAGTGAAGCTAAGAGTTGGATATTTGAAAAGGTAAACAAAATTGACAACCCTGTAGCAAGACTCATCATGAAAAAAGAGAGAGGGCTCAAATAAAATCAGAAATAAAAGAGGAGATGTTTTAAGTTATACCACAGATAGCACAGATATACAAAGGACCATAAGAAATGGCTATGACCAATTATGTGCAAAATTGGACAATCTAGAAAAATGGGTAAACTACTAGATTCATATAATCTTCCAGGATTGAATTATGAAGAAATAGAAAATCTGAATAGACTGACACTAGTAAGTAGGCTGAATCAGTAATGAAAAACCTCCCAACAAACAAAATTCCAGGACCAGATGGCTTCACTGATGTGTTTTACCAACATTCAAAAAAAATTTAATACCTATCCTTCTCAAACTCTTCCAAAAAACTCAAGAGGTGGGAAATCCTCCAAACTCATTTTCTGAGGACAATACTACCATGATGCAAAACCAGACAAGGATACTAAAAAAAAAAAAAAAAAGAAAAAAAAATTACAGGTCATTATCCCTGATGAACCTCAGTACAAAAATCCTCAACAAAATATTAGCAAACTGAATTAATCAATACATTAAAAGGATCATACACCATGAACAACTAAGATTTATTCTAGGGATACAAGGATGTTTCAACATATGAAAATCAATCAACATGATACACCCCATTAAACTAAAGGAAGGATGAAGATCATATGATCATCTCAATATATGGAGAATGAGCATTTAACAAAATTCAGCATCAATTCATGATAAAAACTCCCCCAAAAATGGGTATAGAGGGAACATACTTCAACATAATAAAAGCCATAATATAAGCCACCCAGTAACATCATTCTTAACAGAGAAAACAGAAAACATTTCCTCTAAGAAAAGGAACAAAACAAGATGCTCACTATGTCCTCTTTTATTCAACATGTACTTTAAGTTCCAAGAAGACCAATGAAGCAGGAAAACAGACAAAAGTAATCCAAACTAGAAAGAAGTAAAAAATCCCACTATATGAAGATGACATGATTTTCTATATAGAAAACCCTAAAGACATCACCTAAATACTGTCAGAACTAATAAAATATTTCAGTAAACTTCAGGGTCAAGACCCATCTATACACTAACAAAAACATATCAGAAAGGGAAATTGAGAAAGCTATCCATTTACAGTTGCATCAGAAAGAATAAAATACCTAGGAATAAATTTAACCAAGGAGGTGAATGATCTGTACAATGAAAAATACATGACACAGATGACATAAACTAAAAAGGAAACAAATAAATGGTAAGATACTCCTTGCTTCTGGATTGAAATAAGTAATGTTTAAATGTCCATATTGCCCAAAACAATCTACAGATTCACTGTAACTCCTATCAAAACCCAGTGAAACTTTTCACAGAAGTAGAACATCCTAAAATGTGTACAGAATCACAAAAGACTCTGAATAGTCAAAGCATTCTTGAGAAAGAACAAAGCTATAGGTATCATGCTCCCTGACTGCAAGACTACATTACAAAGTTATAGAAACCAAAGTAGTACAGTATTTGGAAGAAAAAATATACAGACATATAGATCAGTGGAACAGAATAGAGAGCCCAGAAATAAACCAATACATGTATGGTCAATTTAAGACAAAGGAAGCAGGAATAAAAAATGGTGAAAGGACAGTCTCTTTAATAAATGGTGTTGGGAAAGCTGGACAGCCACATACAAAAGAATAAATCTAGATACTATCTTACACCACACACAAAAATTAACACAAAAGGATGAAAGAGTTGAATGTAAGAACTGAAACCACAAAACTCCTATAACAAAGTAAAAGTGGTAAAATTCTTGATGTCAGTCTTGGCATTGTATTTTTTTGGATCTAACTACAAAAGCAAAAGCAACAAAAACAAAAATAAACAAGTGATACCACATTAAACTAAAATCTGTACAGCAAAGGAAACCATCAACAAAATGAAACAGCAACCTATGGAATGGTAGAATATATTTGTAAATCATATATTTGATAATTGGTAAATATCCAAAATATATAAAGTACTTATGTAACTCAATAGCAAAAAAACAATTTGATTAAAAATAGGCCAAGAATCTGAATAGGCATTTTTCCAAAGAAGACATACAGATGGTCTACAGGCACAAGAAAAGGTGTTCAACATCACTAATCATCAGGGAATCATTAATCAAAACCACTATGAAATATCACCTGTTAGAATGGCTAGTATAAAAAAGACAAAAAATAACAAGTATTGGGGAGGTGATGGAAAAAGGGAACCATCATGCACTGTTGGTGAGATTGTAAACTGGTACAGTCACTATGGAAAAAATTAAAAACAGAACTACCATACTATACAGCAATTCAACTCCTGGTATTTAACAAAGAAAACAAAAACCCTAATTTGATAAAGTAAATGCACCCATGTTCACTGTAGCATTATTTACAATACCCAAGATACAGAAACAACTTAAGTGTACATTAATATATGAATTGATAGAAGATGTGGCATACACCTCAATGGAACACTACTCCACCATAAAGAAGGAAATCTTGCCATTTATGACTGTGCAGATGGATCTTGAGAATTTTATTAAGTGAAATAAGTCATACAGAGATAAACAAATACCATATGATCTCACTTACATGTGGAATATAAAAAACAAAACAAATGAAGAAATAGAACAAAATTAATGGATCTGGAGTACTGAGTGGTAACTATCAGGGGTGGGTGGTTTGGTGTGGGGAAATGGGTGAAGTGAATCAGGAGGTACAGACTTCCAGTTGTGAATTAAAAGTCATGGGGATATAGTGTGGAGTATGGTGACTGTAGTCAATGGTATTGTAGTGCATACAAAGGTTACCAGGGTAGTGGATCTTGAAAATTCTCATCATAAGAAAAAAAAATTGTAAGTTTTTTATGGTGGCAGATGGTAACTAAACATATTGTAGTGATTATTTCACAATATATTGAAGTTTTGAATCATTACCTTGTACATCTGAAATTAATATAATTTTGTATGTCAATTATACATCAATAAAACAAAGCTTGGCAGAAAAAGAGGGAAAAAAGAACAAAGCACAGATGGGACAAAAAGCACAAACAGCAAGATGAGATATTTAAATCCAACCATACCAATGAACATATTAAATGTTAACACCTCAATTAAAAGGAATAGATTTTCAGATTGGATGAAAAGGACAAGTATATGCTGTCTTAAGTACTGCACCTTAAATATAAAGACATGAAGAGGTTAAATAAAAATATGAAAAACAATATATCAATCTAATACTAATTTAAAAAGAAGCTGGAATAACTATTAATACCATGGATTTCTAAGTAAAGAATATTAGCAGAGATAAAATAAGTGATTTCATAATCATAAAGGAGTCAATTCAAAAATAGGGAATGATTATCTTAAAGGTTCATGCATTTAATAACAGAACTTTGAAATACATGAAGCAGAAATTGACAGAAATTCAAGAATAAATAGATGATTACATAATTATACTAAAATGTTTTATAATCTATATGTCTCAAAATTTATAGAATATGTGGGCAAGAAATTAGGTAGAATGTAGGAGACTCAATACCATGATTAACAACTTGATCTAATTGACACATATTACCTTTCACTACCCAAATGCAGAATACACATTCTTCTCAAATGCACATGGAACATTTTCAAAAATACACCATATTCTGAAGCATATAATAATTATAAGTGAAGTTAAGAGAATTCAAGTCATATAAAGTATGCTTTATGACCACAACAAAATTAAATTAGAAATCAGTAATAGAAAGTTATATGGAAAATGCTCAAATACAGGCCTGCCTCATTTTATTGCACTTTGCTTTACTGTGCTTTGCAGATACTGCATGTTTTACAAACTGAAGGTTTGTGGCAAGACTGTGTCAAGTGAGTCTATTAGTACCATTTTTCCAAGGGTATTTACTCACTTCATGTGTCTGTATCACATTTTGGTAATTGTCACAATATTTCAAATTTTTTCATTATTATTGTATATTAAGGTTATATACACTGTTTTATACATAATGTAATTGGGCACTTAATAGACTACAACACAATGTAAACATAAGTTTTATATGCACTGGGAAACAAAAAAATTCATTTGACTTGCTTTGTTTGGATATTTGCTTTATTGCAGTAGTCTGGAACTGAACCCACAAAATCTCCAAGGTATGCCTGTATTTGTAAATTAAACAACATAATTCTATATACCCCATGAGTTAAAGAAGAAATATAAAGGAAATTATAGAGGATGCTTAACTGTAAGAAAATAAAAACATCACTTATCAAAATTTGTCGGATGACACTAAGACAGTATTTCAAGGGAAATTTATAATACTACACATCAATATTAGAAGAGAAGAAAGGTCTTGAATCAGTCACTTCAGCATTCATCTCAAAAACCAGAAAAGCTAGGGAAAAAATGTAAGCAGAAAAAGTGAAGTAATAAAATTAAAGTTATAAAGAATGAAATAGAAAACAGAAATACAGAAGGGAAAATCAATTAAACCAAAAGTTTGTTGGTGTTTTGAAAACAATAAAATTGATAAACCTCTACCAAGGCTAAGCAGGAGAAAAAAAGAGAGAAGACACAAAATACTAGCATCAGCAATGATGATACCAACATCACTAATGATTCTACAGCTATAGAAAGGATCATAAGGGAATATTATGGGCAACTATATGCTAACAAATTAGGTAACTGTGATGAAATGTATACATAACTTAAAAGGCACAAAATACCAAAACTTACTAAAAAAGGGATAGATAAACTGAATAGACCCAATATTATTAAATGAATTGAATTTGTAGTTAAACATCTTACCATTTAAAAAATCTTCAGGTAGAGATGACTTTACTGGTGAATTCTACCATAACATTGACCTCTTCCAGAAAATTGAAGAGGAGAAAATATTACCCACCTTATCCTGTAACAGTAGAATTACTCTGACACCAAAACTAGTCAATAAACAATACAAGAAAACTACAGTCAAATATCCATCATGAAAACAGATGCAGAAATTGTTAACAAACTTAGAAAATATCATCCAAAAACATACAAAATGATAATACATCATGACTACATGTGGTTCAACTACAGATGCAATGTTGCTCCGATGTTTAACAATCACAATGTAATTGACTATACTAAAAGATTAAATAAGAATAAAGTATGATCATCACAATAACCACAGAAAAATATTTGACAAAAGCTCTTATACATTCCTGATAAATACTGCAACAAACTAGTAAAAGTTTAGTGGTAACTGAACCTGGTAAAGATCATGTAAGAATATCTATATTTAACTTAATAATTTGTGATGAAATTATGCTTTCCTCTTGAGATCAGATATAAGGCAAACATGTCTGCTCTTACCAATTCTGTTTAACACAGAACTGGAGGGTCAAGCCAGGGCAACAAATACAAGAAATACATGATATCCATAGCGGAAAAGAAATTACAACTCCTTAATTTGCAGGTTACAAATAGAAAATTCTATGAAACCTACAACAAAGCTGACGGATTTACTAAGTTTAGTTAGATTCTGGGATTCAAGTTCAATATCCAAAAAAACAATCAATCATATTTCCATCCAATTTGAAATTAAAATTAAAAAAGCAATCTCATTTACAATGGCATTCAGGAAAAGGAAATATTTAGAGGTAAATCTGACAAAAGACATGCAAGACTTGTACTCTAAAAATAATGAGAGATTGATGAGGGAATTTAAAGAAGACTCAAGCAAATGGAGAAAGATACCATGTTGTGCATTGGAAGACTCAATATTGTGATAATGTCAGTTACCTACAAATTGACCTATAGATTCAATGCAATCCTAACCAAAATCCCAGCAGGATTTTCTGTAGAAAATAAAAAGCTGATCTTAAAATTGAAATGGAAACGCAAAGGACCTAGAAGAGGCTAAAAACTTTGAAAAAGACGAGCAAATCTCAAGGGTTTGCACTACCTGGCTTCAAGACATACTATAAAGGTACAATAACCAAGAAACTGCAGTACTGGCATAAAGACAAATAGATCAATGAACAGAACAGTGTCCAGCAATAGACCTTCACATATATGGTCAATTGATTTTCAATAAAAAATACAAGGTAATTTTATGGAGAAAGCATAGCCTTTTCCAATGATGATGCTAGAACAATGGGATATCTATATGCAAAAAAAAAAGACTTTAACACATAAGTATCACCATACACTAAAATGAACTCAAAATATATTATAAACTTACATGTAAAAAGTAAAACTATAAAACCTCTTTAAAATATCAAGGAAAATCTTTGTGACCTGGCATTAGGAAAATTTTCCTTAAATAAGACACTAAATTCACAAAAGAAAAAAATTATGTCAGACTTCATCAAAACTAAGAAATTCTGCTTTTTGAAAGATACTGTTAAGAGAATGAAAAGAGAAACCATAGGCCAGAGGAAAATATTTGCAAACAACATATATGATAAAGGACTTACCATCTAAAATATATGAAGACTTATATTAAGTAAGAAAACAAACAACCCAATAAAATATGGGCCAAAAATTTAAACAGGTATTTCATCAAAGATGACAAAGGGCAAAAAAGTGCATTAAGAGATGTTCAACATCAATAGTCATTAGGGTAATACAACTCAAAACCACAATAAGATACCACAACATACTTATCAGATGTCCAAAATTAAAACAAGACTGACCACACCAAGTGTTGGCAAGGATGTGGAACAACTGAAACTCTCATATGCTGCTGGTGGGAATGTAAAAAGTACATAACCACTTTGGAAATAGTTGATCGTGTCTTTAAAATAAGTTAAAACATACATCTAATATATAACCCAGTCATTACACTCCTAGGCACTTAAACATGAAAAATGAAAACGTATGTCCATATAATCACGTGTACATGAATGTTTGTAGCAGCCTTATTAGTAGTATCCAAGAACTGCAAATAACCCAAACATCAAACAATTGAATGATTAAACAAAGCACCGTGTATCCATACAGTGGAATACTACTAAAAATAAATATTATGAAATATTGATATATGCAACATGGAAAAATCTCAAAATAATTAAGCTGAGTTAAATAAGCGAGACAAAAAAGAACACATACTATATGATTCCATTTATATAAAGTACTATAAAATGCAAAATGAACAAGAGAAAACAGATTCAATAGCGGTGGGGCAAGAGGGAGGCATGACAAAGGGAGACAAGAAAATTGTTGGGGATGATGGATAAGATAGTTATTTTGATTATAACAATGGTTTCACAGGTATATACAAATGTCAAAAATTATCAAAGTCTGTATTTTAATATGTGTGTCAATTTTAAACATGAACAAATTCTGTTTAAAGTTGTTTTAAACATGAATAAATTAAACACTACCCCCAGAGGCATCTTGATAGCTTCAGTAGCCAAAGTCCTAGGCTTGCCCCTATCTACTTCATCCAGTTATTTATACTGATCTGCTCCCTAAAATAATAATGAGTAGCACACTGAATTTATCTAAATGACAGGCAGACAGAAAATGCCATTAACTGGCACATCTACTAAATACTATGCAATGAAATAAATAGAATTAGTATGATTTAAAATTTCTATAGGAAAAAGTAATTAACAAAAGAATAAAAATGATATTTCTTAGTTTTGTTTCAATAAAATGTAGTAAAAAATTTTAAACAGATTCTTACCTCTTTGGATAATCTTGTGAAGACATCTCCTCCCCTGAGAAAATCCAATATTAAATATAGCTTCCCTTCAGTCTGAAAGGCTAATTAGAAATTAGAATGTAGTAACAAAACAATCTTATAGGCTTTTTAAAAAGCTTAGTATACTTTAAAAATAATACATATGTTTAGAATTTTATCACTAAACACTATAATGCAATTAAGTATTTATTCACATGGTTCACAAATGGATAATTTCAAAATTAAATCTAGGGTTGAAATAGCTATAGAACCTTTCCCACAATGTAATCAACCTTGTATGTGGCTTTACACAGAAACTTTGATCATCACTTTCCTACTTTATGGAGCATTATGTTCTATTGTAGTTGCCTGAACTCTACCTCTCCACCTACAGAAAATCCAATCTTTCAAGCTCCACAAAATGCCACCTCCTCTATTAAGCTTTCCTCTATCAAATATTTCTCCCTTTTCACATTTTCCTAGAGCATCCTTAACCTCTTCGCTATCAGAATTACATGCTATTATTTTTCAGATCACACTGCATTTTATTTATGTATTTCTTATAGTACTTACTCCATTTTGATTGGTACAATTAATTTTTTTACATGTACAATTAATCCTTACAGATTATAAATTTTTTTAAGATCAGCGATTGTTTCACCTCTAGAGCCCACTGCATTTAATATAGTGTTTTGCACACAACTGGTACATACTAATTCCATGACATCCTGGAGATTCAAGGAAGGAGGGCTTCAGAAACTACTACTTTCATTCCATTAGGGTAGCAAGGACTAAAAGCACACAGATGAGAATTTCTTGTTTTTTTTTTAATACAGATAATTGGGTACACATTTTAATGCATTATTTGTCATATAGGATAAAACCAATAGCAGCTACTATTTTAAATCTTCAAAACTGAAATTGACATAGACTATATCAGCAATTTAACGATGTTAACTGACCTTTGAATTCTCCCAGGAAGCCAAACTTAACAATCTCAAGCATATATTAAATTAGTAAGGTAGCTGTGATTTAAACCCAGAATTCATACTCTTTCCATTATACCTACTGATTCTCACTGGTATTTGTCTCAACTCAAATGAAAGAAAGAATGACTCAAATCAACTAATATAACTACATGGTCCTCTTCAACAGAATGAGGAAATAAGATTGATATGCTCATTATGAACATGTAAGGGCAGCACAACCAAACACTAGAACACTTTGATTAATTATCATAGTAGTTTACAGCCTAAGATCACTGGAGTTATATCAGAGTAGATAACAGAAATACTGCCAGACAAGTAATCAGAAGGTACCATCTTGTTACAACTTAACCAACAAATACAGGAAGTGAAACTAAAAGCTGGATATTGATTCTTATTTCAGATAAACACATTTTACATAGTTGAATATATTAAATGTTTGAAGTATTTATTTCCTGTTACATTATTGTCTGAAAGGAAATCTTAATTCTCTAATTCCATAAATTTAAAAGAAGTGTTTCATACCATAGTGCAATTTGACAATAAATGGATGATTTACTTCCACCAGTATATCTCTCTCCATCTTTGTCCGAACTCTGTCTCGAACTAAAAATCAAAGAAGGGTAGAATATGTTATCTTGTATATAATTTCAGTAAAGACCCCATCAGTAATTCACCAAAAATATAAAAATATAACTTTATAAGTACCTAAATTTGCAGTCTACATATTTCTAGACAGTAATTACCATATTATCAGAAAGCCAACAAATTCAGATTATACCTAAAGATGGGTTAAAGTGACATAAATAGGTATTTAGCTAACATGCATATTATGAATTAGTCTCTAATTGTTCAAATTAGTTTACTGATTAAAACTGAGCACAGTTTTATTGTCATCACAGCCTAGAAGACAGTATACGTGTCTGTACACAGGCAGTTGTGCTTTCTCAATATGCAATACTAATCAGATGGAACAGAAAAAAATAAGAATTTTGAAATAAAAGAATATAGCTTAATAAAATGTACACTTTAAAATGAATAAAAGGGGTCACTTTTTATACCAGTAAATTTTTATCAGGGTACAGTATCACTAAATTAGGACATATACCAATATCAAATCTATAAATATAACTTTCTGGCTAGAAGACTATAACAATAGCTAATATTAAAAGGAAACTAAATCTACTCACCTTATGTAAGCAATACACAGTGCATTTCTTAAAACAAGCTTTATCAAATTCTACTTTAATAAGCTTTGTAATTTTCTACCTTTTAAAGATGCTTTTTTTAACACCTTCATTGCATAGAGCTGCCCAGCATCAGGACCAGTCTTCTTTCTAACAAGAAAAACCTAATAAGGGAATTTTTAAAAAACGTAAAATTTACGTTTCAAGCCATTCTTGCTACACATACACATTAGCACACACCTGTGTCCTTTTATTTTCTCTAATTTTATAAAGGTGTGCCTTTTCCTACAAAATTATACTCTCAATATTTCTCACTTTCATTCATTTAGTAAATCACACTCTCAAACTATCATAGAAAAGAAAAATTTTTAAATAGATGACATGTTCATGGACTTTGAATTTTATGAAGTAAATAAATAACATGACAAAAGACAATTTGAGCTTAGAGAGCGCCTTTTAAGATCAAGATCCTTTTTTGCTACATTAATAAAGAGCAAAATATGTGATGACATTAATTTAACAGCTTTATTTCTATTTCCTTATTGGTCTGTTTTAAAAGCTACTGTGCATTTTATTTTCTAATAAGAAAAAAGAGGTAATTCTTATCTGCCTACCAGGTAAAAAATCAAGATGGCAAATTATCTCAATAAACAAATGGAAGTTGAATTACTTAAGGTTACCAAGCAAGCTTAATAATATCTCATATTTTCAAACTAAGATTATGACTCATTAAAAGCTAAGTTTTTAAAGCTTTACAACAGGATAGAATGCAGAAATTACGTGAAGTAAGCACCCACTCCCACTCCATCTTCTTTCTTTTTGACAGCTAAATAATATTCTATTCTATAATATATATATATGTATATATACTATATCCATCTGCAATTTTTGTGAACAAGTTGGCTACTTGATCACATTTTTAATTTAAGAAACATTTGAATATTAATTTTTAAAAATTAAAAAGAACTTTACTAATAAATAACACTTATAAAACTTCAATCTACTTGTTTATTTTCATTACCTGAGGCTTTTTAGACCAGACCTAAACTCAAGGACCATTTCAGGTTTAGAGTTTTCACACTCATCTAGGGTAGTGCTTCTTACTCTTCCTGTGAAGAAAACCCAGTCTTTCTTTCACTTTCCTCCAATCCATTGCAGACCACACTTTTACAAGATATAATAAAAATGAATTATTTATATAAATGAAATTTAAATCTCTACAATTAATAGATCCCTACACATAAAATTACTCTGTCAAATTTCTGTAGAAGTTTCTAAATACTTACTCAGTTTTTTAACATGTCTCACAGTGAACCAGTAACAAACAGTTCATACCACTCTTGTAGTAGACTAATCAAGAAAATCCACATATTAATAAATGGTTGGATTTTACAACACAAAACTATTTTGGGAGTAAAGAAGGGCCCAGGGATTGAACCAAATTATACATTTTTCAGATCACCACAAATATTTCTGTATTGAAGATCTAACAAATTAAAACTTCTAACCTATGTCACTTTCTGGTCTAGGATCTAGTCTGAACTTGAATAAAATTTTCCCAAACAATGCTGAAATGCAAGAAAATATGCATCTTGTTACACAAGATTTCAGTGCTTAATTTAATGGAATTATTTTTATTAGATTTAAACTTGGAAAGGATATTCCTAAAAGTCTGTCACTGATGAGAATGCTAAGCATTTGAGCAAAGAGTGTCAAATTTAATATACTTACAGGCTACCCTTAGTGTCCTTTATAAAACAGAAGCACTAAAAAATAAAATTAATATCTTACAAATGAATGATACTAAATCAGGTTTTTTAATCACATAAGAGTATCATTCTATCTGGGTTAGAATACACATACAAACTAGGTTATTATGGGGTTCTAAACTTAATATAAAACCTATTGATAAACTAAAGAATCTACAACCATGCATGCAAATTTTCTCATTTTTTTAAGGTTTCTGTTGTTGGCAAAAATATGGAGACTTGTATGTATTTATATAGCTGATTGGAATCAGTATCACTTTTTTAAGCAGTAGATTAAATGAATTGCCATTAACACATACACACTCAAAGCTTCAAAGTTAAGCAAATGACATTAACCCTAAGCAACAGACTTAACTTTCACTCAGTTTTACTGGCAAAGGCATAAATTCAGATAACCAGTTTCCTTTTTCTTAATATCTTATGACAAAGATGATGGCAACAAAGGAGTGAAGTTATTTCATGAGCGATGACTCCACAAGTAGAACTATCTTTATCAGTCTTTTCCAAGAAAGCAGTTCTCAATATTTTTGGTGTCAGGAATCCTTTATGATCTTGAAAATTATGGAATACCACAAAGTGTTTTTTTTTTGGTGGATTAAGTCTATTGATATTTACCATATTAGAAATTAAAACAGAAAAAATCACTACATATTGATTCATTAATAAAAATCCTGTTACATGAGAGCATAATTCTTTATAAAGATTACTGTGTTTCCCAAAACCAAAAAATAATTAATAAGAGTGACATTGATTTATATTTTGAAAATCTCTAATATCTGGTTTATAGAAGACAGTTGTATTCTCATATCTACTTATACATTTAATCTATTACAATTAAGTTGTTTTATTTGAAGTACAGAAAGGAACTTAGGCCTCACACAGATAATCTATTTGGAAAAGGGAGGAGTATTTTAATAGCCTTTTATAAAATTGTGGTTTTTCTTCTTTGATACAGTATAATAACTTGATGAATAGCAGGCTGTACAACTAATAGATCCTACACATAAAATTACTCTGTCAAATTTCTGTAAAAGTTTCTAAATACTTACTCAGTTTTTCACATGTCTTACAGTGAACCAGTAAAAAACAGTTCATACCACTCTTTTTGTGGTTTTTCTTCTTTGATACAAGAACTTGATGAATAGCAGGCTAATAAGAGTTAGTGTAATGGATAATCTAAAACCATATCTATTAACTGTCCATAGTAATTTATGTAATAATCCATTGGTCTACCATTCTTTACAAAAACAGAATAGATTTTGAACTCCTGTCTGATTTGATAATATGAGTTGGTCATCTCAAAAATATTGGTTCACTGAGTTACATAGATGTTGACCGAAACAATCTCATCAGAAAAAATTTTTGAATATTAAGATGTCAAATTCATGTAGCAAATTAAAATTTTCCAAAATCCTAATTTTTTTATTCAAAGCTCAAATTTAATCATTGAAAAAAATATTATAGACCTGATTCCAGAGGAGGGAAAAAAAGCAGTGTAGGAAGGCAAGGAAGAAACCTCCTCCCCCCCACACTCACACACCAAAGAAGCAATTATAGCAAATACAACTTATCCTGAACATGACGTAAAGAATGCAGAACTTACACTTACATCTGATGAAGAAAAGAGCACACACAGAAGGGTAAAGTGGCAGAGCCATGATCAACTGGGACCCCAGCCCTTTCCCCATCCAAATCCACAGGCAGGAGGAGGAGGGATGGAGTGGGAAAGGGATATGTGCTTAGGAATCCTGCACCCCTGGCCCTGGATATCTGCTCTGGGAAGATGAGTACACATTGCATTAGTCTTTTGTGATTAGTGGGCTGGACACCAGGGAGAGTTGGAGCACTCGGGGAGGCTAAGACTCTAGCCACTAGTGTTACAGGTACACTCTTCACATCCTGCTGAGACCCAAAACAGAGGCAGCAATTTGAAAGATTTGCCATCAGCAGGAAGGGTGCCAGAGGGGTGAAGATTGGATAGAGCAATCTCTGCAGCAGAAAGGGCAGGTGGACAACACTTCCCCAGCCATCCCTTAGCCCAACAGGTGAACAGTTCTTAACCCCTCCCTCAGCCCAACCGGTCAGGAACTCGGGAACCCTAAATGCTCCATTCCTGTCACTGGAGGCACAGCTCAGAGGCACTTCCCTATGCACCCTTTTGCCTGCCTGCATGACCCATCAGCTTCAGACTTTGCAGCTTGGAAAGCAGAGGGAGGCTTCTCAGCCTTCATGGATGGGTCTCAGCCCAACTAGGGAGGTGCCTGCAGGAGCCAGCTCCAAGCACTCCTACCTCCTTACGTAGGCTGGCCAGCCCAGAACCACACACAACACTACTGCTGCTGAATGACCATGTGCCTGAATACCCTGCCCTTTCATTGCTGCTGAATGCCCACATGAGCCCTGATACCACTGTGCAACTGCCTGATGCATGCCTGCCTGAGACCCATGCAACCACCCTTCCCATCCAAATTATCCCAGCAGTGCCACCATCTCTGCAGGGCAGGAAGAATTTGGCCATGCCTACAATGATCCCACTATAAGCACTGTTGCTCTGCTCATATTGCCAGTTGAGGAAACTGCCCTATTTGGTGAACTGAATTAGATCACTGAAGGCAGGCAGCCAGAAAGGCAGCATTACCTATATCCCACCAACAGCAACTGAGGCTCCACCACAAAGAACCAGGAAGAAGAGAGTAAAGAGTCTTGACCTTCAGGGCACCACAGGATACTTACTTCATAAAGCCATTACTCTCCAGACCAGAAGCATAGCAGATCCATCTAATACAAGGGAGGAAAAATAGTCATAAATATGCTCACAGATCTGCAGAAAAGTATTGAAAATCTCAGGGAGGACTTCATCAAAGAGATAGAAGAGTTGGAAAAGAGCCATTCAGAGATGAAGAACACAGTAACTGAAATGAAATATTCAATGGAGGGAATGAATAATAGATTGCTGCAAGTAGAAGAGACTATGAGATGGAAATTAGAGAAGAGGTAAACAGCAAAGCTCAGGAACAAAGAGCAAAAAGAAACTCTAGGAATGAAAGAATGTTGAGACCTGTGTGGTAACTTCAAATGAAACAACATTTGCATAATAGGGGTACCAGAAGAAGAAGAGAAAGACAAAGGGATAGAAAGTCTCTTCAAAGAAGTAATTGCTGAAAACTTCCCCCATCTGGGGAAGGAAATAGGCACCCAGCTCCTGCAAGTACAGAGAGTTGCTAAGAAAAGGAACACCAGGAAGCCAAAACCAAGACAATAATTAAAATGACAAATTTTAAGGATAAGGAAATGTTATTGAAAGGAGCCAGAGAGAGAGGGAGAAAAAAGATTACTTATAAGGGAAACTCCATTAAGCTTTCAGCAGACTTCTCAGCAGAAACTTTACAGGCCAGAAGGGAGTGGCATGAAATATTTAATGTACTGAAACAGTAGGACCTTCAACCAAGAATCCTCTAATAAGAAAGATTATTATTCAAATATGAAGGAGATATTAAACATTTCCAGATAAACGAAGGATGAAGGAATTTACAACAACTAAACTGACATTACGGGATATGTTAAAGAGACTTCTGTAAATGGAAATGTTCTTAAGACTAAACAGTTTCCAGCAGTGAAAATAAGACCACAGTAAAGGAAGTAGACCAATTAATTACCAAACAAGTACGAAATTAAAACAAAGCAAAAGAGAAAAGTAGTAAAACCAACACTACACAAAATAAAAGAATACACAACAAATGCGGATTATGACATTTGATATATAAAGTGTGGAGGAGGAGGAAAAAGAGAAAAGAAGTACTTTTAGATTGTATTTCAAATAGAGTAATCACCAACTTAAGATAGACTTATATAGTCAGGAAACTATCTATGAACCTTATGGTAACCACAAACCTAAAGCCTATAATAGATAACAGAAAAAATTAAAAAAGAGATATACAATCACAACTCTAAAGAAAAGTATCACGTAACAAGATAAGAGCATAAGAGAGGAATACAAAAACATAAGAACTACAAAAACAGCAAGAAAAGAATAAAATGGCAGTAAGTACATATATATAAACAATTACCTTAAATTTAAATGGACTAAATGCACCAATCAACAGTAGCAGAATGGATAAAGAAACAATACTCATCTATATGATGCCTACAAGACACAATTCAGACTCAAAGACATATGCAGATTAAAACTGAATGGAAGGAAAAAGATATTTCATGCAAGTAATAGGGAGAATAAACCTGAAGTAGTAGTACTTATATCAGACAAAATAAACTTCAAAACAAAGAAAGTACCAAGGACAAAGAAGGACTACATGAGGATAAAGAGATCAGCTGAACAAGAGAATATAACCATTATAAATATATATGCACCCAATAGAGGAGGACATGAATATATAAAGCAAATAATAACAGAATTAAAGGGAGAAACAGACTGCAATTCATTCATTTTAGGAGACTTTAACACACCACTCACATCAATAGATCAACCAGACAGAAAATAAATAAGGAAGCAGAGGCAATGAATGATACATTAGATCAGATGGACTTAACAGATGTATATAGAACACTCCACCTGAAAGCATCAGGATACATATTTTTCTCAAGTGCACATTGAATGTTCTCCAGAACAGATCATGTACTAGGCCACAAAAAGAGCCTCAACAAATTCAAAAAGACTAAAATTGTATCAAGCAACTTTTTAGACCACAATGGAATTAAACTAGAAATAAATTACACAGGGAAAATAAAGAAGCCCACAAGTGCATGAAGGATAAACAACATTCTTCTAAATTATCAATGGATCAATGAACAAATCAAAACAGAAATTAACCAATACATGGAAACAAATTAAGATAAAAATACACCAGTCCAAAATTTGTGGGATGTTGCAAAAGCAATTCTAAGATGGAAGTACACAGCCATATAGGCCTACCCCAAGAAACAAGAACAAACCCAAATAAACAGTCTAAACTTAAAATTAATGAAACTGGAAAATAAAGAACAAATGAAACTTAAAGTTAGTAAAATGAGGGACATAAAAAAAATTAGAGCAAAGTTTATAAAATGGAGAAGAATAAAATGATAACAAAAAAATCATTGAAACCAAGACCTGGTTCTTTGATAAAATAAACAAAATAGACAAACCCCCTAGCCAGACTTATCAAGAAAAAAAGAGAGCACTTAAACAAAATCAGAAATAAAAAAGGAATAGTTAAAACAGATACCACAGAAATACAAAGAATTATTAGAGAATTATATGAAAAATTATGTCAATAAATTGGACAACCTGGAAGAAATGGACAAATAACTAGAAAAACACAACCTTACAAGGTTGACAGGAAGAAACAGAAAACTTGGACAGACCAATTACCAGTAACAAAATTGAACTGGTAATCAAAAAAGTCACAACAAACAAAAACCAGAACCATATGCCTTCACAGCTGAATTCTAGTAATCATTTAAAGAAAAGCTAACACCCATCCTTCTAAAAGTATTCAAAAATTATAAGAGGAGGGAATACTTCCACACTCATTCTAAGATTTCAGCATCAATCTAATACCAAAACTAAAGACATTACATAAAAAAGAAAACTATAGACCAATATCTCTGATGAACATAGATGCAAAAATCCTCAGTAAAATATTAGGAAACCAAATTAAAAAATACATCAAAATGATCATCCATCACAAAAAAGTGGGATTTATTCTAGGTATGCAAGAATGGTACAATATTTTTAAATCAATTAATACCCTATGCCACATTAACAAAAAGGATAAAAACCACATGATTATCCCAAGAGATACTGAAAGCATTTGATAAAATTCAACATCCATTTATGATAAAAACTCTCAACAAATGTGTATAGAAGATACATACCTCAACATAAGAAAAGTCATATACAACAAGCCAAAGCTAACATCATACCCTATGGCAAAAAACTAAAATCTTTTCCTCTAAGATAGGAATAAGACAAGAATTTCCACTCTCACCACTTTATTCATAATAGTATTGGAGATCCTAGCCACAGCAATCAATAACACAAAGAGATAAAAGGCACTCAAATCATTGAGGAAGAAGTGAAACAGTCACTCTTTGCAGATAACATGATGTTATATATAGAAAACCCTAAAGATTCCACCAAAACTATTAGAACTAATAACTGGATTCAGCAAAGTTGAAGGATGAAAATTAATACACATAAATCTGTTGCATTCCTATATATTAGAAAAGAACTAGCAGAAAGAGAAATCAGGAAACGAATTCTACTTACCATTGCATCAAAAATAATAAAATACCTAGGTGTAAACCTAACCAAGGTGAAAGATCCATACTCCACAAATTATAAGACACCCATGAAATAAATTAAAGAAGACATGGAAATCTATCCTATGCTCATGGATAGGAAGAATTAGTATTTTTCAAATACATATCCTGCCTAAAGCAATTTACAGATTTAGTGCAATCCCTATCTAAATACCAATGGCATTTTGTAATGAACTAGAACAAATAATCTTACAATTTATATGGAACCAAAAAAGACCCTGAATAGCCAAAGCAATCCTGAGAAAGAAGAACAAAGCTGGGGGTACTAGGCTCCCTGATGTAAAGCAATACTACAAAGCTACAGTGATCAAAACAGTATAGTATTGGCACAAGTACAGACCCATAGATCCATGGATCAGAATAGAGAGCCCAAATATATTCCTACACATGTATGATCAATTAATATAAGATAAAGGAGCAATGAATAGGGAAAAGAAAACCTCTTCAATAAGTGGTGTTGGGAATACTGGACAGCTACATGCAACAGAATGAAATTGGATTATTGTCTAACTCCATGCACAAAGGTAAACTCAAAATGGATCAAATACCTATATGTAAGACATGAAACCATAATACTCTTAGAAGAAAACATAGGCAAAATCTCTTGAACATAAGAATGAGCAATTTTTTTCCTGGGCACATCTCATCAAGCAAGATAAACAAAATAAAAAAATGAACAAGTGGGACTACATCAAACTAAAAAGCTTCTGTACAGCAAAGGACACCATCCACAGAACAAAAAGGCAACCTACAGTACTGGAGAATATATTCTTTAATGTTATATCCGATAAGGGGTTAACATCCAAAATATAAAAATAACTCATATAACTTAACATGAAAAAATCAACCCAATTAAAACCTGGGCAGAGGATCTGAATAGACAGTTCTCCAAAGAAGAAATATAGATGGCCAACAGGCACATGAGAAAATGCTCCACATTACTAATCATCAGGGAAATGCAAATCAAAACCACAATGAGATATCACCTCACATGGTTTAGAACTGTCCTTATCCAAGAGAAGAAATAAAAAGTGTTGAGAAGGATGTGGAGAAAAGGGAACCCTCCTACATTGTTGGTGGGATTGGAAATTGATGAAGCCCTCTGTGCAAAGCAGTATGGAGGTTCCTCAAAATACTGAAAATAGAAATACCATGTGAGCCAGTAATTCCACTTCTAGGAATTTACCCAAAGAAAACAAAATTCCTGACTCAAAAAGTTATATGTACCCCCGTGTTTAACTCCATATTATTTATTTACAATAGACTAGTTATGTAAGCAACCAGAATGCCCGTCAATAGATGAATGGATAAAGAAGGTGTGGTATATATACACAATGGAATATTATTCAGCCATTAAGAAAAAGAAATCATGCCATTTTAAACATGGATGAACCTAGAGAGTATTATGTTAAGTGAAATAAACCAGGCAGAGAAAAACAAATACCATATGATTTCACTTATTTGTGAAATCTAAAAACAAAACAAAACAAAATGAGCAAGATAGCAGCTGACTCATAGACACTGAGAAGTGACTGGTGGTTACCATGAGGGAGGGGCTTGAATGGGTTAGTGGGGAGTGTGAGGTGGATAAAGGCACACAAATATTCTCAATCATAATGTCATTTGGTCACAGGATGGTCACAGGATCATGAAGAATATAGCAAATGATTCCATAACATCTTCCTATATTGACTGATAGCAACCAACTAGTGCGGGTGATGATTTAACAGTATGGGTAACTGAACCACTGTGTTGTTTACTTGCAACCAGTGTAAGTCTGTACATCAACAATACTTCAAAAAATATATTGTCAGTTGTTTTCCATGAAGTAACAGGCTCACTCCATTCATTTTTGAGAAAACACCCACCAAATACCCAATTTTAAGTAATTCTTGTTTGTCAATCATTCTTTCAAGTAAAAATGGTGTTCCATGGAAAAAGTGGCTAGTTCAGCTTATATTAATAGAAATTGCATAAGTACTCTGTCTTGAGACAACGATTCTTTTATGGTATGCAGCTGAAGTGCTTTATGTGTACTTCTCACCTCATCACACAAAATGTACTCAAGGGTTGAGATCTGATAAATTTAATCATCAACATCTCATCAAGGGCATTCTTTTTTTTTTTTTACAATTTATTTTATTTTAGCATCATTAACCTACAATTACATGAGCAATATTGTGATGATTAAACTACCCCCTTCATCAGGTCCCCCCCACCAACCCTATTACAGTCACTGTCCATCAGTGTAGTGAGATGAGAATCACTACTTGTCTTTTCTGAGTGGTACAGCCCCCCCCGTGCCCCCCCACCCTATGTCTGCCTATCGTAATGCCCATTTTACCCTCTTATCCCTCCCTTCCCGCCCTTCTTCCCCAGTCCCTTTCCCTTTGGTAACTATTAGTCCGTTCTTGGGTTCTGTGAGTCTGCTGCTGTTTTGTTCCTTCAGTTTTTTTTTCTTTGTTCTTATACTCCACTCCAAAACACAAACAACAACAAATGTTGGCGAGGATGTGGAGAGAGGGGAACCCTCCTACATTGCTGGTGGGAATGCAAATTAGTTCAACCATTGTGGATAGCAGTATGGAGGTTCCTCAAAAAACTCAAAATAGAAATACCATTTGACCCAGGAATCCCACTCCTAGGAATTTACCCCAAGAATGCAGCAGCCCAGTTTCAAAAAGACAGATGCACCCCTATGTTTATTGCAGCACTATTTACAATAGCCAAGAAATGGAAGCAACCTAAGTGCCCATCAGTAGATGAATGGATTAAGAAGATGTGGTACATATACACAATGGAATATTACTCAGCCATAAGAAAAAAAAAAACAAAAAACAAATCCTACCATTTGCAACAACATGGATGGAGCTGGAGGGTATTATGCTCAGTGATCAAAGGAATTCTTAAATAAAGCTTGCATATTTTAAAAAACTGCTAGGTGTATAGCAGTGAAGACTACGATGACTACTGATAGAGTTTGGAGTCAATGCCTTAACTGTGCTAAGCCACCAGAAGGTTTACAAATAGTATCTTAGTATTTTTATTAAATACTTTTGACCTTGAAGATCCCTTGAAAGCATCCTGTGGATTTCAATGGGTAGAGAGACCACACTTTGAGGACCACTGTCTAGAACATAACCTTTATTAGGGTTGGAAAAAATGGACTATAAAGGCAAAAAGAGGCAATCAAGTGAGAAAGAAAAAGATAGTCCAGGAATTTAGGAAGACACCTGCACAAAACAGCTACTTTTTCCCTAGCTCTTCTAACATTCACTAGTATCTCAATATGGTACTAACAAAAACAATCACTCACAGTCTAGAGAAATAATTGCTTATTCATTACCTGCCTTGTTCTTTTCAGGTATTATGGGTGAACTTTTCTAGCATAAGAAAACACCATCTCACTGCTCATTACCCATGGTCTACAGAAGAAGCTGCATGGCTTCCAAGTACTGTATCAAAAAACATACCTATCCTGATCAGAGAGGTTTCTTTTCAGTCACTCTAATCCAATTCTCAGAAATTGTCCAGAAGGGAAATGACTGCATGACTCCAATATATATTTCTCTTGGTCATATGGACTTTCATATTTTCTATTAATAAGTACTCAAAACTTGTTTATTGAAATGAACTGAAAGATCACATAGCTTAAACATTGATTAGGAAAAGGACCAACTGCAAGAAATTTTAAGATGTATACATAATTTTTAAAACTATCTCTTGAAAGTTAATCAATTAAGAGGCCAAAGTTTCAATATTTAAAAAAATTCACTTGTATGTCCTATAATTAGAGAATTTACTTTCACAAAATCAAAAAAATATAATCCATGAATGTTAAAAATCTGTACTTTCTGTAAATATGACTTGCCATGTGAAATAAAAGAAAGGCTATTCTGACAGTTTCAAATATATTTTCATGTGCTTTGTGCTTTAAAATGATTAAGTGGCTTGGTATACTACATGTCAATCCATACATTAATGATCATTAATAACATTATACTTGGTGTTCTTAGTAGAAAATTTTATATCAGTCTCTCATGATGATAATGTATACTTCTTAAAGTAAAATTTTACAACTGACTTCAGTAGGATTTTTCCCCTATTAAATAGTCTATAAAAATGTTTAATGTCACAAGGCTATATATAGGCTAAAATTCTATTTATTGCATTTTAACAATGGAACTTTTGCCGAATAACTTACATGAGACTGCAGCCCAAAGATTCTTGGAATTGCTATTTAACTTTTCTAATTCACAGCCTTGGCCAAATTCCTGAATAGGTTCAGCATGTAACAAGTCACACCCACACAATGCCTACACAAATGATATAATAATGACAAGCAAGGATGTTCACATATTGGAAGAAAAAAAGAAGCCGCCTCCTTAATATATCTTTGTTTAATGAACTACATAAAGATCACTATTCTGTATTTCAGTATTAATAGTTTAAAAGAAGGTTTCTATGATGTCCTTGCTAAACAGAAATTCCTGCACAAAGCTGAGCATTTCCTGAATTTAAGGGTTACATTGACAACTTGTCAGCATGTTGCAAGTGAAGATGTTATTGAAGACATTTCACTATGTTATACTGCAGTCTTTTTGTGAGGCTCCAAGAGAAAAATTTGTCTCGTTTTGTCTGTTTCTGTCTTAAAGATACCGTCAACCATAACACAAGTGAATTTATGAGCCTCTTTATAATGGCTGCCAGAAATCGTAAGTCTTCATTTTCATCCCACTTCTAAAAGACTTACAGGCCCTTAAGTCATGCATTTGTGAACAACAGAGTGTATTCCTAGCTTCATGTAATCTTTCCTGCTCTAATTTTTATGTTTCCATCATCATTTCCACCTTTAATATTTTCTGGAACAAAGCTGAATATAAATAAATACACATGAATAAATACATATATCAAATTACAAAACAATTATATTTAATGTCTTTAAAGGTTTGCCTGGTGAGATTTCACTTAAGTCAACATTTAAGCATTTATAACTTTGCAATATAAAAGAAATCCAGATCTGTTCTTCTAAAATTAACATCATAAAAATATAATGTAAAATAGGTAAAAGAATATTGTACTTTTAGAAACTAAAAGAAGTGCGCAGAATGCACATGTCTACTCTACAGGTCAGTTCCATAAACACACACCTGACCATAATCCATTAAAGGCTCCTGCTAGTTTTACTCTCCCTAGCACAACTATTCAAATCCTATCTCTTAGTCTTCATATGTCTTCTGTACCAATTCAGTGACTAATCATATTCCACTTTGGTTTGTCCTTTTTGTGTTCTGAAAATGCTTCTCTATGTTTTACATGTTATATTCTATTTTAAAAAATTTTATTGAAATATAGTTTATATACAGTATTATATTAGTTTAAAATGTACAACATAAGTGAAGTGACAAATATTATACATTACTAAATGCTTACCATATGTGTAGTTGCCATCTGTCATCATACAAATATATAATAATATTACTGACTATATTCCCTGTATTGTACTTTTATCCCCAGAATTAGTTTATTTTACGATTGGAAGTTTATACTTCTTTATCCCCTTGTTATAGTTTGTCACACATAGATATCAGGTACTTTAAGATAGTTAATATCTATTTTATATTCATCAATACTGCTTTTACACATGTACATAAACCAGGTGTTCAATAAGTATCTTTCCTTAAAAATGTTTCAGAGCATAATAATCACTGCTCTATTACCATATTTTTCCTGTTTGAAACTAAATCTCAGCCTCCCTGAAATTACTAGTTTCTCCTTATCTTTCTCCCTTAAAACTGTTGTTACTGTTTTCCTAAAGGCTGTTACTTACTGTGTATATGCAATACTTTTCATGTCTTAGATGTTAGGTGTATGAAAGTCAGGAGCTAGACCTGCATAGTTCTTTTCCAAGAATCATATACAATTAAGCACTTAATAAGCAATTTTAATAACAAATGTATGAGTTAATCTTTCTCAATTTTGCTTTCTCCCTTGAGATTTAAGTTCCTTGAAAGCAGGAGTTTCACACAGTCCACATGTCACCCAGGGCCTATCCTTGGCTCTACATTTACACATATGTTGCTTTAAAAGATGATAGATGAATTCATACATGAATTGATACATACATTCTGACTTCAGTTATAGAATTAAGGAATATAGATGAAATCACCAGGGGACAGAAAGCTGTGAACATATCAGCAGGTAAACAGGGAAAGAAGGAAGAACTTTTAAAAAATAAAACTACTTTGATTTAGGCAGCTAATAAACAGCATGCTATATTGTGTCCTAGAGAAATCAGTGAGCCCAGCAGATTGGAAAACCTCGATTATTATAGAAAAGTATAAAGAAATGGGGCTAAAAGTACAATAGAAATAAAAGGAGTAAAATTGGAGCATTATCTTTGTATGTGTTCTTTAACAAGTTTAGAAATGGCACATTTATCAGATTTATATGTGCACACTTTTTGCTGTTTAGAAAAGGAACAAATGTGGAAGAAAGTATTCATTACCTTTCCAAAGGATCCCTGACCAAGAACTTTGAGCAACTCAAACTGTGCAGGATCTGCTTTCTCATATCCTTCCTTAACGTGATGAGTAATAGGGATTTCTTTAACAACTCCTTCATCCTGTAAAAAGAAATTCAAACAATACTCAAATCCAGTTGCAACATCATATGATAGCTCCATTTAAAACGAGAAATAATACCAGAAATAATTTAATACAAAACTCCCTCAGTCTATAAGTTTTACAAGCTACTAGTATTTCCATTTCTTTTTTTTAACATACAGAGATACAACATCAATGCCTCTATAATTTCAACTAAATAGAAGAATATAAAATCTATGCTTTAGCTTTCTCTTCTAACTAGGTAGTGACAGAAGAAACAAAACAACAATTGAGTCTTAAGACACTCACTGGGGTATGAATCATGAGGTGGATGCAAAGAAAGTCAAGAAATAGATAAAATCTTGTAAACTGTAGATCATGTCAAAATATGTGAACCTCAAGAGTTTCACTATACCCTTTGAATTAGTCAGTGGTATACAAGTACTTAAACGTCCAACCAGCTACATCACCAAAAAAGAAACTAGCATAGACAAAAAAAATCTGCAAAGCTCAAACAAGTGTTTCCAGGCCATGTCCCTACTTATATGGAAGCTTTATATATACATTATATGCCAGGTTTCCTACCACCTGGGTCAGGCAGACAGAAAAGAAGCCACCCAAGGTCTTCTCCTTGATGTAGGACTTAGCTCTGATGACTACACTCAAATAAGCTGTAATTCTAGTCCCTAGAGAAGCACAGTAGCTAGGATGAAAAATCCTCAGATGTATTACATATTACAAAATAACAAGACCTGGGTGTATTATCCAACACAACCCTCTAATTATATAGAGGAGAAAAATGAGACCCACAATGTTTAAGTTCACATGACTAGTTAGCACAATGTCTACAAATCTTGGTAACTTTCCATCATACTATATCAATTCTCATCTGGATGGTGAAAATGTTCTCAATCAATTCACCATTTAATTAATTGATTAACCAATGGTGACTGTGTCCAAAGTGGGCAAGAACATAGTCTCAAGTAAGCTAGCCTTCATGGCAGCTAAATAACTTATATGTTACATAGTTAGTCAGACATTCACTCTATCAAGAGGGGTATGTTGGCAATTTTAGGTTTAGCATTAGGAACCACTGATCAGTCAGAAATGAAGAGTCAGCTCTGAAAGCATGTCCATGGATATACATCAAAATAATATTTCACAGGACCCTTATAACTAGCTATAAGACTGAGTTTCCCTTCTGAAGGGGTCTTTCTTAAAAGTCAAGAACCTCTTTTAATGCAAATACATACGATTTGGGCTGACATTTTGGGATATTAAAGTATGGCATTATCTGTATGCACCTCTGCAAGAAAGCATATGTATACCAAAAGCAACATCAGATTGTACACTCTTATTAATATTATGGTTAACTGAGTAGTCTTCAACACATAGCATGAATGTAGTATTGGGCCTCAAATCATGGAATATAATAAAAACATACTTGTTGGACATTTTTTCCATCAGAAAGGACATTGGTAGAAGAATCAATAGACAGTTTTGCTGCTATTTTAGCCTTGGTCTAACCAGCCTTGGACAAATCGAAAACCACTCTACTTCAGTGTTCTCACATGACAGGTTATGTTAGATGGGTCTTTATGGTTCCCTCAAGTCTGTGGTTCTATACTGAACACAATACAGTATTTTTATGTTTAAGAAGGCACTTCAGTTTATGCCGCGTTTAAGATCATCATTATAAATATGGGTCATTATGACATTAGTTTTTTTTAAAATGTTCGGAGCTAGGAAATAGATGCATGCTATTCTAGTTAATTTAACTGAACGAAGCAAGTCTTCCAAATGAAAATATTTACCCAACACCTTATCTTCTCTTAATTAAAATACATATATGCCCATCCTTTAAAAATGAAATGTCTTTCAATTTACAGCAGCATTACCCTAAAAAGTTTCCAACACGAAAATGCTACTAGATTACAAAAGACCATTTTCCCAGTAGATAGCCACCATAAAATATTGTTACACTATGTCCTAACAACTTACTACCTTGTCTGTCTTCCTCAATAGCCTGTGAACTTCCTGAATACAAGTATTGTATCTGCATTACTAAAACTTAGCACATTACTTGTTTGATTTTATGGGAGCAGAAGCCAAAGAAATCCACCCAATTTCATGAAAGGGGGAATGAAGAAAAACTTACTTTTATAAATAAATATTTTAAAGGTAAAGGTAGCAAGTAAGAATCCCAAAATTATTTTTAAATATCTTAAAAAAAAACAGAAAAATATGTATCCAGAATTCATTTTTCTAAATATATAAAAGAAACAGGGAAACAGGAGATTCATTCCACAAAATGGAATTGTGTCAATCCTCAGTAGAACTGACTTTGTGATATTTCTGATTTAATAAGCATTTTGCCTTTGAATGTGAGGAATATACATGAATATCTCCCCAGATTACTCATGACAGGTATTTTATTACAGTGTGTTGTACTCAACACGAATGAAGATAATAATGACTTCAGCATTTGTGCTTCTAGTAAAATGCTGATACTGATTTACTGTTTGGCCATCTGCCTTTTCTAATAAAGTCTTATGTTCCTAGGCAAACAACTACTAAATTATGGCGAGCTTGCCTTCTAGTAGACAGTAGTTTACAATAACTTGGCTGCAAATAAAAATCACTTGAGAAATAAATATTTATTAAATATACCTGTTCAAGTCCCACCCTCAGAAATTATGGTTCATCATAACTAGGGTGGGGCTCAAGCATGTGTATGTTTTGACACCTCTGCAGATGATTCTGATACATGGTTAGGATAGAAAAATACTACTGACGTGCTTCTAAGATATACATAGTTATATATATATATATATACACACACATGAATTGATACAAACATATACATGCAGATATAGATATGGATACAAATATACACACATATATACATACATACAGAGCCTACTAGGAAGTGTTTTATCATTTGCATGCCACTGGCTCTTTTTAACTGTCAAATTATCTGATATCCTCCTGGGTCATCACTTCCAATATTGGTACTATTTCATCTGTTCCCCTTCCCATTCTTGTCTATTTCTTAACATTCCTCAGCCTCCCCAAGGCTGTATTTATTGATGTTTACTATTAAAATATTCCTTTATTTGTCATCTTCAACTCGCCTACCTTCCTCCACCTCACTTTCTTCTTCTGCTTCTCCACCACTCCAAAAGCTTGAGAGTGACAGCAATCTAACTCAAAAAAGATGGTAATGTACTTATCAGTGATCCATTTTTTTTCCTAAGAGTGAATCATTTTCAAAAATCTTCCCTATCCTAGCATAATAAAGTTGTGATATACCACCTTATCTTCCTAAATATACACTCTCTTCTCTTTAATTATTCCCTCATTCAAGAAATCAACAACATTCATGAAGTACATGCCATATATTAGGCTTTACACTACATATTGGGGAAACAAAGATAAAATAGGGACTTGAGTATAGTGAATATTGTCAGAAATATCATATCCCTTAATGAAACAAAAAGGTATATAATATGTTACGGGCTGAATTGTGTCCCCTCAAAATTCATATGCTGAAGTCTTAATCCGCATTACCAAAATGTGACTATTTGGAGACAGAGCCTTCAAAGAAGTAATTAGGGTAAAATGTGATGATGAGGGTAGACCCTAATCCAGTATGAATGGCATTTCCTTTTTGTTTTTTTTGGAATTCTACATAAAAGTGAAACCATATAGTACTTGTTTTTCTCTGCCCAGCTTATTTCACTTAGCATACTAGCCTCTAGGTACGCCCATGTTGTGAGTGGCAATGTCATTTTTTATGTGTGAGTAATATACCACTGTTTATATATACCCTATCTCCTTTATCTATTCATCTTTTGACAGACACTTTGGTTGCTTCCATATCTTGGCTACTATAAATAATGTAGCAATAAACATAGGAATTCATATATCTTTTTTAATCAGGGATTTTGTTTTCTTCAGGTAAATTCCCAGAAGTAGAATTGCTGGGTCATATGGTATTTCTATTTTTCGTCTTTTGAGAAACCTCCATACTGCCTCCTACAATGGCTAGAATGATCACCATTCCCAAGAACAGAGTAGGGAGGTTCCCTTTTCTCAATATCCTTGTGAATATTTGTTATTTCTTGTCCTTTGGATAACAGCCATTCCGACTGGTGCGAGGTGATATCTCATTGTAGTTTTGATTTGCATTTCCCTGATGGTTAGTGATGTGAAGCATCTTTTCATGTTCCTGTTGGCCATCTGCATGTCTTCTTTGGAAAAATGTCTATTCAGATATTCTGTCCATTTTTTAATTGGGTTGCTCTTTTAGTGTCATTTGTACAAGTTCTTTATATATTTTGGATATTAGCCCATTATCAGATATGTCATTTTCAAATATATAGTCCCATACAGCAGGCTGCCTTTATGTTTTCTTGATAGTATTCTTTGTTGTGCAGAAGCTTTTTAGTTTGATGTCACCCCACTTGTTTACTTTTTGCTTGTTTCCCTTGCCCAAGGAGACATATCCAGAAAAAAAAAAATTACTCATGATTATATTCAAGATAGCCCTTCCCATGTTTTCTTCAGAGTGTTATGGTTTCATGTCTTACATTTAGGTCTTTAATCCATTTTTCTACTTTTGTGTAGGTTTTAGACAGTTATCTAGGTTCATTCTCTTATGTGTAACTGTCCAGTTTTCCTAACATCATTTATTGAAGAGAGTCTTTAGCCCACTGTAGAGTCTTGCCTCCTTTGTCACATATTAATTGAACACATATGCATGGATTTATTTCTGGGCTCTCTATTTTATTCCATTAATCCATGTGTCTATTCTTGTGCAAATACCATTCTGCTTTAATCACTGTAGCTTTGTAGTATAGATTGAAATCAGGGAGCATGAAATCCCCAGTTTTGGGCTTCTTTCTTGAAATTGCTTTGGCTATCCAGGGTCTTTTGTGGTTCTATATGAATTTTAGGATTATTTTCTCTAATCCACTGAAAACTGCCATTGGTATTTTTATGGGAATTGAATTGAATCTGTAAACTGATTTGGGAAGGATGGCCATTTGAACAATATTAATTATTCCTATCCATGAACATGGTATATATTTCCATTTATTTGTGTCTTCAATTTCTTTCATCAGTGTCTTATAGTTTTCAGAGTACAGGTCTTTCACCTCCTTGGTTAGGTTTACCCCCAGGTATTTTATTCTCTCTGATGCAACTGTAAATGGAACTGGTTTCCTGATTTCTCTTCCTGTTAGTTCACCGTTAGTATATAAATATGCAACAGATTTCTGTATATTGAGTTTGTATCCTGCAACTTTTTGAAGCCAAAAATTAGTTCTAATACTTTCTTGGTGAAGTCTTAGAAATTTCTAATACAGCACCATGTCATCTGCAAATAGTGACAGTTTTACTTCTTCCTTACCAATTTGGATGACTTTTATTTCCTTATCTCTGACAGCTGTGGCCAAGGCTTCAGTACTATTCTGAATAAAAGTGGTGAGAGTGTACACCGTTTTCTTATTCCTGATCTTAGAGGAAAATTTTTCAGCTTTTTGCCAATGAGTTTGATGTTAGCTGTGGGTTTGTTGTATATGGTCTTTATTATGTTGATGTTATGTTCTCTCTACACAAAATTTGTTGAGAATATTTATCATGAATGGATGTTGAATTTTGTCAAATGTTTTTTAGCATCTACTGAGATGATCATATGGTTTTTATCCTTCCTTTTCTGAATGTGGTGCATCACACTGATTGATTTACAAATACTGTATCATCCTGCATCCGTGCAATAAATCCCACTTGGTTGCAATGGATGATGCTTTTGATGTATTTTTTATTTAAGTTTGCTACAATTTTGCTCAGGATTTTTGCATCTTTGTTCATTAGAGATACAATATGACTGATGTTCCTATAAGAAGAGGAGTTTAGGACTCAGAAAAACACAGAGGAAAAACCATATGAAGGCACAGGTGAAAGAACAGAGCCACAGTAATCCAAAGAGAGAGGCCTTAGAAGAAACCAACCCTGCCAACACTTTAATCTTGGACTACTGGTATCCAGAATTGTAAGAAAATTAATTTGTTAGGTCACCCAGTCTGTGGTACTTAGCTATGGAAACTGTAGCAAATTTATATATAATACCTCATCATAGTTGATCTGCATAAAGAAAATCGCTAGTGTGAAATTAAAATTTAATACCTTTGAATAGAGACCACTATTGTTTCCAACATCAGATATCAAATCTGAGGCAAGGATCACTGAGTTAGATTTTTCACTGAGCTTGACAGTAATTGTTGATAAATAGAAAAACTGTGAAGGTTCAAACACAACCTAAATAGTATGCTCTAACTTCTAGAATGTGTGACCATATTTTTAATTCAGAGGGCCAATAATGCTGCAATACTGAAAAAATATACTGACATAGTACAAAAAATTGACAAATACACTACTCCTCCATTCATCTGACAACGGATTTTATTAGGAGATGGAAATAACCTGTTAATCAGAAAGAGAAAGAGCTTATGACAATCCATTAGGAAATCATACTACATAACTTTATTGCAATAATTCCATAGGACTGTGGAATTAAGCAAAGATACATACAGAAAACAAGTCAAAATAAAACATGGATTTTTTTTTCAGAAATTAGAAAGATGCTTTTGTGCTGACTTTATTGTTTAATTGCAACTTTTGAAATACATTTGAAATGCTTCAGTTATTATAAGTTTACCATGTTGGATCTTTATTATCTGTAAATCAGATAAAACTGAAGATAAGTTAAATTTATGGTCTCCATTTTCAAGAAACGTCAATTATCTGTGAAAATACATGCATTTAACATTCTAATTTTGTCTTTAGTATTGAACTGTGGTTTAAAAAGTAATCTATACAGCAGTGTTAGATGCAATTCTTTGATTAGTTTTACAAGTTTTTCAAGTGTGAATTTTAATAAAAAGCTCACTTTTAGACCCAAAATAGAACTTCTGTTGGGTTAATTCTTGAAGATACTATTTTTTTCAGTTTTAAATTAGTAAAGAAGCTAGGTTTTATGAACAGAAGAAGGGCGGGAAGGGAGGGATAAGAGAGTAAAAGGGGCATTACGATTGGCAGACATAGGGTGGGGGGGCACAGGGGGACTGTACAGCTCAGAGAAAAAACAAAACAAAACATGGATTTTTAAAGACTAAATTTTTTGGTTTTATGGAAAAATACAACATCCATCTGTTCAAATACTTGCTTTATTTGTGAGTTGATAGGCCATCTGATCATCCTGAAATTCCAAGAAGAATTTAGTTGTGGGTTTGTTAAACATACTATGCAGAGATATGAAAAAGCAGTTTGATATGCCTTCTCATGCAGTGAATAATTCAAGGTCACTGAAAACCAAACCAAGTGCCAGCCTATCTTGAAAGAAGGCTATATATTGTAATAGTAACGTAAATGTCGGAACACCACCAAGGTGATCTCAACACATTGAATGACAGACACTGTAGAGAGTAACTACAGATATTAAAGTCCACAAAACTATCAATTTATATTGATGACTGAAAACCAAAAAAGTGTGGTAAAATAGTTCTCACTTGGGTTGGTTTATTCTAGCTACTAGGGTCAACCCTTTAGTTGCTGCATCTATAAAATGGGAATAAAAATCTGCCTTATCCATTTCACATCTCAGTTATGAGAGTCAAATGAGAATACTGAAAACCACAGAACATATATCAAATTGAAGTTATCAAACTTATTTATACTATTTATCTGTGCATTCCTCATGGTATACCATACAACTCTACTTTATAGTGGCTGTCCATCAATAAATAGGTGAACAAAAATGGTTAATCTAATAGTTTTGTATAACTATAGTATAAGGGTTCCAAATTATAAAAGAAAATCTAAATTAATAAAAAAGCAGAAGTAAGCACCAACTTTGCAAGGGAAGAAAACGTGAAGTATGGCAAGATTAAATGTCCATTAGAATGGAAAGACAAATACAGGAAAGAAAAATATGCCATATAGGAAGCAGGTCCTCCAGTTTAAAATACTCCCTACTTACAAGTACATATGAATTTAAGTAAAACACCTTTGTAAAAGAGTAATTTTTTTAAAAGATTCTTATGAGATATATATATATAAAAAAGTGTTTCTAAAATTATAAACTTAGGGCTTAAAAGTACTGGGCAATCAGTTTTGCTTTTTTGAATACATTTTCAGTTAAATGTAACAGATTTTTGGGTAATAAAAAAATATAAATCAATTTAGTGGCTAAACATATTGTTGACCTTGTGCTAATGGAATAAACAAAAAATCTAATTTTTATGTGAGTCTTCTTTTGAAATTCTTACAATACTGGTAGAATTAAAAATATGTATTTTATTTCAGGGAATAACAATTCCACACAAAGATTAAAAGTAAACATAAATCAATATAAAACTACCAAATATTAGGTATCTATACTTATTCTGACAACATAAAAATTAATTCATGTCATTCATCTACTAAAGAAGAATCATAACATATTTTTCCTAAGCTGGACATTGTTGGTAGACGCAGGGGATAAGGTGGTAAAATATGGTATCAGACATAGTTTCTCAGTGACCTGTTACTTAATAATTACCAAATATTAAGGCCGTCTTTAGAAATGGAACAATTCCTCATAACAAATCTAGACATATTAAAATTATACCAACTAAGATTTCAGCTTTGCTAGTCATATGCTAGATATATATATGAAGTGTAGGAAGCAGTTTATTTAATTTTGCTTGTTTTAACAAATTGAAGAAAAGACATCAAATGACAAATGAAAATCTAAAGCTACAATAACTGAGATGGAGTGGATTGGCTGTCCAAATCAATCAAATCAGTCAATGCAGCATCAGATAATAGAGGAAACACCGAAAATTCAAATTTAAAGTATCAGTGCATCATAGAGCAGTTTCTTCAATCTTGTATTTTTTTTTAAAGCCAACCACAGAAAAACACATAGCTGCTAGCATCACACTGGAACAGGCAACCGTAAACAAACAAAAAAGCCTATATATGAAAACATTAAACAAATTGATATTAAATTTATATGCTTAGTGTTTTTTATCACTCATATCATTCAACAGAAATAAAAAAAGTAAGTAACCATTACACAGCAAAAATACATTGTTTAAATCCAAATAACTTATGCCACAGACCAAATCAAATGCTTGTAAGTAATTCTAGGTCCCTTATTCTCTAAAACTTCAGACTCTCCTTTCTAGCCACTGATGTTGATTACCTAATGTAAATCATATTAAAATCTATAATTGTATATTTTTATTGTATTTCTATTAAAAATGTACTTCCTGACTCATATTTTATTAAGATTAGAAATGTATTTGACAATAACCATATGTATATGTTTACGTGTTTATGTTACCTACAAATGTACACATGCACACCTTTTATTTATTCCTCCTGTGCTGTGGTACATGGTATTTCCCTGTTAATTTATCAATAATGAAATACACCCTTCCTTACTGCCTTTTGTATTTCCTTACACTTCATCTTTTATAAACTAGCAACATAAATATCAATTTGCCTTTTAGTTCCTATGATCTGTAAATAAAGCTCTAGATGATTTTGATAGAAACTTAAATTTAGTTATATTTCTTATTAGCATATAAGTTATTAAGTAAATTTCAAAAGTTAAAATGACTGCATTTATCTCTCATTAATCAGAACTGAGATTATTGTTACATAACTATCTACAGAGAAAGTTGATTTTTACATAAAACATTTAAAAGAGGAGTCTTGGACAAACCTAATTTAAAACTCTCTGCTATTTCCCATCTAAGGAAAATCCACTTATGAACTACTTTCAGGAGGAAAAATAGACATCAAGTTTGGTTTTATCTACAACCAAATAAGAAAAGGATGGTGCTTTCCTTATTTTCTACTTCTTTGAATCTATACATCATGCAACTGACATAACATGAAGCACACTGGACCCATTAAGTCTTAATTCTGGATCTTGTTTAGTTTTATGACCTAGTATAAATCACAATTTCTCCATATCTCAGTATACTTATCTACACATGAAGGCATTATCAAATACTATCTTTGAAGCTCTTATAAGGGTAAAAAAGTCTACAACTGTATGAAAATATCTACAGAAATGACAATCATAAAATAACATAAATGGGGATATCTACCTTAGTCAGACCCTCCCTAAAATCTTCAGAACATCTTTCTGTACAACTAGATATTGTAAATTGAGAGACTAGTAGTGTACAGGCCTGGCACAGAATGGCCTAATAGCTAAGCAGTCTCTGAAACTAGTTAGAAGCTTCTGCAATAACTTAGATGTAATCCTTTTTCAAAACCTTAGTGGATTTTAAATGACTTCAGGTTAACCTTGTAATTAGTATTTTTAGTTAGATCTCCTTTCTACCCTAAAGTTGAAGATAATCTTATTTAGTTTAGCTCAGAGGATCCTGTATTTTAAGTAATCCAGTTACTGATATACCGTTATGTTAACATTTTATCCATTCCACTTAAAATGGGTGAATTTCATGTTATGTAATTTATACCTCAACAAAGTTGTTTTAAAAAAATTCATGTATAAGAATTTTTGGGAGGAAAATCTGACCTTTATTTTGAACTTCCATTGTTTTATTAACAATTAAATTTATTATTATTAACTTACCAGAATAAATTGCTTTAACTGACAGAAGATTTTCTCTTTTCCCAATATTCTCTTTCCTTATATTCTAAAAATTTTGCTTCGTAGGTTAACATGAGTACTTACTTGGCAAGAATCTGCTTCTCCCTCTTCCATTGGCTCATCAACCATATTAAGACCATTCACCTGAAAAATATTGTTCAAAAACTGAAGTTCAAATGTATTAGAATAAGAGTAATAATAAGTAAGAAAAATATAACCCTAGGCATTTCCCTTCACAGTCTAACAAAATCCACTTAGTGAAACACAAAAGTATAAAGGACACATAGAAGGTTCTTAGAAAAGGGACTTATTAGTATAGTTTCCATATTGCCCTTGAGAATCCTTGAATTTCACAGATGTATGTTTCATTTCATATTGTTAATGAGCCTTGATATGGTGAACATATAATGAACATATGACCCATTTTTTCATTAGGACTGTCCTTAAATATTTATGAGGAGACAGGAAAAAAAATGTCACAGAAGAAATCTGTTGTGGGGATATAATAAAAAATGAGAAGAGTTTTCTATATTTGAACAATTGTCAATTTCTTTCCATTGATTCAGTTCAATTAAATTTTGAGTTACCCTAGAGAAGAGTAAAATGTAGGAGAAAAATGTAAGTGGCCATGAAAATAAAATTATTTCAACACAGGAAGCTCAGTGGGTAATAATACACTTCAAGCCCTACTTCAGGAAAAAGTAAGTGTGGAAGACGTAGACCAAAGGTCTGCGAGCTCTAGATCATGGGCCAAACCTGGACCACCCACTATCTCACTCAAACAGCAGAGTTGATCAGTTGTCAGAAACTCTATGCCTGAAAACCCTAAAATATTTATTATTTGGCCCTTTACAGAAAAAATCTGCCAACAGCTGATCTAAGATGTTCAAAAATTAAGCAACATCAAGATGGTCTAGAAAAAATGTTATCACAGAGAAGTAAAAAAAGAAGAAGAAGAGGAAGAAAGTACAATAAGTAGAGCTTCCGGTGACAACCAAGGTGGAATAAGACTGTCTATTCTCTAATTATAAACTAGAAACTTTGCACAAAATACAAAAATTACTACCTGAGGACTCTGAAAATTAAACAGCAGCAAGCTTGTTGAGAAAGATCAAAATATGAAGAACCAGTACTGTGGTGAGTTTCCTCTGTTAATTTTATATCTTTATTTCCTGACTTTAACCCTAGGAGAGGATGAGGCATGGAATTCCACAGTGGGCATTAAAATTTCCAAAAGAAACTACACATTCTAGAAAGATGACCAGGAAACAGTGCCCTTTTGAGCTGGTGAGCATAAGAAAAACCCCAAGCTTTCTTTTCGCCACTATTTTGCTTTTTTGTCTCCCAGTCCTGCTCCAGGGCAAGCCACCATCAAGAAAAAACCTCTCTGTCACAAGAAAAAACAAGAGAAGAGTCCTGTAAGATAAATATGGGGGTATCCCTATTTTTTTTTCTTTCCTTTACTTCACCTCAAGGGCAGTTCCAATAGAGCAAAGCCATGTGACAACACAAAAGGCTACTCTGAGAGAAACTTGTATTTTTGGTCAGAGAAAAACAGAAAAAGGACCCATGGAAATGAGAATCCATAGAAGAAATTTTGGAAAAGATAGAATGGGTGAAAGAAATCCCCTAACTCTGAATATGAACAGACATAAGTCCTGGTCTCAACAACAAACTGAACATGTGTGGAATAGAACCGAAAAAGACTAGATCACATACTAGATCACAAAGAAAACCTCAATAAATTGAAAAATACTGAAATTTTATAAAGCAGCTTCTCAGACCACAATCATACAAAACTAGAAATAAATTACACAAAAACAAAAAAGCCTAGAAACACATGGAGCTAAGCAACATGACCCTAAATAATTAATGGAACAATAAACAAATTAAAACAGAAATCAAACAATACATGGAGACATATTTTAGAAAACCAAATTCAAAAAACTAAAACTAAAAAGCCCAAAATCTGTGGGATAAAATGAAGGCAGTTCTAAGAGGAAAGTACATAGCAGTACAGGCTTCTGTCAAAAAACAAGGACAATCCCAAATAAACAGTCTAAACTCACAACAAAAAACTAGAATAAGAAAAAATGAAGCCTAACGTTAGTAGAAGGAGAGACATAATAAAGAACAGAGCAGAAATAAATAAAATAGATAATAAAACAATAGAAAAAACAATGAAACCAGGATCTGATTCTTCGAGAAAAAAAACAAATTAGATAAACCCCTAGCCAGACTTAACAAAAAATGGGTATAAACAAAATCAGAAATGAAGAAGGAATAATCACAACAAACAGCACAGAAATACAAAGAATTACTAGAGAACACTATGAAAACTTATAATCCAATAAATTAGACAACCCAGAGGAAATGAACAACTTTCTAGAAAAAACAACCTCCCAAGACTGATGTGGGAAGAAACAGAAAATTTGAAGAGAACAATTACCATCAATGAAATTGAATTGGTAATAAAAACCTCCAAAAAAAACAAAATGCCACCTCCAGATGGCTTCACAACAGAATTCTACCAAACATTTAAAGAAGACTAATATCCATCCTACTTAAAGTATATTGTAAAAAGTAGAAGAGGAGGGAATACTCCCAAGCTCATTCTAGGAGGCCAGCATCACTCTAATACCAAAATCAGAAAAAGACAGCACAAAAAAAGTAAACTATAGACCAATATCCCTGATGAACAGGTGTAACAATACTCAACAAAATTTTAGAAAACCAAATTCAAAAATATATCAAAAAGATCATCCATCATGACCAAGTGGGATTTATTCCAGGAATGCAAGGATGGTACAATATTCATAAATCAGTTAATATCATACACCACAGTAAAAGGATAAAAATCACATGAACAGATTATCTCAATGCTGAAAAAGCATTTGACAAAATTCAACATCCATTCATCATAAAAACTCTCAACAAAATGGGTATTGAGGGTATGTACTTCCACATAATAAAGGCAATATATGACAAACCCACAGCCAACTTCATACTTAATAGTGAAAGCTGAAAGTTTTTCCTTTAAGATGAGAAGCAAGACAAGGATGCCCACTCTCCCCACTTTTATTCAAAACTGTACTGGAGGTACTAGCCTTGGAAATCAGAAAACACCAGAGATAAAAGACATGCAAACAGGTAAGGAAGAAATTAAACTGTCACTATTTGCAGATTACATGATATTATATATTGAAAACCCTATTAACTCCACAAAAACCTATTAGAACTAATAACTTAATTCAGCAAAGTTAGAGGATACAAAGTTAATAAACAGAAATGTTACATTCCTATATACTAACAATAAACCAGCAGCAAGAGAAATCAGGAAAACAACTCCATTTACAATTGCATCAAAAATAATAAAATACCGAGGAATAAACCTAACCATGAATGTGAAAGACCTTTACTCTGAAATCTGAAAGACATTCATGAGGGAAATTACAGAACATACCAATAAATGGAAATCTATCCCATGTTCACGGATATGAAGAATTAATACTGTCAAAATGGTCATCTTGCCCAAAGCAATTTATAGATGCAATACAATCCTACCAAAATACCAACACTTTACAATGAAATAGAAGAATTAGTTCTAAAATTAATATGGAACCACAAATGATGTCAAATAGCCAAAGCAATCCTGAGAAAGAACAAAGCTGGGGGATTATGCTCCTTGACTTCAAGCTCTACTACCAAGCTACAGTAATCAAAACAATTTGGCACTGGCACAAGAACAGAACAGAAAGTCCAGATATAAACCCATGCATATATGGTCAATTGATATATGATAAAGGAGGCATGAATATACAGTGGGGAAAAGACAGTCTCTTCAACAGCTGGTGTGGGTAAAACTGGACAGCAACATGTAAGAGAATGAAATTGCATTATTGTCTAACTCTATAAACAAAGGTAAACTTGAAATGGATCAATACCTGAATATAAGTCATGAGACCATAAAACTCTTATAGGAAAACATAGGCAAAATTCTCTTGAATATAAGCATGAGGAAATTTTCCTGGATGCATCTCCTCAGGCAAAGGAAACAAAATCAAATATGAACAAGTGGGACTATATCAAACTAAAAAGCTTCTATACAGCAAAGAACACCATCAGCAAAACAAAAAGGCATCCTACAGTATGGGAGAATATATTTGTAAATGTTGCATTTGATGAAGGGTTAACATCTAAAATATATAAAAAACTCATATGCCTCAACTCTCAAAAAAAAAAAAACCATGATTAAGAAATGGGTGGAGGTCCCGAAAAGACACTTCTCCAAAGAAGAAATACAAATCGCCAATAGGCACATAAAAAGATACTCCACATCACTAATCACCAGGGAAATGAAAATTAAACCAGAGTGAGATATCACCTCACACCAAATAGGATGGCCACTATCCAAAAGAAATAACAAATGTTAACAAGGATGTTGAGAAATGGGAACCCTCATACACTGTTGATGGGAATGTAAATTGGTGCAACTTCTGTGGAAAGCAGTGTGGAGATTCCTCAAAATACTAAAAAATAGAAATGCCATTTGGCCCAATAATTCCACTCCTAGAAGTCTACCTGAAGAAAATAAAATCCCTGATTTGGAAAGATATATTAACCCCTATGTTTATCATCACACTATTTGCAATAGCCAAGATATTGAAGCAACCTAAGTGTCCATCTATAGATGAATGCATAAAGATGTGGCACATATACACAAAAGAATATTATTCAGCCATAAAAAGAAAAGTACTCCTGCAATTTGCAACAACATGGATGGATCAAGAGGGTATAATGCTCAGTAAAATACACCAGTTGTAAAAGACAAATAGCGTATGACTTCACTTATTTGTGGAATATAAAGCAAAGCAAAACGGAAGGAATAAAATAGCAGTAGACTCACACACACAGAAATGACTAGTTGTTACCAATGGAGAGGGGTTGTGATGTGGAGGGGATAGGGATAAACTGGCACAATAATTTGAAATCACAATGGAAGTTGGTCATGGGTCAATAGTACAGCATGGAGAATATAGTAAGTAATTCTTTTTTTTATAATTTATTTTGGTATCATTAATCTACAATTACATGTGCAATATTATGGTTATTAAACTACACCCTTCATCAGGCCACCCCCACCAACCCAATTACAGTAACTACCTCAGCGTAGTGAGATGCTATAGAATCACTACTTGTCTTCTCTGAGTTGTACAGCCCTCCCCATGCCCCCCCAACATTACATCTGCTAATCATAATGCCCCTTTTTCCCTCTCATCCCTCCCTTCCCACCTATCTTCCCCAGTCCCTTTCCCTTTGGTAACTATTACTCCGTTCTTGGGTTCTGTGAGTCTGCTGCTGTTTTGTTACTTCAGTTTTTTTCTTTGGTCTTATACTCCACATATGAGTGAAATCATTTGATACT
>JAQQAC010016209.1:65832684-65982230 GCA_029783875.1 Phataginus tricuspis
CCAGTCCCTTTCCCTTTGGTAACTATTACTCCGTTCTTGGGTTCTGTGAGTCTGCTGCTGTTTTGTTACTTCAGTTTTTTTCTTTGGTCTTATACTCCACATATGAGTGAAATCATTTGATACATGTCTTTTTAGGCTTGGCTTATTTCACTGAGCATAATACCCTATAGCTCCATCCATGTTGTTGCAAGTGGTAGGATTTGTTTTCCTCTTATGGCTGAATAATATTCCACTGTGTATATGTACCACTTCTTCCTTATCCATTCATCTACTGATGGACACTTAGGTTGCTTCCACTTCTTGGCTATTGTAAATAGTGCTACGAAGAACATAGGGGTGCATATGTCTTTTTTCAAACTGGGCTGCTGCATTCTTAGGGTAAATTCCTAGAAGTGAAATTCCTGGGTCAAATGGTATTTCTATTTTGAGTTATTTTGAGGAACCTTCATACTGCTTTCCACAATGGTTGAACTAATTTGCATTCCCACCAGCAGTGTAGGAGGGTTCCCTTTTCTCCACATCCTCGCCAACATTTGTTGTTGTGTTTGTGTTTTGGATGTTGGCCATCCTCACTGGTGTGAGGTGATATCTCATTGTGGTTTTAATCTGCATTTCTCTGATGTTTAGCGATCTGGAGCATCTTTTCATGTGCCTGCTGGCCATCTGAATTTCTTCTTTAGAGAAGTGTCTATTCATGTACTCTGCCCATTTCTTAATTGGATTATTTGCTTTATGTTTGTTAAGGTAAGTGAGTTCTTTATATATTTTGGATGTCAACCCCTTATCAGATACATCATTTATGAATATATTCTCCCATACTGTAGGATGTCTTTTTGTTCTACTGATGGTGTCCTTTGCTGTACAGCTTTTCAGCTTGATATAGTCCCACTTGTTCATTTTTGTTTTTGTTTCCCTTGCCCGAGGAGATATGTTCATGAAGAAGTCACTCATGTTTATGTCCAAGAGATTATTGCCTATGTATTTTTCTAAGAGTTTTATGGTTTCATGACTTACATTCAGGTCTTTGATCCACCTTGAGTTTACCTTTGTGTATGGGGCTAGACAGTAGTCCAGTTTCATTCTCTTACATATAGCTGTCGAGTTTTTCCAACACCAGCTGCTGAAGAGTCTGTCATCTCCCCATTGTATATCCAAGGCTCTTTTATCAAATATTAATTGACTGTATATGTTTGGGTTAATGTTTGGATTTTCTATTTTCTTCCACTGGTCTGTGGATCTGTTTTTGTGCCAATACCAAATTGTCTTGATTACTGTGGCTTTGTAGGAGAGCTTGAAGTCAGGGAGCATAATTCCCCCTGTATTATTCCTCCTTCTCAGGATTGCTTTGGCTATTCGGGATCTTTTGTGGTTCCATATGAATTTTAGAATTATTTGTTCGAGTTCATTGAAGAAAGCTGTTGGTAGGTTGATAGGGATTGCGTTGAATCTGTAGATTGCCTTAGGTAGTATAGCCATTTTGACAATATATATTCTTCCTAGCCAAGAGCATAGGATTAATTTCCATTTGTTAGTGTCCTCTTTAATTTCTCTTAGGAGTATATTGTAGTTTTCAGAGGACAGGTCTTTCACTTCCTTGGTTAGGCTTATTCCTAGGTATGTTATTCTTTTTGATGCAATTGTGAATGGAATTGTATCTCTGATTTCTCTTTCTGTTACTTCATTGTTAGTGTATAGGAAAGCAACAGAATTCGGTGTGTTAATTTTGTATCCTGAAACTTTGCTGAATTCAGATATTAGTTCTAGGAGTTTTGGAGTGGAGTCTTTAGGATTTTTTATGTACAGTATCATGTCATCTGCAAATAGTGACAATTTGACCTCTTCTTTACCAATCTGGATGCCTTGTATATCTTTGTTTTGTCTGATTGCCATGGCTAGGACCTCCAGTAATATGTTGAATAACAGTGGAGAGAGTGGGCATCCCTGTCTTGTTCCCTATCTTAGATGAAAAGCTTTCAGCTTCTCGGTGTTAAGTATGATGTTAGCTGTGGGTTTGTCATATATGGCCTTTACGATGTTGAGGTACTTGCCCTCTATACCCATTTTGTTGAGAATTTTAATCATGAATGCATGCTGAATTTTGTCAAATGCTTTTTCAGCATCTATGGAGATGATCATGTGGTTTGTGTTCTTCTTTTTGTTGATGTAGTGGATGATGTTGATGGATTTTCGAATGTTGTACCATCCTTGCATCCCAAGGATGAATCCTACTTGATCATGGTGTATGATCTTCTTGGTGTATTTTTGAATTCCGTTTGCTAATATTCTGTTGGGTATTTTTGCATCTACATTCATCAGGGATATTGGTCTGTAATTTTCTTTTATGGTGAGGTCTTTGCCCAGTTTTGGCATTAGCGTGATGCTGGCTTCATAGAATGAGTTTGGAAGTATTCCCTCCTCTTCAATTTTTTGGAAAACTTTAAGGAGAATGGGTATTATTTCATCTCTATATGTCTGGTAGAATTCAGAGGTGAATCTATCTGGTCCGGGGGTTTTGGTCTTGGGTAGTTTTTTGATTACCGATTCAATTTTGTTGCTGGTGATTGGTCTGCTTAGTTTTTCTGTTTCTTGCTTGGTCAGTCTTGGAAGGTTGTATTTTTCTAAGAAGTTGTCCATTTCTTCTAGGTTTTCCAGCTTGTTAGCATATAGTTTCTCATAATATTCTCTTATAATTCTTTGTATTTCTGTGGGGTCCATCATTATGTTTCCTTTCTCATTTCTGATTCTGTTTATGTGTGTAGATTCCCTTTTTCTCTTAAAGACTCTGGCTAGGGTTTATCTATTATGTTCATTTTTTCAAAGAACCAGCTCTTGGTTTCATTGATTTTTTTCTATTGTTTTATTCTTCTCAATTTTATTTATTTCTTCTCTGATCTTTATTATCTCCCACCTTCTGGTGACTTTGGGCCTCATTTTTTCTTTTTTTTTCCAATTTCAGTAATTGTGTCTTTAGACTGTTCATTTGGGAATGTTCTTCCTTCTTTAAATAGGCCTGGATTGCAATATGCTTTCCTCTTAGAACTGCCTTTGCAGTGTCCCACAGAAGTTCTGCCTTTGTCTTGTTGTCACTAGTCTCCATATATTCTTTGATTTCTGTTTTGATTTGGTCGTTAACCCATTGATTAATTAGGAGAATGTTGTTAAGTCTCCATGTATTTGTGAGACTTTTTGATTTCTTTCTAAAATTTATCTCTAGTTTTAAACCTTTTTTATCTGAGGAGTTGGTTGGTAGGATTTCAATATTTTTTATTTTAGTGAGGTTCTTTTTGTGGCCTAGAATGTGGTCTATTCTGGGAAATGTTCCATGTGCACTTGAGAACAATGTGTATCCTGCTGCTTTTGGGTGCAGAGTTCTGTAGATGTCTGTTAGGTCCATCTGTTCTAGTGTTTTGTTCAGTGACTCTGTGTGTTTACTTATTTTCTGTCAGGTTGATCTGTCCTTTGGAGTAAGTGGTGTGTTGAAGTCTCCTAAAATGAATGCATTGCTGTCTATTTCCTCCTTCAATTCTGTTAGTATTTGTTTCATATATGCTGGCACTCCTGTGTTGGGTGTATATATATTGATAATGGTTATATCTTCTTTTTGGACTGACCCCTTTATCATTATGTAATGTCCTTCTTTATCTCTTGCTACTTTCTTCGTTTTGAAGTCTATTTTGTCTGATACAAGTACTGCAACACCTGCTTTTTTCTCTTTGTTGTTTGCGTTAAATATCTTTTTCCATCCCTTCACTTTTAGTCTGTTTATATCTTTGGGTTTGAGGTGAGTCTCTTGTAAGCAGCATATAGATGGGTCTTGCTTTTTTACCCACTCTGTTACTCTGTGTCTTTTGATTGGTGTATTTAGTCCATTTACACTTAGGGTGATTATTGATAGATATGTACTTATTGCCATTGCTGGCTTTAGATTCATGCTTACCAAAGGTTCAAGGGTTGCTTCTTTACTATCTAACAATCTAACTTTACTTTCTTGTTAAGTTATTGTGAACACTGTCTGATGTTTCTTTATCTCTCCCTTCCTATTCTTCCCCCTCCATTCTTTATATAGTATGTGTTTTATTCTTTGTCTTTAGTTAGTATTTGGATGGTCTGCTTTCTTTGGTGTGATTTTAATTTCTTTGGTGACACCTTTTTAGCATTAGGGTTGCTTCCCTCTAGAGCAGTCCGTTTAAGATATCCTGTACTGGTAGTTTATGAGAGGCAAACACTCTCAACTTTTGCTTGTCTGGAAATTGTTTAATCCCTCTGTCATATTTAAATGATAGTCGTGCTGAATACAATATTCTTGGTTCGAGGCCCTTCTGTTTAATTACGTTAAATATATCATGCCATTCTCTTCTGGCCTGTAAAGTTTCTGTTGAGAAGTCTGGTGATAGTCTGATGGGTTTTCCTTTGTAGGTGATCTTTTATCTCTCTCTAGCTGCCTTTAATATTCTGTCTTTATCTTTTATCTTTGCCATTTTAATTACTATATATCTTGGTGTTATCTTCCTTGGGTCCCTTGTGTTGGGAGATTTGTGGGCTTCCGTGAACTTCGAGACTATTTCCTTCCCCAGCGTGGGGAAGTTTTCAGCAATTACTTCTCAAAAGACACTTTCTATCCCTTTTTCTTTTCTTCCTCTGGTACTCCTATAATGCGAATATTGTTCCATTCTGATTGGTCGCACAGTTCTCTTAATATTCTTTCATTCCTAGAGATCTTTTTATCTCCCTCTGCCTCAGCTTCTCTGTATTCCTGTTCTCTGATTTCTATTCCATTAACTGTCTCTTGCATATCATCCAGTCTGCTGTTTAGCCCGTCAATCGTTTGTCTGATTTCTGCATTGTCTTTCCTCACTTCCCTCACTTTCGCCCTCAGCACTTGCACACTTCTCTGTAGATCTGTCAGCATGGTTATGACTTTTATTCTGAATTCTTTTTCTGGAAGACTGTGCATTTCCATCTCTTCAGGCTCCTTCTCTGGGTTTGTCTGGTTGATCTTAGTCTGGATCATATTCCTGTCTTTTCATGGCTATAGAAGTGGTCGCTGGTAGTTGCCACGTATGTCAGCTGGGCTCTTTAAGACCGCCTTGCGAGGTGCTGAGTCCTCTCAGGTGTAGCTACATGCTGTGCGCTTTCCTGTGTATTCTGGTCTCTCTTTTAGGAATAGTTGTATTTGCTGTATTTTCATAGATAAATATAGTGTTGAGAGGAGATTTTTGCCACCCTGCTTACGACGCCATCTTCCCAGAAGTGAACTCTTGATTTTTCTCCAGCTCCTGCTCATCTGGGATCAGCACTGACTGTGGAAAGTGACCACACAGTCCCAAGAGCCACGCACTGCCTCTCCTTGTCCAGGAACCTGGCTGCGCATAAGCAGCGCAGGTGCTTGGAAGGATTCTGCTTCCAAGTAGTCTGCTGCGCATCTAGTCAGTGATTCTGTATCATCGTTCTACATTGACAGACAGCAACTGCACTAGCGGGGGTGAGGATTTCATAATATGGATACCTGTTGAACCACTGTGTTGTATGTTTGAAATCAACATAATATTGCATATTAATGATACTTCAATAAAAGTTTGGTATAGAAAAAGTAACAAATAAATAATAGCAATTTCACTCATATAAAATGATGAGAAGAGGAAAATGTATAGAGACTGAAAGTAAACTAGTTGTGGCTGGAGCTTCCGGATGGGGAGATGGGGGTGATAGCTAAGGAATAAAATATTTCTTTTTGATGTAATAAGAAGAGCTCTAAAAGTGACTATGACGATCAGTGTACATATATATGAATATACTAAAAACCACTTGGTTGTAAATTTTTTCCTTTTTTTTTACCTTTGTGGTTGCCACAGAATATTATATGATTTTCACATTCACAATATATTTATTTACATTTGTGTAGACTGTGATGGTCACCACAATAACTCTAGCTGCCATCTGTTACCTTTCAAAGTTAATACAATGTTACTTACTATATTATCCATGTTGTATATTACATCCCCATGACTTAATTATTTCATACCTTGGAAATTTGTACTTACTAATTTGCTTCACCTATTTTGCCTCCTCAACAGCTTTTCCCTTTGGCAACCACTGAGATATTCCTTACATCAATGAATTTGGGTTTTCTTTTTCGTTTATAGATTCCACATGTAAGTAAAATCATGCAGTATTTGTCTTTCTTGACAGACTGACTCCACTCAGCATAATAACCTCAAGGTCCATCAGTTAATGTTATCACAATATGATAAAATTTCATTTAAGGATGAGTAATGTTCCATATATAATATATATTACATCTTCTTTATACATTCATCCATCAAAGGACACAGGTTGTTTCAATACCTTCACTATTATAAATAATGCTAGAATGAACATAATGATGGATTATTCTTTGAATTAGCATTCTTGTTTTCTTTGGATACATATTCAATAGTGGAAGTGCTAGACTATACTGCAGCTCTATTCTTACTTTTTTGAGGTAACCCATACTGTTTTCTGTAGTGGCTATGTCAATTTACATTTCCACTAACAGTGTATGAGGATTCTCTTTCCCCACATCTACCCCAACACTTGTTCCTTCTTTTCTTTTTAATACTAACCACTGTGGCATGTGTAAGCTCATACTTCATACTGCTTTTGGTTTGCATTCGCTGACAATTAGTGATGTGGAGGCCCTTTCCAGGTGTCTCTTGGCCATCTGCATATCTTCTTTGGAAATATGTCTATTTGGGTCCTCTGTCCATTTTTAATCAGATTGTATGATATTTTGGTATTAGTTGTATGAGTTCTTTATATATTTTTCAAATTAAATCTGCAAATACATTCTTCCATTCACTAGGTTGCCTTTTGCTTTGTTTATGGCTTTCTTTGCTGTGCAGCCTTTTAGTTTGATGAAGTCCAATTTGTTTATTTTGCTTTTGTTTCCCTTGACTTTTGAGTCATATCCAAGAAAAAATTTACTAAGACTGATATCATGGAGCTTCCTGCTTATGTTTTCTTCTAGGAGTTTCAAGTTTAAGGTATTACATTCAACTCTTTAATCCATTGTGAGCTGACTTTTGTATATAAATTAGTGGTCCAGTTTTATTTTTGCATCTAGCTATCAAGTTTCCCAACACCTTTTATTAAAGAAACTGTTTCTACATTGTATATTATAACATTGTTTATTGTACAAAAATTGACCATATGTGTGTGGTTTCTTTCTGAATGTTCTATTGTGTTCCACTGATGTGTTTGTTTTTATGCCACTACAATACTATTTGATTAGTCTTGTAATATAGGTTGAAATCAGGGAACGTCTTCTTTCTCAAGACTGTTTGACTATTCAGTCTTTTGTGATTCTATGCAAATTTTATTATTATTCATTCTAATTCTGTAAAAAATGTATTAGAATTTTGAAAGGGATTGCACTGAAACTCTAGATTATTTTGAATTCTTCCAAACCATGAAATGTAATATCTTTGATTTATGTATTTATGTGTGCATTCTTCAGTTTCCTTCATCAAAGTCATAGGTTTCAGTACAGGTCTTACACCATGGGTAATTTTATTCCTATATATTTCACTGATTTTTTTATACATGGGTTATTTTTCTTGATTTTTGTTCTGATAATTTACTATTACTTCATAGGACATAATGGATTTTTGTATATTAATTTTGTACCCTTCAACATTACTGAATTATTTTAAAGGTATTTTTGGTGTAGTCTTTATATATATAGTGCCATATCATTGGCAAATTGGGAGTTTTAAATCTTCACATTTGGATGCCTTAAGTTTACATTTCTTCCCTATTTTCTGTGGCTAGGAAAAGTGAGGATAGTGGGCATACTTCTCTTGTGCATGACCTAGAAGAAATGCTTTAAGATTTTCACCATTGAGTATGATATTAACTATGGGATTTTCATATATGATCTTTATAATACTTTGATACATTCCCTCTATATCCACTTTATTTAGAGCTTTTATCATAAATGAAAAATGAATGTTTTCAAGTGCTTTTCTGCATTTAATGAGATGATATATTTATCTTTAATTTTGTTAACATGGTGTGATCATGCTGACTGATTTGCAGATGTTGAACCATGTTTGCATCTCTTGAATAAATCTCACTTGTTTATGATGTATCCTTTTAATGTATTGCTCAATTTGTTAATATTTGGTTGAAAATTTTTGCATGTACCTTAATTAGGGGTATTAGCCTATAATTTTATTTTTTTGTGTGTCCCTGTCTGGTTTTGATAACAGGGTAATACTGAACTTGCAAAAATGAGTTTGAAGCTTTCCCTCCTCTTCAATTGTTTGGAAGGTTTTGAGGTTATATATTAAATCATCTTTGAATGACTGGTAGACTTCAAAAGTGAAGCCATGTAGTCCTGGATTTTAGTTTGTTGGGAGGTTTTGTTACTGATTAAATCTTACTAGTAATTGGTCTACTTAGATTTTCTATTTCCTCATGATTCAGTCTTGAAAGATTGTAAATTTTTACAAATTTATCAATTTCTTCTAGGTTGCCCAACTTATTGGTATATATTTGGTCAAATTAGTCTCTTCTAATCCTTTGTGTTTCTGCAGTAAAACTTGCAAATCCTCCTTAACTTTTGGTTTTATTTATTTGACCCTTCTATCCCCTTTTCATAGAGAGTAGGCAAAGGACTCTCGAATTTGTTTATCTTTTCAAAGAACCAGCTCTTACGTTCACTGATCTTTTCTATTGCCTTTTAGTCTCTATTTCATGTATTTATGCTGTGATATTATTTCCTTTATTCTAAGTTTGGTCCTTGTTTTTCTTTCTGAAGTTCTTTAGTGTAAAATTAAATTTACATTGGACTTCTTATTTCTTAAGGTAAACGTGCATTGATGTGAACTTCCCTTTTAGAACCATTTTTGCTGTATCCATAGATTTTGGCATCTCATAGTTTGGCTTTCATTGCCTATAGGTATATTTTGATTTCTGCTATGATTTCTTGTATGATCCATATTTGTTCAGTAACATGTTTAATCAAAACACTACATATCTGTAATTTTTCCAGTTTTCCTTTCAAAATAGATTTCTAGTTTCATAATATTGTAGTTGGAGATGATTGATAAGATCTCAAACTTCTGGTATGGATGACTTATCCACTGATCTAAGTGATATATTAAAATCCCCCACTATTGGAAAAAGATGGTGTGAGGAGTGAGGCAGAAACATCCTTTAAAAACCACATATAACATAAAAATACAGCAAATACAACTAATCCACTGGAAAGAAGACTGAAAAAGACAGCTTACATCTGGGGAAAAGAGAAGACCTCATGAAAAGGCTAAGTAGCAAAGCCACGATCTTGTGGGAACCAAGCCCTTCCCCCATTCCATCTCACCAGTGAGAGCAAGACTAAAGGAGCAGGGAGGGAGTAGAAGCCAAGGACTGCTAAATAACCACACCTGGAGATCTATTCTGGGAGCACAAACCCACATTACATGGTGTACTGGAGATTTTATGGATTGGAAAGCAAAGATATGTGGAATACTCAGAGAAACTGAGATTACAGCTACATGTGGAGAATAGGTACCAACAACTGGTCACTCCAGGACACAAGAAAGGTGGGCTTGTTGAAAGGGTTAACAACAGCAAGAGGGCTGCTAAGGGGCAAGTATTACACAGAACTTGCTGCTAAGGAGAAAGGACAGGTGAACACAATCGTCCCAGTACATACAGCTCAGAAGGTTGGGAACATTCAGAAGCTTCAGGTGCCCCATCCCCATGGCTGGCAATGCTGTGCCAATGCCCCCACTGTGATATGCAGCCTGTTGCTCCTTCCTCCCAGCAGCATCTGATCACAAAACTTGCCCCTACCATCATGTCAGGCCACCTGGAGGGCAGCCCTGCCTATGGCAGTTATAGAGGAGTAACAGAGAGGCTTTACCCTGCACACTAAGATCACTGGCCCTGGCAGTGGAGGCAGGCACTATGGCAAGGAAGCAGGAAAGAGCTCTTTCCTTCCAGCAGGCAATGATGCCCTGTGCTTGTGAACCCTGCCATTGCTCCAGGTGTTGGGCAGCTCCAGAGAGTACAGCAACTGGGCACCAGAGGGAGTTGGCTACAAATAGTAATTATTCCATATTATTCATTAGGAATATGAAGTGGCAAAATAACCTTGTTCAAACCAAAATCCATCAAACACCAGAGAGAGGGCTCATTAAAACTGAAAGCACCAATCTTCCTGATAAAGATTTCAAAATTAAAATCATAAACATACTCACAGAGCTACATAAAAATATTCAAGACCTCAAAAATGACATCAAGAAAGAGAAACTTTAAAAATTAAAGTATCTGAAATGAAACATCAATCGGGGGATTTAAAAGCAGATTAAATGAGATACAGAAGAAGTAAATGGAATATAAATTAAAGAACAGGAACACAAAGAGGCTGAGGGACAGGAAGAAAAAATGATTTTTAGGAATTAAAAGAATACTAACACAACCCTGTGACCAGTCCAAACAGAATAATGTTCATATTATAGGGGTACCAGAAGAAGAAGAGAGAGAAAAGGGGATAGAAAACATCTTCGAGGAGATAATTGCTGAAAACTTCCCCAATTTGGGGAAGGGAATAGTCTCTTCAGGCGATGGAAGTATATAGATCTCCCAACACAAAGAACCCAAGAAAAACAACAAGACATATAGTAATTAAAATGGTAAAGATCAGGGACAAGAACAGAGTATTCAAAGCAGCCACAGAGACTGACTTCTGGGAAGATGGTGACGTGAACAGACCAGCAGAAAAATTCCTCCCAACATTATAATTATTCATGAAAACACAGCAAATACAACTACTCCTAAAAGAGATACCAGAATACACAGTAAAGTGCACAGCGTGCAGGTACACCTGAGAGAGGACTCGGCACCCGGTGAGGTGGGTAAGATATGGAGCCGTGACTCAGCGGGACTGAGCGCTCCTCCCCCCCAGTGCTCCAGCGGACAGCTACACCTGAGAGAGGACTCGGCACCCAGCGAGGCGGGTAAGATACGGAGCCGTGACTCAGCGAGACTCAAGTGCTCCTCCACCCCAGTGCTCCGGTGGGCAGCTACACCTGAGAGAGGACTCGCCACCCGGCGAGGTGGGTAAGATACAGAGCTGTGACCCGGCGGGACCAAGCGCTCCTCCCCCCAGCACTCCAGCAGGAGGAGAGGATTCAGAGCCGGGAGGGAGTGGAAGTCTGCGCTGGGAGCGCCGACACACAGCCTGTGGTGTAGTGGAGATTGGAGAGACAGAGGGCACAGAGTCTCAGCGGGGAACATGCCAGTTGCCTGCGGCAAGCCACGGAAAGGAAAAAGAAAGGAAAAAAAAAGGGAACAAAAGCGCACGCTCTTTCTCAGAGGTCTTAAAGAGACAGTAGCTCAGCAGAGGGGCCGGATTGCCCAGGCACACTGAGCCCAGCAGGCTGGGAGTCCTGGGGAGCTTTGGACCCCTTTGCTGGCGACTGGGAAAGGGTGGCTTCTCTTAAGACCCCTACACTGATCAACAGCTTCCCATTCATTCCCAACACAGCCAGAGCTATAAAGGCCTTGCGGAGCGGCACGGCCATGGCTCTGGAATAGTGGAGCAACAGCGCCACCTACAGCATTCACACAGAACCCACTCTCAGTGGCGGTGACTTTTTTTTTTTTCCTTTTTCCTTTTTAAAGTCATAAACAGACCAGCTTAAGAGAGAAGAAAGAAAGAAAAAGGGAAAAAAAGGAGAAAAGCGTGTGCTTTGTTTTTCAGTGGTCTTAAAGAGACAGGAGACCAGCAGAGAACCTCATTGCAGTGGAAAACTCAACGCAGCAGGCAGGGAGTCTTGGGGAGCTTCGGACCCCATAGCGGGCGACTGGGAAATGGCAGCCATATTTGGGACTCCCACAGATTTCAAAAGCCTCCCATTCATTCTCACCTGGCAACAGCTATAAAGGGCCGTGTGGAGAGGCGTGGCCACGCCTCTGGAATAGTGAACCAACAGCGCCACCTACAGCATTCACACAGAAATCACTCCCGGTGGGTTTTTTTTGTTTTTTTTTAGGTGTTGCTGCTTTTTCTTTTTCTTTCCTTTCTTTTCTTTTTCTCTCTCTCTTTTTACTTTTTTTATTATTAGCAGTATTTTTTTAATTTTTCTTTCTGTTTTTTTTCCTTTCTCTCTTTTCTTCTCTTTCCTCTTTAAAGTCATAAAGAGGCCAGCTGACATACGTAACAACTACCAACAACCAATTCTATAATCATGAGAAGACAGAAGAATATGATACAGACAAAGCTTCAGACAAACCCCAGAGAATCTGAAGGAATGGACATGCACAGTCTATCTGAAGAAGAATTCAGAATAAAAGCCATAGCCATGCTGACGGATCTACAGAAAAATGTGCAAGAGCTGAGGGAGGAAATGAGGAAAGACAAAGCACAAATGAGACAAGCCATTGATGGGCTTAAAAGCAGGCTGGATGAAGTTCAAGACACTACCAATGAAATACAAAACAGGGAACAGGAATACAAAGAAACTGAGGCAGAGAGAGATAAAAGGATCTCTAAGAATGAAAGAATATTAAGAGAACTGTGTGACCAATCCAAACAGAGCAATATTCGCATTATAGGAGTACCAGAGGAAGAAGAGAGAGAAAAAGGGATAGAAAGTGTCTTTGAAGAAATAATTGCTGAAAACTTTCCCACACAGGGAAGGAAATAATCTCGCAGTCCACGGAAGCCCACAGATCTTCCAACACAAGGGACCCAAGGAAGAAAACACCAAGATACATAATAAGATGGCAAAGATCAATGATAAAGACAGAGTATTAAAGGCAGCTAGAGAGAGAAAAAAGATCACCTACAAAGGAAAACCCATCAGAATGTCATCAGACTTCTCAACAGAAACCTAACAGGCCAGAAGAGAATGGCATGATATATTTAACGTAAAGAAACAGAAGGGCCTCAAACCAAGAATATTGTATCCAGCACGATTATCATTTAAATATGACGGAGGGATTAAACAATTTCAAGACAAAGGAAAGTTGAGAGAGTTTGCCTCTCATAAACCACCACTACAGGATATCTTAAACGGACTGCTCTAGAGGGAAGCACCCCTAAGGCTAAAAAGATGTCACCAGAGAAAATAAAATCATAGCAAAGAAAGCAGACCATCAAAATACCAACTAAAGGTAAAGAATAAAACACCTAATATATAAAGAAAGGAGGAGGAAGAATAGGAAGGGAGAGATAAAGAAACATCAGACGGCGGTCACAATAACTTAACAAGAAAGTTAAGTTAGATTCTTAGATAGTAAAGAAGCAACCCTTGAACCTTTGGTAACCACGAATCTAAAGCCAGCAATGGCAATAAGTACACATCTATCAATAATCACCCTAAATGTAAACCGACTGAATGCAACAATCAAAAGACACAGAGTAACAGAGTGGATAAAAAGCAAGACCCATCTATATGCTGCTTACAAGAGACACACCTCAAACCCAAAGATATAAACAGACTAAAAGTGAAGGGATGGAAAAAGATATTCATGCAAACAACAAAGAGAAAAAATCAGGTGTTGCAGTACTTGTATCAGATAAAATAGACTTCAAAATGAAGAAAGTAGCAAGAGATAAAGAAGGACATTACATAATGATAAAGGGGTCAGTCCAACAAGAAGATATAACCATTATAAATATATATGCACCCAACACAGGTGTGTCAGCATATGTGAAACAAATACTAACAGAAGTGAAGGAGGAAATAGACAGCAATGCAATTATTTTAGGAGACTTTAACACACCACTCACTCCACAGGATAGATCAACCAGGCAGAGGATAAGTAAAGACACAGAGGCACTGAAAAACACACTAGAACAGATGGACCTAACAGTTATCTACAGAACTCTGCACCCAAAAGCAGCAGGATACACATTCTTCTCAAGTGCACATGGAACATTTTCCAGAATAGACCACATACTAGGCCACAAGAAGAACCTCAGTAAATTCAAAAATATTGAAATCCTACCAACCAACTTCTCAGATCACAAAGGTATAAAACTAGAGATAAATTTTAGAAAGAAATCAAAAAGGCTCACAAATACATGGAGACTTAACAACATTCTCCTAATGAATCAATGGGTTAACGACCAAATCAAAACCGAAATCAAAGAATATATGGAGACTAATGACAACAACAACACAAAGCCACAACTTCTGTGGGACGCAGTGAAGGCAGTTCTAAGAGGAAAGCATATTGCAATCCAGGCCTATTTAAAGAAGGAAGAACATTCCCAAATGAACAGTCTAAAGACACAATTATTGAAATTGGAAAAAGAAGAACAAATGAGGCCCAAAGTCACCAGAAGGAGAGACATAATAAAGATCAGAGAAGAAATAAATAAAATTGAGAAGAATAAAACAATAGAAAAAAAATCAATGAAACCAAGAGCTGGTTCTTTAACAAAATAAACAAAATAGATAAACCCTCAGCCAGACAGATTAAGATAAAAAGAGACTCTACACACATAAACAGAATCACAAATGAGAAAGGAAAAATAATGACGGACCCCACAGAAATACAAAGAATTATAAGAGAATACTACGAGCATCTATATGCTAACAAGCCCCAAAACCTAGAAGAAATGGACAACTTCTTAGAAAAATACAACCTTCCAAGACTGACCAAGCAGGAAACAGAAAAACTAAACAGACCTATCACCAGCAATGAAATTGAATCGGTAATCAAAAAACTACCCAAGAACAAAACCCCTGGACCTGATGGATTCACCTCTGAATTCTACCAGACATATAGAGAAGAAATAACACCCATTCTCCTTAAAGTTTTCCAAAAAATAGAAGAAGAGGGAACACTTCCAAACGCTTTCTATGAAGCCAGCATCACTGTAATACCAAACCGGGCAAAGACCTCACTAAAAAAGAAAATTAAAGACCAATATCCCTGATGAACGCAGATGCAAAAATATTCAACAAAATATTAGCAAACCGAATATAAAAATACATCAGGACCATACACCATGATCAAGTGGGATTCATCCCAAGGATGCAAGGATGGTACAACATTTGAAAATCCATCAACATCATCCATAACATCAATAAAAAGAAGAACAAAAACCACATGATCATCTCCACAGATGCTGAAAAAGCATTTGACAAAATTCAGCATCCATTCATGATTAAAACTTTCAACAGAATGGGTATAGACGGCAAGTACCTCAACATCATAAAGGCTATATATGACAAACACATAGCTAACATCATACTTAATAGCGAGAAGCTGAAAGCTTTTCATCTAAGATCGGGAACAAGACAGGGGTGCCCACTCTCTCCACTGTTATTCAACATAGTACTGGAGGTTCTAGCCACGGCAATCAGACAAAGCAAAGACATAGAAGGCATCCAGATTGGTAAAGAAGAAGTCAAATTGTCACTATTTGCAGATGACATGATACTGCATATAAAAAACCCTTAAGCCTCCACTCCAAAACTACTAGAACTAATATCTCAATTCAGCAAAGTTGTAGGATATAAAATTAACACACAGATATCTGTTGCTTTCCTATACACTAATGATGAACTAAAAGAAAGAGAAATCAGAAAAACAATTCCACTCACAATTGCATCTAAAAGAATAAAATACCTAGGAATAAACCTAATGAAGGAAATGAAAGACCTGTACACTGAAAACTACAAGACACTCCTAGGAGAAATTAAGGAAGACACTAACAGATGGAAATGCATCCCATGCTCATGGCTAGGAAGAATAAATATTGTCAAAATGGCTATACTACCTAAAGCAATCTAAAAATTCAATGCAATCCATATCAAACTACCAAAAGCTTTCTTCAATGAACTGGAACAAATAATTCTAAAATTCATATGGAACCAGAAAAGTCCCCGAATAGCCAAAGCAATCCTGAGAAGGAGGAATAAAACAGGGGGAATCACGCTCCCTGACTTCAAGCTCTCCTACAAAGCCACAGTAATCAAGACAATTTGGTACTGGCACAAAAACAGACCCACAGACCAGTGGAACAGAATAGAAAATCCAAACATTAACCCAAACACCTACAGTCAATTAATATTTGATAAAGGAGTCTTGGATATACAATGGGGAGATGACAGACTCTTCAGCAGCTGGTGTTGGAAAAACTGGACAGCTACATGTAAGAGAATGAAACTGGACTACTGTCTAACCCCATACACAAAGGTAAACTCAAGGTGGATCGAAGACCTGAATGTAAGTCATGAAACCATAAAACTCTTAGAAAAAAATATAGGCAAATATCTCTTGGACATAAACATGAGTGACTTCTTCATGAATATATCCCCCCCGGCAAGGGATACAAAAGCAAAAATGAACAAATGGGACTATATCAAGTTGAAAAGCTTCTGTAAAGCAAAGGACACCATCAGTAGAACATAAAAACATCCTACAATATGGGAAAATATTTTCATAAATGATGTATCTGATAAGGGGTAGACATCCAAAATATACAAAGAACTCATGCACCTTAACAAACAAAAAGCAAATAATCCAATTAAGAAATGGGCAGAGGACATGAATAGACACTTCTCTAAAGAAGAAATTCAGATGGCCAACAGGCACATGAAAAGATGCTCCACATCGCTAATCATCAGAGAAATGCAGATTAAAACCACAAAGAGATATCACCTCACACCAGTGAGGATGGCCAACATCCAAAACACAAACAACAACAAATGTTGGCGAGGATGTGGAGAAAAGGGAACCCTCCTACACTGCTGGTGAGAATGCAAATTAGTTCAACCATTGTGGAAAGCAGTATGGAGGTTCCTGAAAAAACTCAAAATAGAAATAACATTTGACCCAGGAATCCCACTTCTAGGAATTTACCCTAAGAATGCAGCAGCCCAGTTTCAAAAAGACAGATGCACCCCTATGTTTATTGCAGCACTATTTACAATAGCCAAGAAATGGAAGCAACCTATGTGTCCATCAGCAGATGAATGGATTAAGAAAAGTGGTACATATAAACAATGGAATATTACTCAGCCATAAGAAAAAAACAAATCCTACCATTTGCAACAACATGGATGGAGCTAGAGGGTATTATGCTCAGTGAAATAAGCCAAGCCGAAAACGATAAGTATCAAATGATCTCACTCATATGTGGAGTATAAGAACAAAGAAAAAATCTGAAGAAACAAAACAGCAGCAGACTCACAGAGCCCAAGAATGGACTAATAGTTACCAAAGGGAAAGGGACTGGGGAAGAAGGGCGGGAAGGGAGCTATAAGAGGGTAAAAGGGGCATTACGATTAGCAGACATAAGGTGGGGGGGCACGGGGAGGACTGTACAACTCAGAGAAGACATGTTGTGATTCTCATCTCACTACGCTGATGGACAGTGACTGTAATAGTGTTGGTGGGGGGGACCTGATGAAGGGGGTAGTTTAATCACCACATTATTGCTCATGTAATTGTAGGTTAATGATACCAAAATAAATTGTAAAAAAAAAAAAAAAGCAGCCACAGAGAGAAAAAAGATCACACAGAAAGGAAAACTCATCAGGCTATCATCAGACTTCTCAGCAGTAACCTACAGGCCAGGCCAGAAGGGAATTGCATGACATATTTAATATAATGAAACAGAAGGGCCTCAAACCAAGAATACTTTCGTGGCAAGATTATCATTTATATTTTGAATCAGGGATCAAACACATTTCAGATAAGGAAAATTTCAGGGAATTTATCTACCACAAACTGTCTCTACAGTGTTATTTTGGAGGGTCTGCTCTATATGGAAGTGCTCCTAAGGCTAATTAGGTGTCACCAGAGAAAATAAAAACAGAGAAAAAGAAGTAGATCAATTACTTACTATGCAAATTCAAAATTAAATTAACTACCCAAAAATTCAGTGAAGGGATATGCAAAGAGGACAAAGTATGACATATAATATATAAAGAGTGGAAGAGGAAGATAAAGAAGGGGCAAAAAAAAGAACTTCTAGATTGTGTTTGAAACAGCATTATAAACAACTAAAGTTATACCGTTATATAGTAAAAAAGCTTCCCTTGAACCTTTGGTGACCAAAAATCTAATACCTGCAATGGCAATAAGTACATATCTATTGATAATCACTCTAAATGTAAATGGACTGAAAGCACCAATCAAAAGACATAGACTTACAGAATGGATATAATAAGAAGACCCATCTAAATGCTACCTACAAGGGACCACTTCAAATCCAAACACATTCACATACTAAAAGTGAAGGGATGGAAAAAGTTATTTCATGCAAATAATGGAGAAAAAAGCAGAAGTTGCAGTACATATATCAGACAAAATAAACTTCAAAACAAAGAAAGTAACAAGAGACAAAGAAGGACATTACATAATGATAAAGGGGTCAGTCCAACAAGAGGATATAACTACTATAAATATCTATGCACCCAGTATAGGATAACATACATATGTGAAACAAATACTAACAGAATTAATGGGGGAAATAGATTGCAGTGCATTTATTTTAGGAGACTTCAAAACACCACTCACTACAAAGGACTGATCAACCAGACAGAAAATAAGTAAGGAGACAGAGGCACTGAGCAACACATTAGAACACATGTACCTAACAGACATCTACAGAACACTCCACCCAAAGCAGCAGGATACACATTCTTCTCAAGTGCACATGGAACACTTCCAGAATAGATCACATACTAGGCTACAAAAATACCTTCAATAAATTCAAAAGGATGAAACCTGTATCATCCAACTTCTCAGACCACAAAGTATGAAATTAGAAATACACTGTGCAAGGAAAACAAAAAAATCCCACAAACGTATGGAAGCTTCACAACATGCTGCTAATCAATGGATCAATGAACAAATAACAACACAGATAAAGCAATATATGGAGACAAATGAAAACAACAGCTCAAAACCCCAACGTCTGTTGGAGGCAGTTAAGGCAGTTCTAAGAGGAAAGTATATAGTAACACAGGCTTTTCTCAAGAAAGAACAATAATCCCAAATGAACAGCCTAAACTCACAATTACTGAAACTAGAAAAAGAAGAACAAATGAGGCCCAAAGTCAGTAGAAGGCGTCACATAATAAAGATCAGAGCAGAAATAAATAAAATTGAAAATAATAAAACAGTAGAAAAATTCATGAAACCAGGAGCTGGGTCTTTAAGAAAATAAACAAAAGAGATAAACCCCTAGCCAGACTTATCAAGAAAAAAAGAGAGTGTACATACATAAAGAAAATCAGAAATGAGAAATGAGAAATCACTCTGGACACCACAGAAACACAAAGAATTATAAGAGGATAATATGAAAAATTGCATGTTAATTGGGTAATTTAGAAGAAATGGACAACTTCCTAGAATAATACAACCTTGAAAGACTGACACAGGAAGAAACAGAAAATTTGAACAGACCAAATACCAGCAATTAAATTTAACTAGTAATCAAAAAACTACCTAAAAACAAAACCTCAGAGCAGAGGGTTTCACTGCTAAATTTCATCATTTAGAGAAGACCTAATACCCATCCTCCTTAACGTCTTCCAAAATGTACAAGAGAGGGAATACTTCCATACCAATTCTATGAGGCCAGAATCATTCTCACACCAAAAACGAAGACACCACAAAAAAAAAAGAAAATTACAGACCAATATACCTGATGAACATACATGCAAAAATCCTCAACAAAATATTAACAAAGTGAATGAAAAATACATAAAAATGATCATCCCTCATGATCAAGTAGGATTTATTCCAGGGATGAAAGGATGGTACAGTATTCGAGAATCCAACAATAATATACACCATATCAACAAAAAGAAGTACAAAAATCACATGATAACCTCAAGAGATACTGAAAAAACATTTAACAAAATTAAACATCCATGCATTATAAAATCTCTCAAAAAAAATGGGTATAGAGGACAAGTACATCAACATAATAAAGGCCATATATGACAAACATACAGCCAACATCATACTTAAGATCAGAAAGAAGACAAGGATGCCCTCTCACTGCTTTCATTCAACATAATAATGGAGGTCCAGGCCACACAATCAGAAAACACAAAGAAATAAAAGGCACCCAGATTGGTAAGGAAGAAGTCAAACTGTCCCTGTTCGCAGATGACATGATATTGTACATAAAAAACCCTAAAGAATCCACTCCAAAACTAGAAGAATTAATATCTGAACTCAGCAAAGTTGCAAGACACAAAATTAATACACAGAAATTTGTTTCATTCCTATATACTAATGATGAACTAGAAGAAAGAGAAATCAGGAAAACAATGCCATTCACAATTGCATCAAAAAGAATAAAATATGTAGGAATAAACCTAACCATGGAAGTGAAAAACCTATGCCCTGTGAACTACAAGACACTCTTAAGAGAAATTAAAGAGAACACTAATAAATGGAAATTCATCCCATTCTCTTGGGTAGGAAGAACTAACACTGTCAAAATGACCATCCTTTCTAAAATCAATCTACAAATTCAATGCAATCCCAATGAAAATGCCAACAGCATTCTTCAACAAACTGGAGCAAATAGTTCTAAAATTCATATGGAACCACAAAAAACCCTGAATAGCCAAAGCAATCCTGAGAAGGAAGAATAAAGCTGGGGGGATTATGCTATCCAACTTAAAGCTCTACTACAAAGCCACAGTAATCAAGAAATTTGCTACTGGCAAAATAACAAGCCCATAGATCAATGGAACAGACTAGAGAGCCCAGATATAACCCACAGGTATATGGCAAATTAATATACAATAAGAGTCATGGATATAGTGTGGAAATGACAGCCTCATCAATTAGTGTTCACAAACTGGATAGCTACATGGAAGAGAATGAAATTGAATTAGCGTCTAATGCCATGAACAAAAGTAAACTCTAAATGGAACAAAGACCTGAATTTAACATATGAAACAATAAAACTCTTAGAAGAAAATATAGGCAAAGATCTTTTGAATATAAACATGAACAATTTTTTCCTGAACACATCTCCTCGGGCAAGGGAAACAAAAGGAAAAATGAACAAATGGGACTACATCAAACTAAAAAGCTTCTGTACAGCAAAGGACACCATCAGTAAAACAAAAAGTCACCCCTCAGTGTGGGAGAATATATTCATAACCAACATATCTGATAAGGGGTTATCAACCAACATACATAAAGAATCCAGATACCTCAACTCCTATAAAGCAAATAATCCAATTAAAAATGGGCAGAGGATCTGAACAGACATTTCTCCAAATAAGAAATTCAGATGTCCAATAGTCACATGAAAAGATTTTCCACATCACTAGTCATCAGGGAAATGCAAATTGAAACCTCAATGAGATAACACCTCACACCATTTAGGATGGCCAACATCAAAAAGACAAGGAAAAACAAATGCTGTTGAGGATGCGAAGTGAGGGGAATCTTCATACACTGTTGGTGGGAATGTGAATTAGTTCAACCATTGTGCAAAGCAATATGGAAGTTCACCAAAAAGTAAAAAGAAATACCATTTGACCCAAGAATTCCACTCCTAGGAATTTACCCAAGGAAAACAAGATCACAGATTCAAAAAGATATATGCACCCCTATGTTTATCCCAGTACTATTTACACTACCCAAGACATGGAAGCAACCTAAATGTCCAGCAATAGATGAATGGGTAAAGAAGTGGTAAATATACACAATGGAATATTATTGTGCCATAGAAGAAAACAAATCCTACCATTTGCAATAACATGGATGAAGCTGGAGGCATTATGCTCAGGAAAATAAGCCAGGTAAAGAAAGACAAGTACCAAATCATTTAACTCATTTGTGGAGTATAACAACAAAGCACACCTAAAGGAATAAAACATCAGCAGACTCACAGACTCCAAGAAGGGACTAGCGGTTACCAAAGGGAAATGGGGTGGAGATGGAGGGAAAAGGGGTATAAGGGGTATTGTGACTAGCACACATAATGTAGAGGGGGCACAGGGAAGGCAGTATAGCACAGAGAAGACAAGTAGGGACTCTATAGAATCTTACTATGCTGATGGACAGTGACTGCAATGGGGTGTGTGGGGGACTTGATAATATGGGTGAATGCAGTAAACACAATGTTGTTCATGTGAAACCTTCATAAAATTGTCTATCAATGATACCTTAATTTTAAAAATCCCCTATTATTATTTTATTGCTGTCAATTTCTCCATGTCTGTTAATAATTACTTTATTTAATTAGGTGCTCCTAAGTGGGTATGTATGTACTTATAAATATTATATCTATTTGCTGGGTTCACTCTTTTATCAGTAGGTAGTGCCCCATCTTTATCTTTTATTACAGTCCTTGTTTTAAAGTTTGTAGGTACCTTAGCTTTATTTTGGGTTCCATTTCTGTGGAACATCTATTGCTATCCCTTCACTTTCAGTCTACATGTGTCATCAATTGAAGTGAGTTTTTTATAGGCAATAGATGTCTTTTTTTTCATCCATTCAGCCACTCTATGTGTTTTGATTGGAGAATTTACTCCATTCATATTTAAGGTAATTATTGATAGGTATGTACTTGCCATTTTGTTAACAATTTTAGGGCTATTTTTCTTTCTCTTCATCTTTTTGCCTTGTGGTTTAATGACATATAGTGTTATTTTTAGATTCTTTCTTATTTTATGTATTTATGTTTTTGCTTTGTGATTACCATGAGGTTCACATATATCTGAAGTATGTAAGTGTATTTTATATTCATAGCAGCTTATAACTGAACACATTCCATAACTCTACATTTTTAACTCCCCATTTTATATATTGGGGTCACTTTTTACATCTTATATTATGTACTCCTTAACTATTTATTGTAGTTTTATTTTCACTACTTTTGTTTTTTTAACATTCTTATTAGCTTTATAACTGATTAATCCAATACCTTTACATATACTTACCTTTTCCTGTGAGATTTTTATTCTTAGCTGTTTTCTTGTTATTAATCAGCTTGGATAAGTCCATTTGATGTTTCTTGTAAGACCAATTTAGTAGTAATGAACTCCTTTAGCTTTTGCTTGTCTGGAAAACTGACTTTCAAATCTGGATGACTTTGCTACGTAGAGTATTCTTCGTTGGAAGACTTTTTCTTTCAGGACTTTAAATATTTCAAGCCACTCCCTTGTAGTTTGAATAGTTTATGTTGAGAAACCAGCTCATATCCTTGTGGGGTTTCCTTTATATGTAACAATTTGTTTCTCTCTTGCTTTTAATATCATCACTTTATCATAAACTTTTGGTATTTCTTATTTGGAACATAGACTGTTTCTTTCCCTAGGTTAAAGAAGCTTTCAGCCATTAATTTTTCAAATGATTTTCTGCACCTTTTGCTCATATCTTATGGGAACCCAAAAATGCAATTATTCCACCAGATGTTGTCCCAGAGGTCCCATTTATTATATTCATTTAAATTTTTCTTCTTCTTCCCACATTGTCTGGGTGAGTTCCATTGCTTCATCTTCCAGCTGAGTCATATTTATACTTCATCCCCTCTGCTGTTGACACCTGTAGTGTGTATTTTAGTTCAAGTATTATTTTATTTTCTTGATAATTTTAAAAATTAGAATTGATATACAATTTTAGTTTTCAGGTATACAATATAATGACAAGTTTTCTTATTAAATGCTCACACAACTACTGTAATTACTCTCTCAACATAGAAAAATATTACAGTAGACTATATTCTCTATGCTGCACTTTCATCCCCCTAATTAATATTTATATTATGATTGAGATTTTGTGCCCCTTTATTCACTTCACCTATTTCACCCACTCACTCCAACCCTCCCACATGGTAACCATCAGTCACTTATCAATGTTTATGATTCTACTGCTGTTTTGTTCAAATGTTTTTAGATTCCATATATATAAGTGAAATCACATGGTATTTCTCTTTCCCTGCCTGGCTTATTTCCATTAGCATAATACCATCTAACATTTATCAAATTTGTCACAAATGGCACGATGTCTGTGTGTGTGCGTATACACACACAGAGCATCTTTTTATATAATGTTATATATAATATGGGAATAATAATATACCATTATACATATGTATACATACTTCTTTATTCATTCATCTACTAAGGGACATTTTGGTTGCATCCATATCTTGGCTATTATAGATAATACAACAATAAATGTAAGCATTAACATATCTTTCAAATCAGTGATTTTGCTTTCTTTCAGTAAATTCCCAGAAGTAGAATTTCTGGGACATACGGTATTTCTATTTTTATTTTCTTGAGAAACGTCCATACTGCTTCCCATAGTGGCAGCACCAATTTACATTCCTACCAACACTGTAGAAATATTCCCTTATCTCCACGTCCATGCCAACACTTACTTGTATTTTGGATAGTGCCATTCTGACTTGTGTGAAGTGATACCTCATTGTAGTTTTGATTTGAATTTACCTGATGATTAGTGATGTGAAGCATCTTTTCATGTTCCTGTTGGCCATCTGCATGTCTTCTTTGGAAAAATGTCTATTCAAATATTCTGTCCATTTTTTAATCGTGGGTTTTTTTATTGTTAGTCATATGAGTTATTTATGTATTTGATTTTGAACCCTTATCAGATGTATCATTTACAAATATATTCTCCCATGCTGTAGGTTGCCTTTTTGTATTGTTGATACATACTTCTTTGCTGTATAGAAGCATTTTAATTTGATGTAGTTCCACTTATTTTTGTTTTTGTTTCCCTTGTCCACGGAGACATGTCCAGAAAAAATTGCTCATGCATATGTTTCAGAGATTTTTGCCTATGTTTTCATCTAACTTTAAACTTTAATGGTTTCACATCTTGCATTTAGTATTTTAATCCATTTTGGGTCTACATGTATGTATGGTGTTAGACAGTAACCAGCGTCATCCTCTTGCATGTAGCTGTTCAGGTTTCCCAACACCATTTTTTGTACAGAGTGACATTTCTCCATTGTATATTATTGCCTCTTTTGTCATACATTTATTTACTATAAAGGTGTAGATTTATTTCTGGGCTCAATATTTTTTTCCATTGATCAATGGGTCTATTCTGGTGCCAGTACAATACTGTTTTGATTACTGTAGTTCTGTACTATAGCAAGTCTTCTTTCTCAAGATTGCCTAGGTTATTTGGGGTCTTTCGTGGTTCCATATATATTGAAGGATTTTTTATCTTTTTTATTGAAGTGTAGTTGATACACAATATTGTATTGGTTTCATACAGCTGTGAAGCCATCATGTCCTGGAATTTTGTTTATTGGGAGTTTTTTTATTACCAAATCAATTTTGTTACTGTTAATCAGACTGTTAGAACTTTCTGTTTCTTCCTGGAAGACCGTATGTTTCGAGGAATTTGCCCATTTTTTCTTCTAAGTTGTCCAATTTATTGGCATATAATTATTTTAATTTTGCTATCATTAACATACAATTACATGAACATTATGGTTACTAGACTCCCCCAATTATCAAGTCACCACCACATACACCAATATAATCACTGTCCATCAGCGATGTAAGATGCTATAGAATTACTACTTGTCTTCTCTGTATTATAATGCCATCCCCATGTCCCACACCCCCAACATAATACATGATAATCGTAATGCCCCTTTTTTCCCCTTATCCCTACCTTCCCACCCATCCTCCCCAACCCCTTAACCTTTGGTAACTGTTAGTCCATTCTTAGGTTCTGTGAGTCTGCTGCTGTTTTCCTCCTTCAGTTTATGCTTTGTCCTTATACTCCACAGATGAGTGAAATCATTTGATACTTGTCTTTCTCCACCTGGCTTATTTCACTGAGCATAATACCCTCTAGCTCCATTCATGTTGTTGCAAATGGAAGGATTTGTTTTCTTATGGCTGAATAACATTCCATTATATATACGTATCTTTTTTATCCGTTCATCTGCTGATGGACACTTAGGTTGCTTCCATTTCTTGGCTGTTGTAAATAGTGCTGCGATAAACATAGGGGTGCATATGTCTTTTTGGAACTGGGCTGCAGCATTCTTAGGGTAAATTCCTAGGAGTGGAATTCCTGGGTCAAATGTTATTTCTACTTTTAATTTTTTGAGGAATCTCATATTGCTTTCAACAAAGGTTGAACCATTTTACATTCCCAGCAGCAGTGTAGGAGGGTTCCCCTTCCTCCACATCCTCGCCAACATTTATTGTTTGTCTTTTGGATTTGGTCATCCTGACTAGTGTGAGGTGATATCTGATTGTGGTTTTAATTTGCATTTCTCTGATGATGAGGGATGTGGAGCATCTTTTCATGTGCCTGTTGGCCATCTGAATTTCGTCTTTGGAGAACGGTCTGTTCAGATCCTCTGCCCATTTTTTAATTGGCTTATTTGCTTTTTGTTTGTTGAGGTGTGTGAGCTCCTTATATAATTTGGATGTCGACCCCTTATCGGATATGTCATTTGTGAATATATTCTCCCATACTGTAGGATGCCTTTTTGTTCTACTGATGGTGCCCTTTGCTGTACAGAAGCTTTTTAGTTTGATATAGTGCCACTTGTTCATTCTTGCTTGTATTTCCCTTGATCAGGGAAATATGTTCATGAAGAAGATGCTCATGTTTATGTCCAAGAGATTTTTGCCTAAGATTTTTTCTAAGAGTTTCATGGTTTCATGACTTACATTCAGGTCTTTGATCCATTTTGAGTTTACTTTTGTGTATGGGATTAGACAATAATCCAGGTGCATTCTCTTACATGTAGCTATCCAGTTTTGCCAACATCAGCTGTTGAAGAGGCTGTCATTTCCCCATTGTATATCCATGGCTGCTTCATAGTATATTAATTGACCTTATATGCTTGGGTTTATATCTGGGCTCTCTAGTCTGTTCCACTAGTCTATGGGTCTGTTTGTGTGCCAGTACCAAATTGTCTTGATTACTGTGGCTTTGTAGTAGAGCTTGAAGTAATGGTGTGTAATTCCTCCCACTTTATTCTTCCTTCCATGATTGCTTTGGCTATTCAGGGTCTTTGTAGTTTCATATGAATTTTAGAACTATTCGCTTTATTTCACTGAGGAATGCTGTTGGTAATTTGATAGGGATTGCATTGAATCTGTAGATTGCTTTAGGGAGGATGGTCATTTTGATAATATTAATTCTTCCTTTCCATGAGCACGGAATTTGTCTCCATTTACTTGTACTGTGTTGAAATTCTCTCCTGAGTGTTTTGTTGTGTTCAGAGTATAGGTCTTTCACTTCCTTGGTTAGGATTATTCCACTGTATTTTATTCTTTTTGATGCTATTGTGAACAGAATTATTTACCTGATTTCTCTTTCTTCTAGTTTCTCGTTAGTGTATAGGAATGCAACAGATTTCTGAGTATCAATTTTGTATCCCGCAACTTGGAGTGTGTTCTTTAGTGTTTTTTATATACAATACCATGTCATCAGCAACCAGGGACTGTTTGACTTCTTCCTTACCAATCTGGATGCCTTTATTTCTTTGTGCTGTCTGATTGCCGTGGTTAGGACCTCCAGAACTATATTGAATAAAAGTGGGGATACTGGGCATCCTTGTCTTGTTCCTGATCTTAAATGAAAAGCTTTCAGCTTCTCACTGTCAAGTATAATGCTGGTCGTGTGTTTGTCATATATGGCCTTTATTATGTTGAGGTATTTTCCCTCTATACCCATTTTGTTGAGAGTTTTTATCATGAATTTATGTGGAATTTTGTCGAATGTTTAGCATCTATGGAGATGATCATGTGGTTTCTGTACTTTTTGATGCTGTGGTGGATGATGTCGATGAATTTTCTTATGTTCTACCATCCTTACATCCCAAGGATGAATCCCACTTGATCATGATGGATGATCATTTTGATGGATTTTTTTAATTCGCTTTGCTAATATTTCGTTGAGTATTTTTGCATCTATATTCATCAGGGATATTAGTCTGTAATATTTTTTGTGGTGTCTTTGCCTGGTTTTGGTAATAGCGTGATGTTGGCCTCGTAGAATGAGTTTGGGAGTATTCCATCCTCTTCTACTTTTTGGAAAACTTTAAGGAGGATGGGTATTAGGTCATCACTAAATATTTGATAAAATTCCGCAATGAAACCATCTTGCCCAGGGTTTCATTCTTAGGTAGTTTCTTGATTACCAGTTCAATTCCCTTGCTGGTACTTGGTCTATACAGATTTTGTTTCTTCCTGGGTCAGCCTAAGAAGGTTGTATTTTTCCAGAAAGTTGTCCATTTCTTCTACGTTATCTAGTTTGTTACCATATAATTTTTCATAGTATTCTCTCATAATTCTTTTTATTTCAGTGGTGTCCATACTGATTTTTCCTTTCTCATTTCTGATTCTATTTATTTGTTTAGAATCTCTATTTTTCTTGACAAGTCTGGCTAGGCATTTATCTATTTTGTTTAATTTCTCAAGGAACCAGCTCCTGGTTCATTGATTCTATTGTTTTATTCTTCTCAATTTTATTTATCTTTGCTCTAATCTTTATTATGTCCCTCCTTCTACTGATGTGAGGCCTCATTTTTTCTTCCTTTTCTAGTTTCCTTAATTGTGAGTTTAGTTTGTTCATATGGGATTTTGCTTCTTTCCTAATGTAGGCTTTTACTGCAATATACATCCCTCTTAGCACGTCTTTTGCTGCATCCCACAGATTCGGTGGTGTTGAATTATTGCTGTCATTTGTCTCCATATATTGCTTGATCTCTGTTTTTATTTGGTCATTGATCCATTGGTTATGTAGGAGCATGTTATTAAGCCTCCATGTGTTTGTGGGCTTTTTCATTTTCTTTGTGTAATTTATTTCTAGTTTCATACCTTTCTGATCTGATAAGCTGGTTGGTACAATTTCAATCCTTTTGAATTTACTGAGGCTCTTTTAGTGGCCTAGTATATGATCTATTGTAGAAAATGTTCCATGTGCATTTGAGAAGAATGTGTATCCTGTTGCTTTTGCATGAAGTGTTCTGTAGATGTCTGTTAGGTCCATCTGTTCTAATATGTTGTTCAGTGCCTCTGTCTCTTTACTTATTTTCTGTCTGGTTGATCTGTTCTTTGGAGTGAGTGATGTGTAGAAGTCTTCTAAAATGAATGCATTGCATTATGTTTCCCCGTTTAATTCTGTTAGTATTTGTTTCACATATGTAGGTGATCCTGTATTGGGTGCATAGGTATTTATAGTAGTTATATCCTCTTGTTGGACTGACTCCTTTATCATTATGTAATGTCCTTCTTTGTCTCTTGTGACTTTATTTGTTTTGAAGACTATTTTGTCTGATACAAGTACTGCAACTCCTGCTTTTTCTAACTATTACTTGCATGAAATATCTTTTTCCATCCCTTTACTTTCAGTCTGTGTATGTATTTTTGTTTGAAGTGAGTCTCTTGTAGGCAGCATATAGATGGGTCTTGTTTTTTTTTATCCATTCCGTGACTCTATGTCTTTTGATTGGTGCATTCAGACCATTTACATTTAGGGTGATTATTGATTGGTATGTACTTATGCCACTGCAGGTTTTAAATTTGTGGTTACCAAAGGTTCAAAGGTAATTCCCTTACTATCTAACAGTCTAATTTAACTCACTTCGTATGCTATTACCAACAAAATCTAAAGGTTCTTTTTTTCCTCCTTCAATCTTTATATGTTAGGTATCATATTCTGTACTCTTTGACTATCCCTTGATTGATGTTAGGGGTGGTTGATTTGATTTTGCATTTGCTTAGTAATTAACTGTTCTACTTTGATGTGGTTTTATTTCCACTGGTGACATCTATTTAGCCTTAGGAATACTTCCATCTATTCCCATCCCTCCAAAATTCACCATAGAGATGGTTTTTGGGAGGTAAATTCTCTCAGCTTTTGCTTATCTGAAAATTGTTTAATCCCTCCTTCAAATTTAAATGATAACCTTACAGGTAGAGTATTCTTGGTTCAAGGCCCTTCTGCTTCATTGCATTAAATATATCATGCCACTCCCTTCCGGCCTATAAGGTTTCTGTTGAGAAATCTGGTGATAGGCTGATGGGTTTTCCTTTGTATGTGATCTTTTTTCTCTCTCTAGCTGCTTTTAAAAGTCTGTCTTTATACTTGATCTTTGCCATTTTAATTATTATACATCTTGTTGTTGTCTTCCTTGGGTCCTGTGTGTTGGGAGATCTGTGCACCTCCATGACATGAGAGACTATCTCATTCTTCAGTTTGGGGATTTTTTCAGCACTTACCTCCTCAATAACACTTTCTATTCCTTTTTATCTCTTTTTCTTCTGATACCCCTATAATGTGAATATTGTTCCATTTGGATTGGTCACACATTTCTCTCAATATTCTTTCTTTCTTCAAGATCCTTTTTACTCTCTGTGCCTCAGCTTCTTTGTATTCCTCTTCTCTAATTTCTATTCCATTTACCATCTCTTCTACTACATCTTGTCTTCTTTTAAATCCCTCCACTGTATGTTTCATTTAAGATATGGGATTTCTTAATGATTGAATCTCCATCTTAAATTTATCCCTTAGTTCTTGAATATTTTTCTGTACCTCCTTTAGCATGTTTATGATTTTTACTTTAAACTCTCTTTCAGGAAGGTTTTTGAGATCAGTTTCATTTGACATTTTTTCTGGGGTTTGTGATATTTTGGTTTGAACCTGATTCCTTTGACATTTCATAAGTCTATGTGGTGCCCACTAGTGCCCAGAAACTCTAGCTCTGGAGCTTCTCAGCCACTAGAGTGAGGTTGTGGATCATAGGGGAGTCGCACTGTTGCCTCGGGGGAGTAAAGAGCTGTTTTCTGATTCCTGGCTGCAGTGCCTGTCTCCAGTATCACAGCCAGTGGGCCGAGCAGACAGGTGTAAGCCTCTGTGCTTTGCATCTCTAGCTGTTGTAGGCAGGGCCTCCCTCTGGCTGGCCAGTGCAGTGACTGCCAGTTTGCAAGCAGATGCCTGCAGGCCAGGAGGAAGGCGTAGCAAGCTGCGTGTCACAGAGGGGACCTCAGAGGTGAGTAGGCAGCCAGGGGAATGGAGCACCTGAAACTCCTCAAAGTTCCCAACAACTGGGAAGACTGTGCCGACAACTTTGTCCACCTCTCCCTTCTCTCACGTAGCAAGCTCTGTGCAACGCCACCCCTTCAGCAGCCCTCTCACTGCTGGGAAGCCTCTCAGACTGCCTGCTTTTCCTTTGTCCTAGAGTGGCTGGATGTGGATCCCCGTCCTCCACAAATGGCCAGAATCTCAGTCTCTCAAGCACTCCGCCTGTCCCAGCTCCCCAACCCCACCAACCTCCAGAGCACCACACAATGTAGGTTTGTGGTCCAAAGCAGACCTCTAGGGCTGGGTGTTCGGCAGTCTTCGAATTCCACCCCCTCCCTGCTCTGTTTCTCTTCCTTCCGCCTGTGAGCTGAGGTGGGGGAAGGGCTTGGATCCTGTGAATCAAGGCTTTCATACATTACCCTGTTTCATTATGTCTGCTCTGTTCATGAGGTCTGTATGCAGTCTGGTGAGCCTTCTTTTCTGTTGCTGTTTTAGGGCTACTTGTATTAACTATATTTTCACACTATATGTGGTTTTGGGAGGAATTCTCTGTCTCACCTCTCACACTGCCATCTTGAATCTTTTGGCATATAATTTTTTGTAGAATTATCTCACAATTCTTTTAATTTCTGTGGTGTCAGTTGTAACCTCTCCTTTTTTATGATTTTGTTTACTTGTGTCTTTTTTTCTTGGTAAGTCTGGCTAGGGGTTTACCTATTTTATTTTCTGAAGGAACCAGCTCTTGTCCTGATTTTTTTCTATTGCTTTCTTGTCCTCTATTTAGTTTTGGTCTGAGGTTTATTATGGCCCTCCTACTAACCTTGGGTTTCATTTGTTCTTTTTCTAGTTCCTTTGTTAGTTTAGATTGCTTATTTGGGTTTATTCTTGTTTCTTGAATTAAGCCTGTATTGCTATGTATTTCCCTTTTATAACTGATTTTTCTCCATCCCACATATTTTGAGCCATTGTGTTGTTTTCATTTGTCTCTATGTTGTTTTATTTCCCCTTTGATTTGTTCATTGATCCATTGATTATATAGAAGTATGTTTTAATCTCCCAGTGTTTGTGGTTGTTTCATTTTCTTCATATAATTAATTTCTAGTTTCATATATTGTGGTCTAAAAAGATGCTTGATTCAATTTCAATCTGTTTTAACTTATTGAGGGTCTTTTTGTGTCTTAATATGTGATCTATTCTGGAGAATATTCCATGTACACTTGAGAAAAACTTTTATCTTGCTGCTTTTTGGTGCAACGTTCTGTATGTACCTGTTAAGTCCATCTGTGCTAATGTGTCATTCAATGCCTGTTTCCTTATTTTCTGCTGGATGATTTGTCCTTTGATGTGAGTGTGGTGTTAAAATCTCCTAATATGATTGTGTTGCTATCTCTTATCCCTATTAGGTCTGCTTTTGTTTTATATTTTTAGGTCCTTCTGTGTGGGTGCATAAATGTTTACAATTGTTATATCCTCTCGGTGGACTGACCCCATTATCATCATGGAATGTCCTTGTCTCTTCTTAGTTTGTTTTGAAGACTAAATTGTCTGATATAAGTACTGCTACTCTTGCTTTTTTCTCCCTTTTATTTGCACGAACTATCTTTTCCATCACTTCACTTTCAGTCTGTGTATGTCTTTGGTTCTAAAATGAGTCTCTTGTAGGCAGCATATATATTGGTATTGTTCCTTTATCCATTCTTCTACTCTATGTATTTTGATTGGTACATTTATATTTAAGGTGATTATTTTTTTAATTAAGGTATCATTGATATACAATTCATGAAGGTTTCACATGAGCAACATTGTGGTTTCAACATTCATCCATATTATCATGTCACCCCCATACCCCATTGCAATCTCTGTCCATCAGCACAGTAAGATGCTATAGAGTCATTACTTGTCTTCTCTGCCTATTTAAGGTAATTATTGATAGGTATGTACTTATTGCCATTTTAAAAAATTGTTTTCTTGCTCTTTTTGTAAATTTCTTTTACTGTTCCTTTATTCCTCTCTTATACTATTTTGCTGTGATTTGATGATTTTCTTTGGGGTTATGTTTGGATTCCTGTGTATGTGTGTGTGTTTGTATCTATTACAGGCTTTAGGTTTGTGGTTTCTATAAGGGTCATAGTTTCCTAAATATACAACAGTCTATATTAAGTTGATGGTTGCTCAATTTTGAACAAAATCTACAAGTATTACTTTTTTATTTTTCTTCCTCCACACTTTAGGTATGTCATAATCTACATCTTTGTATACCCCTTGACTGATTTTTTGGTTTATTTTACTACTTTTTTTCAACTTCACACTTGCTTATTAAGTAAATGGTCTACTACCTTTAGTAGGTTTGACTGATGAAATATATTTAGATAAATCTGCCAATAGCCATATAAAGTTTTCCTTATAAGTAACTCTCTGCCTCTCTCTTGCTGCTTTAATTCTCAAGATAGTGAGATTTCAGATGGTTTTTGGTTTGTGTTGGTTTTGTTCTTCTGTATTAATGTTCTTATATTATAAATTTAATTAGAAAAACCAATAAAACTATTTTCATTGTGAACCAAAAAGAAAAAACTTTGACATTTTCACTAATATATGTCTTGGTGTTGTCTTCCTGGGGTTCCTTTCTTAAGGGCTCTCTGTGCATCCAGGACCTGGGTGTCTCTTTCCTCCCTCAGATCAAGGAACTTTTCAGCTATTATTTCTTCAAAGGGACTTTCTACTTCTTTTTCTGTCTCCTCTCCTTCTGGTACCCCTATTATGTGAATATTGTTTCATTTGGAGTTGTCACACAGCTCTTTTAGCATCTTCTCATTTTCAGAAATTCTTTTTTCTCTCTGTTCTCCAGCTTCCTCCTCAGGTTACTCTGCAGTTCTCTATCTTCCATCACATGTTTTTAACTTCCACTTCCAGAAGTCTGCTATTCATTCCCTTAATTTTTCATTTCAGTTCTATTCTTCAGCTCCAAGTGGCTCTTTTTCATTTTTTATTTCTCTGTTGAACCTCTTGCTGAGAAAATCAATTATTTTCCCAAGTGCAGTATCTTTATGACTGTTACTTTAAATTCTTTATCAAGAAGACTGCAATTCTCCATTTCATTTAGCCCTTTCTCTGGTGTTTCATCTTGATGTTTTGTTTGGAACATGCCTCTGCCCCCTCATTTTGTCTGTTTTTATGTTTTCTCCTTGTTATTAGGTCATCTATGCCTCCTGGTCTTGAGAATAATGGCTTTTTGAAGCAGGCATCCTGTGTTGCCCAGAAGCTCAAGACTCTTTGTTCACCAGTGCCTGCTTCTCTTTTATGGGTGAGCCATAGTTTCTATTGCTGAACTATGGGAAGGGCCCACATTTCTGCTTATCTGCAGTGGCTGATCCCCATAATTTCCCTGTGTGTGTCCTTTGTGTGATGTAGGCATTTCTGTTGGGATTCATAGTGATTGGTGCCATTCTCCGCCTGTCATTCAGCAGTTGTGGACTGCCCAGGTTGGGCACACATGCAATGGGGCACTGGGGTGGGATGAGCCAATTGGACAGGTGGAGAGTTTAGTGATGGCTCCACAAGTGTCTGTCCCGTTTTGTTGATGGAGAGCCAGGAGAGCCAGGAGAGCTGGGAAAATGTAGTTCACCCTCTGCCTGCTAGCAAGCAAAATCAGACTGATGCTGGGATGTGCTTGCTGTACTGTGTGGGTACACAGGGGAATGCTGCCTTAGGTTGGAGCCACCACTGAGGAATATGGAGCATTTTCAATCTGGCTCACACAAGCACCAAACCACTTAGGCTGATGGAGGGCTGGTAAAGTATCACCCATCTGCCCTTTTCTCTCTGGGAATAGCTCCCTCCAACTCCTGCCCCTCTGGCACACTTAATACTGCAGATAAACCTTTCAAACTATGCCTCAGTGTGGGGTCTCAGCAGGACTGACACAGCATGCCTGTCTCCACAAGTAACAGAAGTCTCAGCCACCCATAAACGCTCTAACTCTCCCTTGTTTCTAGCCCTGTTAATCACCAAAGCCCAATGCAATGTGAACTTGCATTCCTGGAGCACATCTTCAGGATCAGGTGTGCTAGACTTTTAAGTGTTTATCCCTCCTCACTCTGTTCCTGTCCCTCCTGCATTTTCAGGGTTAATTGTATTTGCTGTAGTTGCTTCCTTGTTGTGTATGTGGTAGGAGTTTTTCACCTTGTAGTCCTACTCGACCATCTTTTCACTACCCCCTCCCAATTACTGTTTTTTTCAGCTGTGTGACTTCTCTTTGTTTACCCAATCTTCTAGATTTTAGTGAGCATCTTTATGACCATTACTTTGAATTATTTTTCACGCTGTTATCATTACAACTGTAATTACCTCCCTAACATTAAGGTCTTTTTCTGAGATTTTGTCTTATTCTTTCATTTGGAACATATTTGTTTCCTCATTTTGCTTGACTCTGTATTTGTTATTTTATACTAGGCAAAACAGCTACTTCTCTCAGCCTTGAAAGAGCGGCATTGTTTAAATGATGATACTCTTTTAACCTTTCCCTGGCTCGTGGTTGTCTCTTGATCCTCAGTGATTGTCTAAACCACCTGACATATTTTTGATAAGCCTCTGTTGATGAGAGTAAGCCAAGACCTATCAGTGATCCAAGTGGAGAAACTAGCACCTAGTTAAATGCTGATTGTAAACATACCCATAGGCAGCAGCATTTAAAATATGCAAGTATACACAGTTCTTTGGGGCACCAATCATAATCCTTGTTAGTCTCCAGACCAGGACATCTGGCGGGGTCTCCTGGGTGACAGTTGCAAACACCAGCGCTCCAGACAAGTATATAAGCTCCTTTCTGGGGTGTTTAGTACAGCTGAAGTGAGGCCAATATGTGTGCAAGGATGGTGTCTCCCTGATTTCATTCCTTGAGTGTGCCTCCACATGTGTGAGAAACCTGAATCCTTTCCTCTATGCTAAACTTCCATGCTAAGTAAATAGGCCTCCTCAGGAAGAATGGGGTTGCTTTTCAGCCTGCCATGTGTGTTTTGCCCTGGAGATGGGGGCCACTGAGAGTTCCAACTGTTACAGTCCCTTGGACATCTGGAACACCAGGCCTTTGACACAGGTACAGGAAACAAAGGGCTTCTCCTGTGTGGACTGCACATTCTTGTTGGCTTTAGAAAGGCAGCTGGAGACTTAGTGGGCAGGGAAAACTCCCATGCTTCTGCAAGTTAGCAAGAAAATGTCTTGTTTGTACCTGCCCATGAACTTCAACAATACAGCAAGAGTGAGGCTTGTCTATGCACACACACTGGCTTTAGGCTGGAAGTGGAAAGATGTCATGAGATCCTGTGCTCACCAGCCCTAGCCACAGGCTAGGGGAGTGTTGCAACAGCCTATACTCTAAGACTTACTTATTAGAAAGCAGGAGAATTCCACAACCATTTGTGCTCACCAACCCCAGCCATGAAGGGTGGGAGTGATGCATCTTCCTGCACTCTCCCAAGTCAGCTAGTGCTACAACTGTGGTCCTGGCCATTCCATCATGGAGGTGGAAGGGTACCATGTCTAAGCTCACTGAATGTGCTGGCAAGCTACATGAAGAGTGCACAATGGTGTCTGCCAGTGTCTCCATCTCTGTGCAGTGTCAACCTATATCCACCATCCTTCTACCTGATGCCCCCAAGTCAACAAATGAATCTCTCTCACATATAATCTAGGTGTCTTTCTAGATTTGCTTTCAAGACTGGATCTTGAAGCAAACAAGACTACATGCAAGTCCTTCAAGAGGAGAAACCTCAATTTCCTATAGCACTTGTAAACCAAGGACATTAGCCCCATTAGTTTTCCAAGGCAGACTTTTGACAGGTTTGTCTTTCCAGTGCAGATCCCAGGAACTGGGGTACAAAATGTGGAGCAACAGCCTCTTCTTTCTTGGTAAAAGTGCCTGAGTGGTGAGATCCTTTCCCACTGTACCACTGTACTCAGAATGGGGCTTTTTGCAAGAACATGTCTCTGCCTCTCTTACCTGTCTTGATGAGGTCCAATCATTTATTGTGGAAAGCAGTTAATCTAGTTTCCAGGTATTTTTCAGAGAGAAAGGATCCATATGGAGCTGCAAATTTGGTGTGTCTGTGGAAGGAGGTGAGTTCAGAATCTTCCTACATGGCCACCTTGGACTCCCCTTGTGCACATTTTAATTGGTTGAATTGTATGGTATGGGAATTAAGTTTCAATAAAGCTGTTTAAAATAAAATGGCTGAAAATTTTCCAAGTTGGGCGAGAGATATAAATTTATAGTCTTAAGAAGTTCAGTAAATCCCAAAAAAGAATAAAATTAAAGAAATTACCCCAAGACATATCTTAATTAACCACTCAAAACCAAAAAAAAAAGAGGGGAAAAGTCTCACAAGCAATGAGAAAAAACATATCATATAATAATGTGGAAGATAAATGGAAACATACGGTAACACAGAAATCCACACATGAAAGTATATAGTAGCTTTCTTCATAGTCCTTCAACTGTTAAGTGGAGAAAGAATAGACTACTCATCAATAAAAAGAAAAGGACTACTGATAGCTCTAACTACATGGATAATTCTTAAATGCATTTTGCTAATTGAATTAATCCAGACCAAAAAGGCTAAATATATTGTATGACCACATGTATATGATACAGTGAAAAATGCAAACCAATGAATTCATATCATTGGTTTCCATAGTAAGAGGGTAGAGGAAGAGTACTATTTAACTATGATAAGAGAGATCTATTGATATATTCAACAACATGGATGAACCTCAAATACATCACTTCATATTTTTAAGAAGTCTCAAAATGCTAAATATCATGATTCCATTTATACATACAAATGGTAAAACTATAAGGTATAGATCAGGGATTAGCAGTTTCCAGAAGTTATGCTTAGTGGTAGGCATGAGCTATAAAGAGGCAACAATCAGAATTTTGGAGTGGGTGATAGGACTATTCTATATCATGATTTTGGTGGTAGTTTCACAACTCTATGCATTCATCTAATCTCAGGAGTATAAATGATAGTGTGAATTTGAATGTATAAAAATTTTTAAATAAAGTCACTAAAAAGTAAATTACCCAGAATTATTTACTTGACTAGTATCTTTCTTTTTCAACCAGGCAAAACTGATATATATGTTTCAGGAGTATAATGTAATAATTCAGTATTTACACACACACTACAGAGTGATCATCAAAATAGCTAGCTGCCATCTGTCACCAAATAACTGACCCCCTTCTAACTTTTCAACCCGCCCTTCAGTCCCCTTTCCCTCTGATAACCACAAATTTGTTCTCTGTATTTTTGAGTTTGGATTTTAGTTTTTTTTTTAGATTCCACATATAAAAGAAATCATACAGCATTTGTCTTTCTCTGACTTATTTCACACAGCATTATACCTTCAATATCCATCCACACTGTTGCAAATGGTAAGATTTTCTTCATTTTATGGCCAAGTGGTATTCCATTGTGTATATATATACCACACCTTCTTTACCTATATATCCATAGATGGACAATTTGTTTCCATACCTTCGGTATTGTAAACAATGCTGCAATAAACACAGAGGTGCATACATCCTTTTGAATTATTTTTGTTTACTTAGGATAAATATCCAGAAATAGAATATCTGGATCATATAGCAGTTTTATTTTTAATGTTCTGAGGAACCTCCATGCTGTTCTTCATAGTGGCTGCAAAAACTTAAATTCCCACCAAGAGTGTACAAGTTTTCCATTTTCTACACAATCTCCAACACTTATTTCTTGTCTTTTTTATTATAGCAACTCTGACAAATAGGATATCTTATTGTGGTATTGATTTGCAGTTCCCTGAATATTAGTGATACTGAACATTTTTGTCATGTGGCTGTTGGCCATCTGTATGTTTTCCTGGAAAATTTCTATTCAGATCCTCTGCCCATATTTTAATCAGATTGTTTCTTTTTTAGTTATTGGGTTGTATGAGTTCTTTATAAATTTTACATAGTAGCCCCTTATTGGATATATAATTTGTAAGTAATTTCTCCCATTCAGAAGGTTGCCTTTTAATTTTGTTGATGGTCCCTTTCACTGTGAAGAGGCATTTTAGTTTGAGTAGTCCCATTTGTTTATTTTTGGTTTTGTTTCCTTTGCCTTTGGAGTTAGATTCAAAAAAATATGTTCAAGAATGATGCCAAGTAGCTTACTGTCTGTTTTCTTCCAGGAGTTTCGTAATTTCTGGTCTTATATTCAAGTCTTTAATCAATTTAGAGTTAATTTTTGTGTATGTTGTAAGAGAGTGGTCAAGATTCTTTTGCAGTGATTATCTAGTTTCTCCAACACCATTTATTTAAAAGAATGTCCTTTCCCCATTCCATATTCTTGCCTTTGACCTAAACTAATTGACCATATATGGATAGTGTAAAATCTTATGGCCAAGATTCTCTTTAGTATCACCCATTGTATACATATGGGAGCCTGTTTGCATACCTATGGTTGGTACAATGTTTACCGGTGACAGACCTGCATCAGTCACAGGAGTACCACACCAGGGGAGGGGTGGAGAGGAAACAAACAAGCATCTGAATGTAATTACTCTGTGTCCACCAGTCACCAAAGAGGCCATCCTACAGAATTCCTCCCAGTTCTAGGTGCAGGGAAGTAGAGAGTGGTGCAAGTAGAGAAGTGGATAGCTTAAGGGGTGGAGAGAGGAAGCAGGAGAGAGAAGCTGCAGAGTCCCAGTGCTAGGGAGAAAGCAGCAAGAGAGGGAGCCACCAGGAGAGGCAGTGCTAGGGAACAGAGCCTGTAGCTGGTCTGGGGAATGAATTCAGGCTTGCTTCTTGCACACAGCTGGGCAGATGGGACTCTAGTGCTCGACCTACTGCCATGAGAATATAGCCGGTTATTAGCTCCCCTTAACCCCAAACTTTCCCTTGTCTTTATTCAGTCTCATTGAATTCAGTGAACATGCCCAGAGTGGGGAACTGCCTCCTTCTGGAGCAACATTTTGGCATAGTCAGAAGGATTTGCTGAAACTGAAAAACTGCCCAAATTGGGGAGGAGGGAGTGTGCTTCAGTGGGCTATCCCTACAGATGCAGAGACACCCAGGTATCCCCCAATGGAAACGTGGTCTGAGGTGGCTTGCCTCCTACAGGATTGGGCCCCTCCCCAGGACTGGGGAGTAGGTGGGGACACCTGAGGTAGTAGTGTTGGCCCTCCACAAAATAGGGCATACCTTAGAGGAACAGATTGCCCATGAAGCAGTGGGAATCATGGGTTGACTGTTTCTCACAGTGTTGAAAAAGTTACCAAGGAGAGGGGAGTGCTTCTGCAAGAAGTGGCAGAACAAGAACATGAGCTGCAGGATGCTATGGGAGAGTAAAGAAAGTTGTTAAAGATTGAGATAGCATTGCTGAGAGCCACAGTAGAAGAAATGAAGAACATAGTGGTGGCACAGGAAAGGGCAGCAGAATGCCAGCTGTGAGATGCCATGAGGGAGGTGAAGGAAGTAGTGATGTCTTTAGCTCCAGAAATGGTAGAACATACATCAGATGAAGAGGAGCTGGAGAAGGACAATCAGGTGGGGGTGGCCTCAATGCTGGAGGCATCAGCCCTTCCTCTACTGAAAGCCTGCCCAGTTGAAAGCTGGCGAAAGCCAGCCAGTTGTAGTTAAGAAAATAAAGATGCAGCAACCTCATGTTCCTCAGGGAGAGGTACAACCCTCTCCCCAGGACATGGAACACTCTATGCTTCACCACTATACTCAGCCAGAGTTGGTGGAGTTGGGCTTGCAATTTACCAGAAGCCCTCAGAGTCTATGTCGGCATGACTTTTGTATCATTGGGATTTAGGGTTGATGGAATTATTTTATCTGGGTTATAAATGGGAAAGCTGGTGTCTGTGATGACTCACTCTACCCAACAATGATTACAAACTGCATATAAGACCCCAGGGAACCAGTCCTTTCTTGACTGGCTGATGGCCATGCTTCACCATGTATGGCCTCATCAGGGTGATCTGCCATCTTTTCCCCAGGTGGCAGATGTAGGCTGAGATCCAGTGGATGCTACAGGAGTTGGGCATGAAAACTGCCATTTATAACCCAGAACATCAGGGCCTGGATGAGGAATTGTTTACAATGGAGATGAGAGATCTGGTGCTTCAAACAGCTCCCCCATCCCTCTTTTGGTCCCTAGTGGCTATTCTTGACCCTCTCTCAGGGCAACCCATAAATGATGTTACTTGTACTGTAGCAGATATTGGAGAGACAGAAGCAATGAGGGGAAGGAAGACAGTGCAATCTGCTACTGAGAGTTTAAAGGGCCCCGTGAAGGTCATGTGGACCCAGATGTGAGTTGATTTGATAAAGGAAGGAGAAAACAGAGACAAATTGGATGGGAAATAGAACAGAATATTACTGGAGCTGTGGCAACAGCTGAAGCCAGAGCAGCAGTATTGGCCACGAAGGACCAAGAAATGGAAGGCAGAGACAAAGCCACAAGTCCTGCCTGTGTGTCTGCAGGACTTCCTTCTGGAGAGTAAGCTGACCTTGCCTAGAGACTCACAGGAAGATGACTGGGCGATATGGTTTGACTGAGGGGAAGTTCAAAGCACCCACCTTGGGGACTGGGTGGGGACCAAAGCCACCTGTTGAAATACAAATTCATTGGTCCCAGTGAATATACAACATGTCTTGGCTCTGGTGGACACAGGAGCTGAATGCTTACTGATTTATGGCAACTCTGAGTGGTTTCCCAGGATCCCTGATGTTATAGATGGATGTTGGGGTAGGACTATCAGAGTGAAGAAAGCCTAAATCCCATTGGGAACAGGGCATCTAATATTGTGTATGATGTCACTAACTTCTGATTCTCTCACAGTTAAATGTGGCATTATTGTAAGAGGTTTTGTGTCTCGTAGGCTACTGGAGAGTGTTTATTCCACACCTGGCACAAGTTCTGAGGCCCTTAGGCAATTTTGTACAAAAGGGCATCAGGTGGGCTTAGGAGGAAACTCAATTTGCCTTTGCCATTGCAAAACAGTCAAGGCTTTGAGTGAGACAGACCTGTCATGGCCCTGTGAGCTGGATGTCCATATGACTGAATATGGCTGTGGCTGGGGCACCTGGCAATGGCTTGCAGCCAATTTGTCATTGGCATTCCCAGGAAATGATGAAGCAGACACATTGACCCAGGTGCATTGGAAAGAAGGATAGCCTACCTTGGACCAGAAGACAATGTGGACTGTAGCCCATTGGTTGGGCCTGCCTTTAACCTTTGAAGAAGTCAACAGAGCCTGGCAGAAGTGCATTGTGTGACTGAGTCACACAGCAACATGGGACAATAGCTAACGGGCTCATGCCCGTTGTTTGGTGGCAGATAGACTATATTGGGCCTCTGCCCATATCAGAAGGGTATCAATATGCCATGACTGTGTGGACACAGCTACTGGACTTATGGCTGCTTTTCCTGCATGTTGTGCAGACCAGCAAATGAAAAAGAGAGGGCTAGAGTCTCTTTGCAGCCAATGGCTGACCACAGGTGACTGAGCATGATCAAGGCACTCACTTTACTAGATATGCACTACAAGAATTGGTGCAAAAATTAGGGATAAAGTGGAAGTTTCATGTACCATATAACCTTACTTGGGCAGGCATGATAGAGGTACAATGGTTTGTGAAAATCTGGCCTGAAGTCAGACACCAAGAGTCTATAGGGATGGTCAGTCCACTTATGGACAGGGCTATGGAATTTGAATGAGAAGCTCTGGAAGGGGGCATTGAGCCCTGTAGACATGCTAACAAATATTGCTGCCTCACCTATACAACTGCAATTACAAACCAAGGAGGAATTGTTGAAGCCAGGGTTTGGCTACCAGACTAACATCTTGCTGCCAGCACTAACTACAATAAGCCCTGGGGACACCATTCAGTGGATGTGGTCCTGGATGTTTTGACACATGGACCAGCAATGAATGGCCCTACTAGCACCCTGGGAACAAAACCTGGAGGCTGGCCTCCTGTGCATTCCTGGAGTAAACAGCATAGTAGTGCCCAAAGATTACATTAGTGTACCCTAAGCAGCCAGAAAGTAAGTGTATCTTATCAGGGTTTTGTATTCTTATTGTGGCCAGTGCATGTGACTCCAGTAGGACTACAGACCCCTCAGTAAACCCCAGAGGAAGAATGGTAAAGGTATGCTATACTAGAACCATATGGAACCCCCTTTCTGCCACAGTCCTATCACAGGACCACTCTCTTGCATGCATCCTACCTTATGGGCAAGATTTGCCTATGTTGGAGTCACTATAATATGTGTCTTATCACTTTTAAGGTTAAACTCCTCTATAGTCTTTGTGGACTGGGCATATACCCTAGTAAAAGCAGCTGCTTGCTGAGTGTGCACAGAGCTCCCTACCAGTTACCCTACTGGTCTCCCATGGAAACTGTGAGTCATGGACTCATCTGAGTAGGACTGGTTTGAATACAGCTGGAATGACTACTTGGAGGCACTCAATTTCCTCAGGCTTGAGGATTCTCATGATTTTGTTATCTGTATCATAATTTCTGTTGTTATTTATATGTTGTTTTAGCCTCTGTTGCTGTAGTTGGATCTACTTACAAGGCTCCAGCTTTCTCACACAGGGACTATCATGGGAGATTGTGGACATATAGATTGTGAGGTGAGAATCCTGGAGGCTTGGAGTGCAGTGAAAAAGGAAAATTTACAGCGAGGATTCTCACCTGGTTTTAATATTGCCCATTGTATACATAAAAGAGCCTGTTTGCATAACTATGGGAGGCAGTATGTTTACCGGTGACAGAGCTGCCTATCAGTCACAGGAGTACTGGCCCAGGGGAGAGGTGGAAAAGAAATACACAAGTACCTAAATGTAATTGGTTGGGCATCTGCCAGTCACCATAGAGACCCTCCCACAGAGTTCCTCCCAGTGCTAGGGGTGGGAAAGTAGAGAGCAGTGTGAGCAGAGAAGTGGAGAGCTTAGGGAGTGGAGAGAGGAATCAGGAGAGAGAAGCTGCAGAGTCCTGGAGCTAGGGAGAAAGCAACAGGAGACAGAGCAACCAGGGAGGCAGCAATGGGGAACAGAGCATGTAGCTACCTTGGGGAATGCATTTGGGCTTGTTGCTTGAACATAGCTGGGGAGATGGGACTCCAGCACTCAGCCTACTGCCATGAGAATAAAGCCAGGTATGATCCCCTTTTAATCCTCAACTTTCCCTTGTCTTTATACAGTCTCAGCGAATTTATACTTGTACAGCATTGGGAACCCCTCCTCCCAGAAGAAAAGGATTTATTTCAGGGATTTCTGTTTTGTACAACTGATCTTATGTTGCTCTTTATGAAAATATGACATACTGTTTTGATTACTATAGCTTTGTAGCATAGTTGAAAATCAAGGAGCATGATACATTTGGCTTTGTTTTTCTTTCGCAAGATTGCCTTGGCTATTTGAGGTCATTTGTGGTTCCAGGCAAAATTTAGAATTGTTTGTTCTAGTTCTCTGAAAATTTTCTTTGGAATTTTGATATGAATTGCAATGAATCTGTAGATTACTTTGGGTAGTATGCATGCTTCAACATTAACTCTTCCATGAGCATGGAATATCTTTCCATTTATTTGTATCTTTTTTAAGTCTATAGGTCTTTCACCTCCTTGGTTAAATTTTTCCTAGGTTACTCTTTTTGATGAGATTGTAACTGGAATTGTTTTCTTATTTTCTCTTTCTGATAATTCATTATTAATGTACAGAACATAACCAATTTCTTTATTTTTGTTTTATATTCTACAACTTTATCCAATACACTTAGTTCTAAGAATTTTTTGGTGGACAGTTTAAGGTTTTCTATATATATGGAATCATGTCATCTGGATATAGTGACAGTTTTTACTTCTCTTCCTATTTAGATGCCTTTTATTTCTTTTTATTGCCTAATTGCCATGTCTAGGTCTTCAAATACTGTGTTGAATAAAAGTGACATGAGTGGGCATCCTTATCTTGTTCCTGATCTTAAAAGAAAAGCTTTCTTTCAGCTTTTCACCATTGATTATGATATTTGCTCTGGGTGTGTCATATATCACCTTTATTATATTGAGGTGTATTCCCTCTAGACCCAGTTTGTTGGGAGTTTTTATCTTAAGCAGCTGTTGAATATTGTCAGACTTTTTCTGCATTTATTGAGAGGATCATGTGACTTTTATCTTTCATTTTGTTAATGTGGGGTACCACATTGACTGATTTGCAGTTGTCAAACCATCCTGGCATCCATAGAATAAATCCCAATTTATCATGATCTTCTTAAGGTACTGAATTAAGGTTACTACTCTTAATTGTTGAGTTTTGCATCTGAATTCATCAGGGAAATTTGCCTGCAATTTTCTTTTTTGTGTGTGTCTCTGTCTGTTTTTGGTATCCAGATAATGCTGGCTGGGTAAAATGAGTTAGAATCTTTCCCACTTTTTCAAATTTCTGGAAGATTTTGAGGACAGGCATTAAATCTTTGTTTGGTAGACTTCACCAGGGAAAGCTATTTGGTCCTGGACATTTTTATTACTGTTGGGGAGTTTGATTCAGTCTCGTTATAAGAATTGTTCTTATTCAGATTTTCTATTTCTTCATGATTTAGTCATAGAAAATTGTGTTTCTTGTATCCATTTCCTCTGTTCCATTTTTGAGGGCATATATATTTATTCATTGTAATCTCTGATGATCCTTTGTACTTTTGTGTATCACTCTTAACTTTTCTTTCATTTCTGATTTTATTTGAGCCTTCTCTCCTTTATTCTTGTGGGGTATAGCTAATGGTTTGTACATTTTATTTATCCTTTCAAAGTACCAGCTCTTAGTTTCACTGATCTCTGTTTTCTATTTGGTCTATTTATTTCCACTCTTTTCTTACTTCCTTCCTTCTACTAACTTTGAACTGTTTTTGTTGTTGCAGTTCTTTAGGTATAAAGTTAAATTATTTGAGATTTTTTTTTTTTTGGTTTCTTGAAGCAGGCATGTATTGCTATGAACTATCCTCTTAGAACTGCTTTTGTTGCCTCCCACACATTTCAGGGTTTTTTTTTGTACTCCCAATTTCTTTTGTCTCAAGGTATTTTTTGATTTAGCCATTGATCATTGGTTGTTCACTAGCATGTTGTTTCATCGCCACATATTTGTAATTTTTTAAGGTTTCTTCTTGTAATTGATTTATAGTTTCATACTGTTGTTAGAAAAGATACTTGATGTGATTTCCAATCATCTTAAATTTACTGAGGCTTGGAGTTGTGGGAAGATGGAGGCATGAGCAGGGCGGTGGAAATCTCCTAAGAAAACCATATATATTTAAGAAAATACAACTATTCCTAAAAGACCGACCAGAAGATACAGCACAGCACTCAGCCTGCATCTACACCTGAGAGGACTCGGCACACAGTGAGGCGAAGATCAACAGCCTCCCATTTGTTCCCGCCCTGGCCAGAGCTACAAAGGGCCCTGCAGAGTGGCACAGCCATAGCTGTGAAATAGTGGAGAAACAGCACCACCTACAGCATCCGAACACAATCTACTCTCGGCAGACGTCTTTTTGTTTGTTGTTTTTTTCTCTTTTCTTTGCTTTGCTTTGTTTTCCTCTTTTTATTTCTTTCTTTTCTTTATCTTCTTTCTTTTTTTAAAAAACGTCTTAAAGAGCCCAGCTGACATACGTGGCACCTACCAGCGACCACTACTATTGCCATGAAAAGATAAGAATATGGTAAAAACAAAGCTTATCCAGACCAAGACACCAGAGAGGGAGTCTGAAGGGATGGAAATGCACAATATTCCTGAAAAAGAATTCAGAATAAAATTCATCACCATACTGATGGATCTACAGAGAAATATGCAAGAGCTGAGGGAAGAAGTGAGGGAAATGAGGAAAGACAATGAAGAAATGAGATAAGCAATCTACGGGCTTAGCAGAAGATTGGACGAGATGAAGAGACTGCTAATGGAATAGAAATCAGAGAGAAGCTGAGGCAGAGAGAGATAAAAGGATCTCTAGGAATGAAAGATTAAGAGAACTGTGTGACCAATACAAATGGAACAATATTCGCATTATAGGAGTACCAGAGGAAGAAGAGACAGAAAAAGGGATAGAAAGTGTCTTTGAAGAAATAATTGCTGAAAACTTCCACATGCTGGGGAAGGAAATAGTCTCGCAGTCCATGGAAGCCCACAGATCTCCCAACACAAGGGACCCAAGAAAGACAACACCAAGACACATAATAATTAAAGTGGCAAAGATCAAAGATAAGGACAGAGTATTAAAGGCAGCTAGAGAGAGAAAAAAGATCACCTATAAACGAAAACCCATCAGACTATCATCAGACTCCTCAACAGAAACCATACAGGCCAGAGGAGAATGTCATGATATATTTAACATGATGAAACAAAAGGGCCTCGAACCAGAATATTGTATCCAGGACGATTATCATTTAAATATGATGGAGGGATTAAACAATTTCCAGACAAGCGAAAGTTGAGAGAGTTTGCCTCCCATAAGCAAACTCTAGAGGATATTTTTAAAGGCACTGCTCTAGAGGGAAGCACTCGTAAGGCTAAAAGGAGGTCACCAGAGAAAATAAAATTATAGCAAAGAAAGCAGACGATCCAAATACTAACTAAAGGCCAAGAATAAAACACCTAGTATATAAAGAATGGAGGAGGAAGAATACGAAGCGAGAGAAATAAAGAAACATCATATGCTGTTTACAATAACTTAACAAGAAAGTTAAGTTAGATTGTTAGATAGTAAAGAACCAACCCTTGAACCTTTGGTAACCATGAATCTAAAGCCAGCAATGGCAATAAGTACATATCTATCGATAATCACCCTAAATGTACATGGAATGAATTCACCAATCAAAAGACACAGAGTTACTGAATGGATAAAAAAGCAAGACCCATCTATATGCTGCTTACAAGAGACTCACCTCAAACCCAAAGATATACACAGACTAAAAGTGAAGGGATAGAAAAAGATATTTTATGCAAACAACAAGGAGAAAAAAGCAGGTGTTACAGTACTTGTATCAGACAAAATAGACTTCAAAACAAAGACAGTAGCAAGAGTTAAAGAAGGACATTACATAATGATAAAGGGGTCAGTCCAACAAGAGGATATAACCATTATAAATATATATGCACCCAACACAGGAGCACCGGCATATGTGAACAAATTATAACAGAATTAAAGGAGGAAATAGAAAGCAAGGCATTCATTTTGGGAGACTTCAACACATCATTCACTCCAAAGGACAGATCAACCAGACAGAAAATAAGTAAAGACACAGAGGCACTGAACAACACACTAGAACAGATGGACCTAACAGACATCTACAGAACTTGACACCCAAAAACAACAGGATACACATTCTTCTCAAGTGCACATGGAACATTTTTTCAGAATACAGCACATCTTAGGCCACAAAAATAACCTCAGCAAATTCAAAAATATTGAATTTCTACCAACCAACTTCCCAAATCACAAAGGTATAAAACTAGAGATAAATTTTAGAAAGGAAACAAAAAGGCTCACAAATACATGGAGACTTAGCAACATTCTCGTAATTAATCAATGGGTTAATGACCAAATCAAAACAGAAATCAAAGAATATATGGAAACAATTGACAACAACAGCACAAAGCCACAAATTCTGTGGGATGCAGCAAAGGCAGTTCTAAGAGGAAAGTATATTGCAATCCAGGCCTATATAAAGAAGGAAGAGCATTCCCAAATGAATGGTCTAAAGACACAACTACTGAAATTTGAAAAAGAAGAACGAATGAGGCCCAAAGTCACCAGAAGGAGGGACATAGTAAAGATCAAAGAAGCAATAAATAAAATTGAGGAGAATAAAACAATAGAAAATATCAATGAAACCAAGAGCTGGTTCTTTGAAAAAATAAACAAAATAGATAAACCCCTAGCCAGACTCATTAAGAGAAAAAGAGAATCTACACACATAAACAGAATCAGAAATGAGAAAGGAAAAATAACAACAGACCCCACAGAAATACAAAGAATTATAAGAGAATGTTATGAGAATCTATATGCTAAAAAGATGGAAAACCTAGAAGAAATGGACAACTTCTTAGAAAAATACAACCTTCCAAGACTGACCAAACAAGAAACAGAAAAACTAAACAGATCAATTATCAGTAAGGAAATTGAATCAGTAATCAAAATCTATCAAAGAACAAAACCCCAGGACCAGATGGATTCACCTCTGAATTCTACCAGACATATAGAGAAGAAATAACACCCATTCTCCTTAAAGTTTTCCAAAAAATAGAACAGGAGGGAATACTTCAAGCCAGCATCACTCTAATACCAAAACCGGGCAAAAGACCTCACCAAAAAAGAAAATTACAGATCAATATCCCTGATGAATGTAGATGCAAAAACAGTCAACAAAATATGAGCAAACCGAATTCAAAAATACATCAAGAGGATCACACACCATGATCAATTGGGATTCATCCCAGGGATGCAAGGATGGTACAACATTCAAAAATCCATCAACATCATCCACCACATCAACAAAAAGAAGAAGAAAAACCACATGATCATCTCCACAGATGCTGAGAAAGCATTTGACAAAATTCAGCATCCATTCATGATTAAAACTCTCAACAAAATGGGTATAGACGGCAAGTACCTCAACATCATAAAGGCCATATATGACAAACCCACAGCTAACATCATACTTAACAGCGAGAAGCTGAAAGCTTTTCATCTAAGATCGGGAACAAGACAGGGATGCCCAATCTCTCGACTGTTATTCAACATCGTACTGGAGATCCTAGCCACGGCAATTAGACAAAACAAAGACATACAAGGCATCCAGATTGGTAAAGAAGTGGTCAAATTGTCACTATTGGCAGATGACATGATACTGTACATAAAAAAAGCCTAAAGACTGCACTCCAAAACTACTAGAACTAATATCTGAATTCAGAAAGTTGCAGGATACAAAATTAACACACAGAAATCTGTTGCTTTCCTATACACTAATGATGAGCTAACAGAAAGGGAAATCAGAAAAACAATTCCATTCACAATTGCATCCAAAAGAATAAAATACTTAGGAATAAACCTAACGAAGGAAGTGAAAGACCTATACTCTGAAAACTACAAGACACTCCTAAGAGAAATTAAAGAGGACACTAACAAATGCAAATTCATGTCATGCTCTTGGCTAAGTAGAATAAATATTGTCAAAATGGCTACACTACCTAAAGCAATTTACAGATTCAACGCAATCCCTATCAAACTACTAACAGCTTTCTTCAATTAACTGAAATAAATAATTCTAAAATTCATATGGAACCACAAAAGACCCTGAATAACCAAAGCAATCCTGAGAAGGAGGAAACAAACAGGGGTAATTACACTCCCTGACTTCAAGCTCTACTACAAAGCCACAGTAATCAAGACAATTTTGTATTGGCACAAAAACAGACCCACAGACCTGTGGAACAAAATAGAAAATCCAAACATTAACCCAAACATATACAGTCAATTAATATTTGATAAAGGAGCCATGGATATAAATAGGGGAGATGACAGCCTCTTCAGCAGCTGGTGTTTGAAAAACTTGACAGCTACATGTAAGAGAATGAAACTGGACTACTGTCTAGTCCCATACACAAAGGTAAACTCAAGGTGGATCAAAGACCTGAATGTAAGTCTTGAAACCATAAAACTCTTAGAAAAAAATATAGGCAAATATCTCTTGGACATAAACATGAGCGACTTCATGAACATATCCCCTCGGGCAAGGGAAACAAAAGCAAAAATGAACAAATGGGACTATATCAAGTTGAAAAGCTTCTGTAAAGCAAAGGACACCATCAGTAGAACAAAAAGACATCCTACAATATGGGAAAATATATTCATAAACGATGTATCTGATAAGGGGTTGACATCCAAAATATATAAAGAACTCGTGCACGTTAACAAACAAAAAGCAAATAATCCAATTTAGAAATGGGCAGAGGACATGAATAGACACTTCTCTAAAGAAGAAATTCAGATGGCCAATAGGCACATGAAAAGATCCTCCACATCGCTAATCATCAGAGAAATGCAGATTAAAACCACAATGAGATATCACCTCACACCAGTGAGGATGTCCAACATCCAAAACACAAACAACAACAAATGTTGGCGAGGATGTGGAGAAAAGGGAACCCTCCTACACTGCTGGTGGGAATGCAAATTAGTTCAACCATTGTGGAAAGCAGTATGGAGGTTCCTCAAAAAACTCAAAATAGAAATACCGTTTGACCCAGGAATCCCACTCCTAGGAATTTACCCTAACAATGCAGCAGTCCAGTTTCAAAAAGACAGATGCACCCCTATGTTTATTGCAGCACTATTTACAATAGCCAAGAAATGGAAGCAACCTAAGTGTCCATCAGTAGATGAATGTATTAAGAAGATATGGTACATATACACAATGGAATATTATTCAGCCATAAGAATAAAACAAATCCTACCATTTGCAACAACATGGATGGAACTAGAGGGTATTGTGCTCAGTGAAATAAGCCAGGCAGAAAAAGACAAGTATCAAATGATTTCACTCATATGTGGAGTATAAGAACAAAGAAAAAACTGAAGGAACAAAACAGCAGCAGACTCACAGAACCCAAGAATGGACTAACAGTTACCAAAGGGAAAGGGACTGGGGAGGATGGGTGGGAAGGGAAGGACAAGGGGGAAAAAGGAGCATTACAATTAGCAGACGTAATGTTGAGGGGCACGGGGAGGGCTGTACAACTCAGAGTAGACAAGCAGTGATTCTATGGCATCTCACTACGCTGATGGACAGTGAGTGTAATGGGTTTGGTGGGGGGGACCTGATGAAGGGGGTAGTTTAATAACCATAATATTGCACATGTAATTGTAGATTAATGATACCAAAATAAATTATAAAAAAAAAAACTTACTGAGGCTTCCTTTGTAGCCTAACCTGTAATCTATCCTGGGGAATGTTCCATTTGTTCTTGTGAAGAATGTGTCATCTGCTTTTGTATGGAATACTCTGTATATATCGATTAAGTCCATCTGGTCCAATGTGTCACTTAATGCTTATATTCCCTTACTGATTTTCTCTCTGAATGTCACGATGATCTACCCACTGAAGTAAGTGATATATTAAAGCCCCCTACTTTTAATGTATTTTTGTGAATTTCTTCCTTTATATCTGTTATTTGTTTATATATTTAGGTGCTCCTAATATGAGTACATAAATATTTACAAATGTTATATGCTTTTGTGGGATTGACACTTTCATCATTATGTCCTTTTCTTTATTAGTCTGTTTTAGTCTATTTTGTATGATATAAATACAAGTATACCATATTTCTCTTAATTTCCTTTTGCATGGAAAATCTTTTTCAGTTCCTTCACTTTCAATGTTCTCAGATCTGAAGTGAATCTTTTCTAGGCAGCATATTAAAAGGCCTTGATTTTTTATCCATTCAGCTACTCTATGCCTTTGATTGTAGAATTTAGGCCACTTACATTTAAGGTAATTATTGAAAGGTATGTAATTATTGTTTTATTAGTTATTTCTGGATTTTTATGTAGTTCCTCTCTGTTCTTTTGTTCTCTTCCCTTGTTTAATATTTTTTTAGTGTTATGCTTAGATTCTTTCCTTACTATCTTTTGTGAATCTACTGTAGATTTTGCTTTGTGGTTACCATGTGGTTTACACAACAGTCTGTATGTAGAGCAGTGTATTTTAAATTGGCAGCAACTTAAATATGAACTCGTTTTAAAACTACATTTTTACTCCCCCATACTATCTTTTTGTTTGTTTTTAATGTCATATACATTTCTGAGTATTTAATAACTTTAGTTATAACTTTACTATCTGTCTTTTAATATTCGTGCTAGTTTTATAAATGATTAATCCACTACCCTTACTATATATCTTATTTTACAAGTGGGATTTTTACTTTCATGTATTTTCTGTTACTGCTAAGTGTCTTTTCTTTTCAACTTATGAGGACCCTTTAGAATTTCTTATAAATTTCCAGTTTAGTGTTGATGAACCCTTTTAGCTTCTGCTTTTCTACAAAACTTTTTCTCTCTCCAATTTTGAATGACATACTTGCCAGGTAGAGTACTCTTAATTGGAAGTTCTTTCCTTTCAGCTCTTTGAGTATGTCATGCCACACCCTTCTGGCCTACAGTTTCTGCTGAAATAGCTGACAGTCTTGTGGAGGATGCCTTGTACATAAAAATTTGCTTTTCTCTTGATGCTTTGTCTTTAACTTTTGACTTTTCATTATAACGTGTATATTTCTTTGGGTTTACCTTATTTGGAAGTCATTGTTTCCCGGACCTGGATGTCTGTTTCCTTCCCCACTTACGGAAGTATTCGCCATCATTTTGTAAAGTGAGTTTTCTGCCCCTTTCTCCCTCGTCCCCTTCTGGGAACCCTATAATATGAATGCTATTGCATTTGTTGGTGTCCTACAGGTCTCTTAAGTTATCTGCACTTTTTTAAGTTCTTTTTCTTCTTTCTGTTGCTGTGTTTGGGTGAGTTTCACTGCCTTATCTTCCAGGTCACTGCTTTGTTCTTGTATTTCATCTAGTCTGCTGTTGAACCCCTTTAGTGTGTTTTTTTTCAGTTCAGTTATTGTGAGTTTTGTTTAGTACTTTATATCCTATATCTTGTGGTTCTCATGTTGTTCATCCATTTCTCTCCTGAGTTTTATGAGCATCTTTATGACTATTATTTTGAACTCTTCATCAAGAAGATAACTTATATTTACTTCATTAAGGTCTTTTTGTGATATTTTTCTTAATCTTTCATTTGTAATGTATTCCCCAGTTTCCTCATGCTGCTTGACTCTTTCTTTGTATTAGTCAAAACACCTGCCTCTCTCAGTCTTTAAGGAGTGTCTTCTGTAGGGAAATTGAACCTTGTCACTCAACCCAGCCCTAGCTCTTGGTTGTATATTGAACCTTTGTGATTGTCTAATTAGCCTGATTTATTCTGGATCAATTGTGGAGGGTTTGCCAGGACTTACTAGTGTTCCAAAGGTCATAATCTCAGTCAGCATTAGATTCAGGCTGATTGGAAGCCAGGTCTTTAGGGAGCAGCTCTTAAAGTATTCAAATATATACAATCCTGTGGGACCACTACAGTTGACTTACAGATCAGATGTGTAGGTGTCCCCTAGGGGACTGCTGAAAGAATCAGGGCTTCAGACAAGTATATGAGCTTCCTTGGAGTGGGCCAGGTGTTGCAAGACCAAGGGAGGGTACAAAGATGTCTCCCTATGCTCCCTAAGAGAATCTCTGTAGCTTTTCGACCTGTGGTAAAATCTGAAGCCTCTCTCTCAGGTTGAAACTTCAGGGCCTTTGACATTCTACATTATAGGAGAATATGTTTGTAAATGACATATCCAACAAGGGGTTTACATCAAAAATAGATAAAGAACTCACATGCCTCAACACCCAAAAAGAAAATAACCCTATTAAAAAATAGCCAGAGGATCTGAACAGATACTTCTCCAAAGAAGATATTCAGATGGTCACACACACATGAAAATATGTCCACATAAATAATAATCAAAGAAATGCAAATTGAAACCACAGGGAGGTATCACCTCACACCAGTTAGGATGGCCAACACAGAAAACACTAGGAACAACAAATGCTGGCGAGTATGTGGAGAAAGGGGAACCCTCCTACACTGCTGGTGGAAATGTAAACTAGTTCAACCATTGTGGAAAGCAGTATGCACGTTCCTCAACAAACTAAAAATAGAAATACCTTTTGACCCAAGAATTCCACTCCTAGGAATTTACCCTAAGAATGCAGGAGCCCAGTTTCAAAAAGACATATGCACCCCATATTTATTGGAGCACTATTTACAATAGCCAATAAATGGAAGCAACCTAAGTGTCCATCAGTAGACGAATGGATAAAGAAGATGTGGTACATATACACAATGGAATATTATTCAGCCATAAGAAGAAAACAAATCCTACCATTTGCAACAACATGGGTGGAGCTAGAGGCTATTATGCTCAGTGAAGTAAGCCAGGTGGAGAAAGGCAAGTATCAAATGATTTCACTCATCTATGGAGCATAAGAAAAAAACAAAAACTGAAAGAACAAAACAGCATCAGACTCACAGAACCCCATAATGTACTAACAGTTGCCAAAGGGAAAGGGACTGGGGAGGGTGGATGGGAATGGAGGGAGAAGGGGAATAAGGAGCATTACGATCAGCACATGTAACGTGGGGGGGGGGCACAAGGAAGGCAATATAGCACAGAGAAGACAAGTAGTGACTCTATAGCATCTTACTATGCTGATGGACAGTGACTGTAATGGGGTATGTGGTGGGGACTAGATAAGGAGGGAATCTAGTAACCAAAATGTTGCTCATGTGATTTTATGTTAATGATACCAAAATAAGAAAAAAGAAACTCCAGGGCCTTTGAAATGGGCCATTTTCACATGCAGACTTCGGGTATGTTTTTGTCAACTGCCTGTGTAGCACCGTGGGTGTGGTATCCTGCCCGGAACTGTGTTTTGACTATCTTTTTATGCCCCTATGTGGTCCAGGAACACAAGCCCCTCTGGCCACCACAGCCAGGCAGTCAAGAGGTGTGCCTTGTCTGGACTATGCTTGTCCACAGGATTTAGCAAAGCTGTAGGGGAATACAGGGGGTGGGGCATGCTGATGGCTTTAGGAAGGCCTGGGATGATCTGTAAGTGCTGGGTATGATGGATTTTAGCAAGGCTGGGGAAGAGTACTGGGTACAGAGCAAACCTATCCTTTTAGTGATGCCAGAGAAGAGCACTGGGAGTGGGGTGTGTCTGTGGATTTATCAAAGGCTGGGAGAAGAACTGGGGGTATAGCTCCTCCACAACTTTAGCAATGCTGGGAAAGAGGGCTGGGGTTGGGGAATACCCTTGGTTTTAGTGTTGCTGGGGACAAATGTTGAGGGTGGGGCACACCCTCACCTTTGGTGAGGCCAGAGAGAAGTACTGGGGGAGGGAGGCATGCCTGAGGCTTTAGGGATGGTGAACAAGAGCACTAGGCAAGAGGCACATCCTAATTTTTATTAAGGTTGTATCCATGCAGGCCTACCTGTACTAGCAAGGTAACAGAGTGTAAAAAATGGCACTTTCTAGGGCCTCCATCCTCAAGGAAAGTCCAAAGTAATACTTGCCCTTTTGACAGACTCTTTAAGACTAGAAACTGATTACCAGCACATATAATCTAGTCACCTCTCAAACTGCTGACTTTGCACTGGTTCACAGTATGAGTAAGTCCGTATGAGAGCCCCTTGAAAGAAGTATCTCAGATCCCCACTGCCCCCAGATTCCCTGGACATAAGCCCCATTGTTTTTCAAAGCCAGGTGTTTTAGGACCTTGTCTCTATGGTGCATGTGCCAAAGATTGGGCAGCCCAATATGGGGCACAAATACACCACTCCTCAGGGAGTGGCTCTGAGGCCATGAGATCCCTCCCTATTACGTCAGTGCAAAGAATTGGGGTTTGGTGCCAGATGTGCCTCTACTTCTCCTCCCCATATCAATGTGGCCCTTTAATCCCTTGTTGTGGAGGAAATTGTTCTGCTAGTTTTCGGTTCCCTTTTGGGGGAATTATTTCATATAGAGTTGTATATCTGCTATGTCCATGGGGGAGGGTGAGTTCAGGGTATTCCTATGCTGCCATCTTTGGCTAGACATAGCATCTTTCTTCTAAAAATCTCAATGAGAACCAAATAAAGTCACTAATGTCTATTTTGCTAAGAGATCCATCAGTCCTTATCTCACTTGATCTTGCTACAGCATGTCATGTTTGACCACTCTCCTATTTGAGTGTTTGCCTTCTGCGATGTCACACTTTCATTTTCCTTTACTCTCTATTTCTTCTTTTTCAGTATACTTGAAACATTGTAGATCCTCAGGAAATGGACTTGGGTCTCCTCATCTCACTCCACATTCTTTTCCCAGGCAGTTAATTTGCTGACATTACTCACACTTACCCACACTAATCTTTTGAGCTCCTGATCCATGTATCAATTGCCTACTTGACAATTCCAATTGTTTATCTCACATGTCTTTCAAAAATAACCAATAAAAAAAGGAATTGGTGATTCCCAGCCTCCCTCAAATCTGTCTTACTTCAGAGTTCCCAATTTCAATAAATAGCACCACCATCTACCATCTTACTTCAAAAGCATAGATAAGACTATGGGATGAAAAAACTGTGATGGAATCATCATTAACATATAGGAAGAGAACCATTCCACAAAACAGGCCACAAACCACTATTAAGGCAGGATCCTGATCATTGAAATTTTACTGAAAAAAAATGGCTCATGGAATTATCCATACAAAAGGTAACACTGCTTTCCTTTGTTACATTAGTTACTGGTTACGTCCTATTCATACCAGCTGAAGACTAATTTATCATAAAGCTGCAGGTCTGATGGAACTAGAATTAAAATTAATCTGAATGGGTCAAAGAGATCACTGAATCCTAAAAATCGTTTCAGTCTACATAATGGCCTTTAAAAACAGAACACTTCATTACTCCTACCTCATTTACTTTCAAAAAGGTACCAAGTTTTCAATATAAGGATAATCCAACAGAGGACCTCAGTATTCACTGATATTTACTAAAATTTAAGTCATTTTCACATGTATGGAAACAAAAATACTTTCAGAAGTCTCTGGGACAATAAATCTGTATTACAAAAATAAAATTTGTAATTTGAAAAGAAATATAGACATGCTATTTCCCCCAATTATGTGCCAAAGATGCAAGAAATAATTTCCTACAGACAATTCTGGAAAGCTTATCAACAATTATCAAGATAGCAGTAGCTTAGATACTTCAAAACCCACCAACAGACTCATATCACAGTATAGTGAAGAATTCTTTAAAATTATTTTCATTTTTTTCAGAAAATAATTAGATTAAAAGAGTCTGGGCAAATGAATACTAAACTGAGTTGCTGCACTCATTGGAAATAAAAAAAAATCACATGGGCCAGCTAAGCCAATCACTTTCTTACTACTATGGGCAAAAGTAGCTCATCATGGAAAACTGAATGGATAAAAAATATATTTTTCCCTTCGTATGCTTGAAATGAGAGGTGGTGTGGCAAAATGAATTTATAAAGTACATACAATATTGTAAAATGTTATCTGTCCATGATAATGCTATTAAGTATATACCTGTTACTGTCAAACTCAGGACTAACAGAGCTCATGGCTTAATCCTGAAAGATAGACTGAAGAAGGAAGTGGAGAGATAAGCCAGTAAGAAAGAACAAGGAACAAGGTAAGTGAGAGGAAATATGGGTAATGTGAATGATTAAGAAAACATACACAGAAACATCTTTCTATGTTGATAGATAGTTACCATACTTAGAGGGGTGAGAATTTAATACTATGGGTAACTGAGAGATCAATTCAAGATGGCAGCATGAGAGGTGAGACAGAGAACTACTCCAAAAACCACAAATAAAAAGAAAATATAGTTAATACAATCAATCCTAAAAGAGCAATAGGAAAGAAGGCTGCATCAGAATGCATACACCTGGAGAACAGAGCAGACCTCACGAAACAGGGTAATGTACCAAAGCCTTGATCTGGCAGGACCCAAGCTCTTCCTGAACCCCAGCTCACCGGCAGGAGGAAGAGAAATGGAGTGGGGAGAGGGTGGAAGCCTAGGACTGCTGAACACCCAGCCCTGGAGATCAGCTTTGGGATCACAAACATACATTGCATGGTGCTCTGGAGATTAGTGGGGTTGGAAAGGTAAGACAGGCAGAATACTTGGAGAGACTGAGATTCTAGCCATTTGTGGAGGACAGGGATCCACACCTGGCTGCTCTGGGACAAAGGAAAGGCTGGCAGTCTGAGAGGCTTCCTAGCAGCAAGAGGGCTACTGAAGGGTCAGGGTATGCATGGAGCTTGCTCCGCTGGAGAAGGAATAGGTGGACAAGGATGTCTGGGAATGCTCTGCCTGGCAGGTTGTGAACTTTCGGGAGCTGCAGGCACTCCATGCCCCTGGCTGGCTACTCAGGTCTGAGGCCTCCCACTGTGATACGCACCCTACTGCACCTTCCTCCTGACCTGCCAGCAATGGCTCGCATACCAGCAGTCACAGCCTGGGCATCAGGTCAGCCAGAGGGAGGTCCCACCTATGACAGCTACAAATGCAAAGCACAGAGGCTTACACCTGTGTACTCGGCCCACTGGCCCTGACAGTGGAGATCGGCACTGCAGCCGGGAAGCACGAAACAGCTCTTTCTTCCACTCAGGCATCAGCACCACTCCCCTGTGATCCCTGAAGTCACTCCAGTGGCAGAGCAGCTCCTGGGCACTAGAGGATAGTACACAGATATATGAAATGTCAAAGGAACTTGCATCAGACCAAAATCTCACAAACCCCATAAAAAGGGTCAAATGAAACTGAACTCACCAATCTTTCTGAAAGAGAGTTCAAAATAAAAATCATAAATATGCTCATGAGGTACAGGAAAATATTCAAGAACTCAGAGACAAATTTAGGATGGAGATTCAATCATTAAGAAATTCCGTATCTGAAATGCAACACACAATGGAGAGATTTAAAAGCAGATTCGATGTAGTAGAAGAGATGGTAAATGGAACAGAAATTAAACAATAAGAATATAAAGAAGCTGAGGCACAGAGAGGAAAAAGGATCTCTAAGAATGAAAGAATATTGAGAGAACTGTGTGACCAATCTAAATGGAGCAATATTCACATTACAGGGCTACCAGAAGAATAAGAAAAAGAAAAAGGAATAGAAAGTGTCTTTGAGGAATAATTGCTGAAAATTTCCCCAATCTTGGGAATGAGACAGTCTCTCAGGCCATGCAGGTGCACAGATCTCCCAACACAAGGGACCCAAGGAAGACAACACCAAGACATATAATAATTGAAACAGCAAAGATCAAGGATAAAGACAGACTTTAAAAAGCAACTAGAGAGAGAAAAAAAGATCAACTACAAAGGAAAACCCATCAGGCTATCATTAGATTTCTCAACAGAAACCTTACAGGCCAGAAGGGAGTGGCATGATATATTTGATGCAATGAAACAGAAGGACCTCAAATGAAGAATAGCCTACATGGCAAGGTTTTCATTTAAATTTGAAGGACGGATTAAACAATTTTCAGATAAGCAAAAGCTGAAAGAATTTACTTCTGACAAACCACATCTACAGTGCATTTTGAAGGGACTGGAATATATGGAAGTATTCCTAAGGCTAAATAGCTGTCACTGGGGGAAATTAACCCAAAGCAAAGCACAACAATTAATTACTAAGCAGATGCAAAAATAAAATCAACCATCCCCAAAGTCAATCAAGGGATAGACAAAGAGTACAGAATATAATATCTAATATATAAAGAATGGAGGAGGAAAAAGGAGGGAAAAAAAGAACCTTAGGTTCTGTTTGTAATACCATACTAAGTGAGTTAAATTAGACTGTCTGATAGTAAGGAAATTACCCTTGAACCTGTGGTAACCATGAATCTTATTGCAATAGCAATAAGTACATACCTATTGATAATCAAACTAAATGTAAATGGTCTGAATGCGCCAATCAAAACACACAGAGTCACTGAATAGATTAAAAAACAAACCTGTCTATATGCTGCCTACAAAAGACTCACTTGAAACCCAAAGACATACACAGACTGAAAGTAAAGGGATGGAAAAAGATATTTCATGCAACTAATAGAAAAAAGCAGGAGTTACAGTATTTGTATCAGACAAAATATACTTCAAAACAAATAAAGTAGCAAGAGATAAAGAAGGATATTACATAATGATAAAGAGGTTTGTCGAAAAGAGGATGGAATTATTATAAATATCTATGCACCCAACACAGGATCACCTACATACATGAAAAAAATAATAACAGAATTAAAGTGGGAATTAGAAAGCAATGTATTCATCTAGGAGACTTGAACACTCTACTCACTCCAAAGTACAGATCAACCAGAAAATATGTAAGGAGACAGAGGCACTCAACAACATATTTGAACAGATGGACCTAATGGACATCTACAGAACATTCCATCCAAAAGCAACAGGATACACATTATTCTCAAGTGCACATGGAACACTTTCAAGAATAGATCATATACTAAGCCACAAAAGAGCCTCAGTATTTTTAAAAGATTGAAATTGTACCAACCAGCTTCTCAGATCACAAAGAAATGAAACTAGAAATAAATTACACAAAGAAAATGAAAATGCTCATAAACACATGGAGGCTTAATAACATGCTCCTAAATAATCAATGGATCAATGACCAAATAAAAACATAGATCAAGCAATATATAGAGACAAATGACAACAATAATTCAACACTGCAAAACTGTGGGATGTCGCAAAGTATGTGCTAAAAGGGAAGTATACTACAATACAGGCCAACCACAGGAAAGAAGAACAATCTAAAATGAACAGCCTAAACTCTCAATTAACAAAATTAGAAAAAGAAGAACAAATGAGAAAAAAAGTCAGAAGAAGGAGGAACATAATAAAATTTAGAGCAGAAATAAATAAAATAGAGAAGAATAAAACAATAGAAAGTATCAATGAAAGCAGGAGCTAGTTCTTTGAGAAAATAAACAACATAGATAAACCCCTAGCCACACTTATCAAGAAAAAAAGAGATTCTACACACATAAACAGAATCAGAAATGAGAAAGGAGTAATCACAATGGACACCACAGAAATACAAAGAATTATGAGAGAATACTATGAAAAATTATATGGTAACAAACTGGATAACCTAGAAGAAATTGACAACTTTCTAGAAAAATACAACCTTCCAAGACTTACCCAGAAAGAAACAGAAAATATGAACAGACCAACTACCAACAAGGAAATTGAATTGATAATCAAAAACTACCTAAGAATAAAACCGCTGGGTCAGATGACTTCACTTCTGAATTTTATCAAACATTTAGTGAAGACCTAATAACCAATCTCCTTAAAGTTTTCCAAAAAGTAGAAGAGGAGGGAACACTCTGAAACTGACTCTACAAGGCCAGCATAACTCTAATACCAAAACAGGCAAAGACACCACAAGAATAGAAAATTACAGACCGATATTCCTGATAAACAGAGATGCAAAAATACTCAACAAAATATGAGCAAACCGAATTGAAAACTACATCAAAGAGATCATCCATCATGATCAAGTAGGATTTATTCCAGTGATGCAAGGATGGTACAATATTAGAAAATCCATCAACATCATCCACAATATCAACAAAAAGAAGGACAAAAACCACATAATCATCTCCATAGATGCTGTAAAAACATTCAGCAAAATTCAACATCCACTCATGATAAAAACTCTCAACAAAATAGGTATAGAGGACAAGTACCTCAACATAATAAAGGCCATATATGACAAACCAATAGCCAACATTATACTTAACAGCAAGAAGCTGAAAGCTTTTCCTTTAAGATCAGGAATAAAACAAGGATGCCTACTCTCCCCACTTTTATTCAACATAGTTCTGGAGGTCCTAGCCACGGCAATCAGACAACACAAAGAAATAAAAGGCATCCATCCAGGTTGTCAAGGAAGAAGTTAAACTGTGTCTGCAAATGACAGGATATTGTACATACAAAACCCTAAAGAATCTACTCCAAACCTACTATATCTAATATCTGAATTCAGCAAAGTTGTGGGATACAAAATTAATACACATAAATCTGTTGCATTCCTATACACTAATGATGAACTAGCAGAAAGACAAATCAGGAAAACAATTCCATTCACAATTGCATCAGAAAGAATAAAAATACCTAGGAATAAACTTAACCATGGAAGTGAAAGACCTATAGTCTGAAAAGTACAAGATACTCATGAGAGAAACTAAATATGATACCAATAAATGGAAACACATCCCATGCTCATGTATAGGAAGAATTAATATTTTCAAAACAGCTATCCTGCCTAAAGCAATCTACAGATTCAATGCAATCCCTATCAAAATACCAAAAGCATTCTTCAACGAACTAGAGCAAATAGTCCTACAATTCATATGTAACCAGAAAAGACCCCGAATAGCCAAAGCAATCCTGGAAGGAAGAATAAAGCTGGGGAGATTACGTTCCCTGACTTCAAGCTCTACTACGAAGCCACAGTAATCATGACAATTTGGTACTGGCACAAGAACAGACCCATAGACCAACGGAACTCACTAGAGAGCCCAGATATAAACCCAAGCATATATGGTCAATTATTATATGATAAAGGAGCCATGGACATACAATGGGAAAATGAAAGCCACTTCAATAACTGGTTTTGGCAAAACTGGAAAGATACATGTAAGAGAATGAAACTGGATTATTGTCTAACCCCATACACAAAAGTAAACTCAAAATAATCAAAGACCTGAATGTAAATCATGAAACCATAAAACTTGTAGAAGAAAGCATAGGCAAAAATCTCTTGAATATGAACATGAGCACCCTTATAGTGAACCATCTCCTTGGGTAAGGGAAACAAAATAAAAAATGAACAAATGGGACTACGTCATGCTGAAAAGCTTCTGTACAGCAAAGGACACCATCAGCAGAACAAAATGGCACCCTAAAGTATGGGAGAATATGTTTGTAAATGACATATCCGACAAGGGGTTAACATCCAAAATATATAAAGAACTCACATGCCTCAAAATGCAAAAAGCAAATAACCCTATTAAAAAATGGGTGGAGGGTCTGAACAGACACTTCTCCAAAGAAGAAATTCAGATGGCCAACAGGCACATGAAAAGATGCTCCACATCACTAATTATCAGGGAAATTCCAATTAAAATCATAATGAGATATCACCTCACACCAGTTAGGTTGGCCTACATAGAAAAGACTAGGAAAAACAAATGCTGGCAAGGATGTGGAGAAAGGGGAACCCTCCTACACTGCTGGTGGGAATGTAAATTAGTTCAACCATTGTGGAAAGCAGTGTGGAGGCTCCTCAAAAAACTAAAAATAGAAATACCATTTGACCCAGGAATTCCACTCTTAGGATTTTACCCTAAGAATTCAGGAGCGCAGTTTCAAAAAGACATATGCATCCCTATGTTTATCGCAGCACTATTTACAATAGCCAAGAAATGGAAGCAACCTAAGTGTCCATCAGTAGATGAATATATAAAGATGATGTGGTACATATACACATTGGAAAATTATTCAGTCATAAGAAGAAAACAAATCCTACCATTTCAACAACATGGATGGAGCTAGAGTGTATTATGCTCAGTGAAATACGCCAGGCGAAGAAAGACAAGTACCAAATGATTTCACTCATCTGTGAAGCATAAGAACAAATCACTAACTGAAGGAACAAAACAGCAGTAGACTCACAGAACCCAAGAATGGACTAACAGTTACCAAAGGGAAAGGGACTGGGGAGGGTGGATGGGAAGGGAGGGAGAAGGGGAATAAGGGGCATTACGATTAGCACACATAATGTAGGTGGGGCAGGGGGAAAGCAGTATAGCACAGGGAAGACAAATAATGAGTCTATAGCATCTTATTATTCTGATGAACAGTGACTGTAATGGGCTATGTGGTGGAACTTGATAACGGGGGGAATCTAGTAACCACAATGTTGCTCATGTGATTGTCTATTAATGATACCAAAATAAAAATTTTAAAAATATGGGTAACTGCTGAACCATTGTGTTGTATATTTGAAAATAATACAAGACTGTATGTATATATGTATATTAACAATACTTTAATATAAATAAAATCTCAAAGAAAAAAGATGTGACACAACTAAACACACTTTTACCAATGTCAATATCCTGGTTTGTATCTTATACAAGATATAGCATTATACAAGATGTAGTCCATTGAAGAAATGGGTGAAGAGCACACAGGCCCACTCTGCACAACTTTTCAACTTCCTATAGACCTACAGTTACTTCAAAATTTGTAAGTTAAAAAATCTACATTTTCCATAATGTATTCTTACCAAAAAATGTTTAACCTAATCTAATCATGAGGAAACAATGAGGCAAATCCAGATTGTACTGTATTCTTCAAGATGACTGTGCTGGTCTCTTCAACAAAGTCACGAAAAACAAAAACTCTTGACCAAATGAGATCAGGAATGACAACCAAATGAATGTCTGATTTTTATGGGTTCCTGAGTTGGGGAGGGGTATAATACAGCAGTAAAGGGCATTTTGGTATCATTTAGGAAAATCTGTTGATTTGTACTTTTTGATGATAATGTATTGTTAAATTTCTTTATTATAATAAAGGTGATTTTTTTCTCTTCTCAAAGAAAAAAAAAGACATACATAAGACACCAGTCTTCACAATGAATTTAATAGTATTACCAGCTTCCAAGTATTCTCCAGGATCCCTAAATTCCACCTAGTAAACAAAAGCACTATATTTATATAGAGCCTAATGTTAAAAATATCTAAGAAGTTATCATCTAAAGAAAATTTTTTCTCAAATAAGCTTCCTGTTTACAGGTTAGCCAATGACAGATTTAGAAAGAATTCTTCAATTTTTTCACTTAATAAATAGTTACAGCAAATTAGATCTAAACTTAGAGGTGGGTCCTCATCTGCCTAGAATAAAGGTTATGTGTGCAAGTTTAATTAAGCCCATGACAAAATAAAACAAAGAATCCTACCAGTTAGATCAAAATGGCAGAGAGACTCTCAGATGGAACCCTATGAGTCTCACCTCTTGGTGCTCACACTCTTGTACAATTCCCACCCTCCTGAGGGTAGACAGAACCTGTGTTTTACTTCCAATCAACAGAATATGGCAAAGGTGATAGGATTTCATTTCTATATTGTGTTATATAAGACTAGGGATTTTCTTTGCAGGATTCATTGAAGTAAGTGTTCAGGAAGTGTTCTTCAGTGTTGAGGAAGCCCACTTAGAATTTCAGTCTCTCAGAACTGAGAGTAGCCTCCAGTTAACTCCTGGCAGGAAGTCATGGTGCTCAGTCCTACAACCCCAAGGAAAGGAATTCTTCAAAGAACCCAAGGGAGCTTAGAAGTAGATTTCCCTCCAGTCAGGCCTCCAGATAAGAGTAAAGGACAGCAGAAACCTTGACTACAGCTTTATGGGACCCTAAAAAGACCCAGTTGAGAAATGCCTGGACTCCTTACCCACTGGAATTATAAAATAATAAATGTGTCTTGGTTTAAGCTTCTATGTTTATGATAATTTTACAACAAACAATACAATTAATATTGCCATTGAAGAAAAGTGCCTGTGATTTAAAATTCTCCCCTAAAACAGACTTCCTAGAAAAAAATTTTACAGCTTAATACTTTTAGAATATTTCTTTACTTATTAAATTCAGGTCTTTGTTCTCATTTGGCAGACATGAAGCTATAAATTAAATGCTAGCAAATCACCCAACGAAAATAATCAAGTAGAAAAACTTGTTAAATACAACATATGACCAGTAAGGCAACCTAATTAATTTTGATTTAATTAAGATTGAGCAGTTATAAATAACTAATATATGGAAGCAACCTAAGTGTCCATCAATAGATGAATGGATAAAGAAGATGTGGTACATATACACAAAGGATTATTCAGCCATAAAAAGAAAATAAATCCTGCCATTTGTAACAAAGTGGATGAATCTAGGGGATATTATGCTCAGTGAAATAAGCCAGGCAGAGAAAGACAAATTCCATGTGATTTCACTTATTTGTGGAATATAAATCAGAGCAAAACACAATGAACAAAATAGCAGCAGACTCACAGACACTGAGAAGTGACTAGTGGTTACCAAGTGGTGAGGTTGGGCAGGTGGGGAGTTGGAGGGGGATAAAGGAGCACAATAATTTGCAATCACGATATAAGTTGGTCAAAGGCCAGTAGTACAGCATGGAGAATATAGTCAATGATTCTGTAAAATCTTTCTGCAGTGATAGATAGTAACAACACTTGTGGGGATAAGGATTTCATGATATGGGTAACCAATAGTCCCTTCTCAGAGTCTGAGTCTGCTACTATTTTGTTCCTTCAGTTTTGCTTAGTTTTTATACTCCACAAATGAGTGAAGTCATTTGGTATCTCTCTTTCTCCACCTGGCTTATTTCACTAAGCATAATTACCCTCTAGCTCCATCCACGTTGTTGCAAATGGTAGTATTTCTTTACTTTTTAAAGCTAAATAATATTCCATTGTGTATATGTATCACCTCTTCTTTATCCATTCATCTATTAATGGACATTTAGGTTTCTCCCATATCTTGGCTATTGTAAATAGTGCTGGGATAAATATAGGGGTGCATATATCTTTTTGAATCTGTGATTTTGTTTTCTTTGGGTAAATTCCTAGGGGTGGAATTCCTGGGTCAAATGGTATTTCTATTTTTAGTTTTTTGAGATACCTCCATATTGCTTTCCAAAATGGCTGAACTAGCTTACATTCCCACAAACAGTGTAGGAGAGCTCCCATTTCTCCACATCCTCACCAGCATTTGTTGTTTTTTGTCTTTTGTATGTTGGCCATCCTAACGGGTGTGAGGTGATATTGCATTTCTCTGATGATTAGCGATGTGGAGCATTTTCCATGTGCCTGTTGGTCACCTGAATTTCTTCTTTGGAGAAGTGTCTTTTCAGGTCCTCGAAAGGGGAGGGAGAAGTGGATTAAGGAGCATTATAATTCACAATCACATTATAGGTAGGTCACAGCGAAGGCAGTACAGCACGGAGAAGACAAGTAATGACTTTTTAACATCTTATTATGCTGACAGTGACTGCAATGGTGGGGGTGAGGACTTGATAATATGGGTGAATGTTGAAACCATAATGTTGTTCATGTGAAACCTTCATAAGATTGTATATCAATGATACTTTAATAAAATAAATAATTAAAAAATAACGATATGGGTAATTGTTGAATCACTGTGTTGTACATCTGAAACCAACATAAGATCATATATCAATGATATTTCAATTAAAAAAAACGATTGAGCAGATACATTTTGTCCTTTAATCCTGTTTTCTGAAAAATCAATTACTAACTTAATAAACATAGTATAGAGAACATACCAAAATGTTCCTTAAACAATCAGGGACATTTCAGTGTCTTAAGATCCATCCCTCTGAACATGAATTATCAAATGATGCAGCTTTGTTGCTATGAAAGGGGAAGAAACTAAGTAGAAGTCCCATGTATACTGAGTCCAGAACATATCCTGGGATTTGATTTTTAAAAATAATTTCATTACAGATGAGGATGTGGAGAAATTGGGACCTCTGTGCATTGTTGGTGGCAATATAAAATGGTAAAGCTGCTAAGAAAATCAGTATGGCAGTTCCTCAAAATATTAAAAATAGAATTGCCATAAGATCAAGCAGTTCCACTTCTAGGAATACACCCAGAAGAACTTAAAGCAGGATATCAAAGAGATATATGTACTCCATGTTCAAAGCAACATTATTCACAATATCCAAAAGGTGTAAGCAACCCAAGTGTCTATTGACAAATGAATGGATAAACAAAAGGGGGTAGCTTAATCATCACAATATTGCTCATGTAATTGTAGGTTAATGATACTAAAATAAAATAAATTGTAAAAAAAAGAAAAGAAAAGAAAAGAAAAAGAATAAATAATGGACAGAGGATATAAAGAGACACTTCTCCAAAGAAGAAATTCAGATGGCCAACAGACACATGAAAAGATGCTCCACATCACTAATCATCAGGGAAATGCAAATTAAAACCACAATGAGATATCACCTCACACCAGTAAGGATGGCCAGCATCAAAAAGACGAAGAACAACAAATGCTGGCGAGGATTTGGAGAAAGGAGAACCCCCCTACACTGCTGGTGGGAATGTAAGCTAGTTCAACCATTGTGGAAAGCAATATTGAGGTTCCTCAAAAAACTCAAAATAGAAATACCATTTGACCCAGGAATTTCACTCCTAGGAATTTACCCTAAGAATACAAGTTGTCAGATTCAAAAAGACATATGCACCCCTATGTTTATTGCAGCACTTTTTACAATAGCCAAGATATGGAAGCAACCTAAGTGTCCATCAGTAGATGAATGGGTAAAGATGATGTGGTACATATATACAATGGAATACTATTCAGCCATAAGAAAGAAAAATCCTACCATTTGCCACAACATGGATGGATCTGGAGGATATTATGCTCAGTGAAATAAGCCAGGTGGAGAAAGACAAGTGCCAAATGGTTTTCCTCATTTGTGAAGTATAACAACGCAGCAAAATTGAAGGAACAAAATAGCAGCAGACTCACAGACTCCAAGAAGGGACTAGTGGTTACCAAAGGGGATGTGTGTGAGAAAGTGGGTGGGGAGGGAGGGAGAAGGGGATTGAAGGGTATTATGTTTAGTACACATGGGGTGGGGGGTCACGGGGAAGACAGTGTAGCACAGTGAAGGCAAACAGTGAATCTGTGGCATCTTACTACACTGATGGACAGTAACTGCATGGGAGTATGGGTGTGGACTTGATAATATGGGTAAAAGTACTCACCACATTGTTTTTTCATGTGTAACCTTCATAAGAGTGTATATCAATACCTTAATTTAAAAAATGAATGAGAAAAAAAAGATGATATATACAGGCAATGAATTATCATTCTGCCTTTAAAAGGAGGGAAATTCTGACACATGCTATAACATGGATGAATTTTAACGACCTTATGCTAAATGAAATAAGCCAGTCACAAAAAAGACAAATTATGAACCCATTTATATGAGATATCTAGAGCAGTCAAATTCAGAGACTCGAGACAGAAAATAGAATGGTGGTTGCTTGGGGCTGGGGAGAGGGGAGAATGTGGAGTTATTATTTAATGGATAAAGAGTCTCAGTTTTGCAAGATGAAAAGAGTTCTGCAGATTGGTTATAAAACAATGTGAATGTAGCTAACACTATTGAACTGTACAGTTAAAAATGGCTAAGATGGTAAATTTTATGTTGTATAAAATTTTTAAATACTATAAAATCAATAATGAAATAATTCTACCATATCAGATAATTTTTTTGTCATATGCTCCTTAACGATTTAATGCTCCTTAAGGACAGACACTATGATTCATTCATTAGACACACACAGTAGAGGTATTGTGAAAATAGTAATGCTTTGGTGTCAAGCAGACCTACATTCAAATTCCAGAACTCTACTTTTATTGCCTTACAAAAGTTTCTTCAACTTCGTTAGTCTCAATTTCTTTATCTGTAAAATAAACAATTTAGGGTTGTTTCCAGGATAAATATAATGTTCTCAAAGCTGCTGACAGAGTGTCTGACATGCTCAATAAACGCCTGATATGTGCATGTCTTCTTGTCAAAAAGAAAATACAGAAAAAAAAGCATATGAAATATTTCAGTTAATAATTCACCAAAGGTGAATATTACTACGAGTATACAAAATAATACACCTGTGAATCAAAACTTTGGTGCTACTGCTACATCATCACACCCTACTGATTTAATAGTTTTAGTTTCAACATGGCATACTATTGTGAGCAGAAATTACTTTTTTTTTTAACAATTTATTTTATTTTAGTATCATTAACCTACAATTACATGGGCAATATTGTGATGATTAAACTACCCGCTTCATCAGGTCCCCCCCACCGACCCTATTACAGTCACTGTCCATCAGTGTAGTGAGATGAGAATCACTACTTGTCTTCTCTGAGCTGTACAGTCCTCCCCGTGCCCCCCCACCCTATGTCTGCCAATCGTAATGCCCCTTTTACCCTCTTATCCCTCCCTTCCCACACAGAAATTACTTTTAAAATAATGATAGGATCATTTATGGTCAACTTGTAAAGAATCTTCTAAACCAACCCAAAAAGGTACATACATACTCATGCATATAAAGCTTGCTTTAAGAATCACAAATTGGAGACAAGTGAAAAGTACCTTGTATATTTTTACTATAAAACACTTAATTTCACTAACAATCTTTTAATTGGTCATTTCCAAAATTAAGGGTCTGTTTTTTTCTTTTGCAGTTCACATAGAAAGTTTAGATTATATCCTGAATTTTACACTACTGAATATTCTCAAAGGCTCATTAATAATTATGGTCATTTCTCTAGTAGACGTTTTTATATATTTAATCTTTTAGATTGAATTCTATAGTCAACATTACTGCTTATGGAAAATGCGACAGCATCTAATTAAAATTATAATTAATTTTAAATGATTTGCTTCAAGCTTTTCTGGCTTTCTAACTATAAAATATTCCTGTTTTTACCCCAATAGGTTAGTCCTTTGAGACATGCCACCTAACTATCACTGCTCCGGGAAAATTTAAGAAAGCATAATTCTGTTTCAAACTGATCTGAAAGTTTTACTTTTTTGAGGGTCAGGATGGGCAACAGTGTACCAACTTTAAGCTACTCCTTTAATCAGGTATTTAAAAACAATTATGAGGCTCTGCTATAAAATAATGAGCTAATAAAACTTATCCATGTTCAAATCAAAGCATAAAAACAGAGCCCAAAATTAAACATGGATGATTTTTGAAGTATTTATCACTTTGTGTTGCCTGTGCTTTTGAATGTCAACTTATCATTATCAAGACTCAATGTCACACCTTCCCTTTTACTACAGACTTCTATCCACAAACTGTTTAAATTATTTAATATGTTTCATTCCTCTATCAAACTGTAACCTACTCAAGAAAAGGGATGGTATGACTCTTTGTAAGTCCCATATCCGGCATATTATCTGGAACATAACAGATCCTTTTTGGGGAATGGAATGATTGAATTTGTAATCTTAATGAATTAAATGTAAAAATAATTTCAATAATAAGAAACTTCCATAGATTTTATTCAGATTTTATTGATTTTCTTACTCAATACATTTAAAAGCAACTTTAAAATGTAATTTCATAAATTATTTTGCATAAGTCATTTTGCTTATCATTTCTGACTCAATTTTAAATTCTAACAGCTAACAGAAATTCAGTTCTTTCAAAATCATTTTTAAAAATACATAACTTGGATAATTCATAAGATTTTTTAAGTGTCTTATAAATTCTTGACATTTCATATCTTGCATGAAATTTGTTTCAAAGGGTTTTATTTTTTTCAGAGTTAGATTCCTAACCGTAAATTTTGTCAGAAGGATAAGTATGAAAACTTAAATTTGCAAACCACATGCTGTAGCCATTTTTCTAAATTGGGGCCCATGGGCTAATTTTTTTTAAAGTATATTTTTAAAGTGTTGTTAAAAATTTTATGTGGCAGAGTTAACAAACTCTAAAATGTTTTATATGGCTCTTTACAGAAAAAGTTTATCATCCCTTGGTCTAAACTATATATTTTTTTAATAATTATAAGCGTATCTTTTTAAAAGGCATAGAAAGAGTACCAAGTTGGCCTAGCAATGAAAGAACTAAAATTATCTATGCCATGTAGTTATAATTGCTATAGTATGCAATGAATATTGCTTTACCGGAATATATTCAGAATTTCATATCACTCAACTTGTATTTTCAACTTACTTTACTCCAATGTCCCTTTTACTTTTGTAAATTAAAAAAATAGTCCAGCAGAATGGATCCTTATTTTTTCATGCTTTCTGAAACCAAGAACTTTATTAACAGAAACTTCTGAAACACACCTCCCTGAAGGCAGGGAGGGTACATCAGATTTTAGAAGCTGTTAATCCTATTAAGAGACAAATGGATAAGAATATTTAGTTCACTTTTGGGAACTGGCATAATTCAGCCAAATCACTTCCAATACTTTACTTGTGCCATACTAAATGTTACAGGGATTTAATACAAAGAAAGTCCAACACACTGCTTTTAAAAAATGTACTGTAAAAACTCAAATAATGATGAGACACTGTTTTTTTTCCAAATTAAAAGGAGATAAGTGGTCTAAAGTTGCAAAATGTATCCATCTGAGATGAGTCTCCAAAAAAATACCCTACCTCAAGATCCCTCTATCTTCAGAGATCCCATTATTTCTAGAAAAATTAGCCAAGTCATGGCCTTCTGAATACTCTTTATGTATGTTCCAAGGTGTGTTCCTAATGTCAAGGCACTGGCCATCTGACCAGTCTCCTGTGAGCTACAACATACGCTTTGCAAAGTTTACTTTCAAAGGATACATGTATTATGCATGGCATATATATACATGACATGTCTACATACATGACATTCTTTAGTAGTAATTCTTCTCAGTGTATAAACTCAAGAGTATGAGGTCCATGTAATTCATTAAAATACTACCTTGGGGAATGTGAGATAACTTTAAATTGTCCATTGAGCTATTTATCAGGGTAAAAAAAGTACTGTCTAGGACACCTAAATTTTAAGAGTTATTTTGTTGAAAACAAGAACTTTACCATTCTTGTCAAACATTATATACAAGTGCAACTGTGTTGTTTACTTCTCAAAAATCATAAACACATTAATTTCCATTTTTTATATAAGGAAACTGAGGACCTTTATATAGTACTGCATGTTTCTCCTAAATCAGTTGAGCATATTTGTGTGGATCTATTTCTGGATTTCCTATTCTGTTCCACTGATCTATGTATCTTTCCTTCCACCAATAACACACTGTCTTAATGACTTGCAGTAACATAGCAAACCTTGTGATTCCATGCATTTTAATCTTCTTTTTCAAATACTATTTTAGATGCTATACTTGAATTTTAGAATAAACTTGTTGTCTCTGTCTACAGAAAACCTTACTGGATTTTGTTGATCTTCATTTTGAATAGACATGGCTACTAAATCAGCAGATCTGATTTACAGATCTGATATGCTGCCAAAAACTTGCCATATCCTCTCCTTATCTTCAGTATCACCCTTATGGGGGAGACAATAATATAAATCAGAAAAAGCATGACCTTTACATGATCTAGGTTAAGATGCCCAAAGTAACTCCCACTGATTTGTATGGCTCTTATCTGTTAAAATGACACCATTTTATTACTGAACTGTTCTAGAGAGTGAATAAAACTGAAGAGATAAGACATGCTTAGTAAATGTCATATACTTGTCTCTTAAGTTTAAATACATTTAAGGTATATTGGACTACATTGTCATTTGGGATGAAAAATTTACACTGGGTGTTAAAATTGCTACATTTTGTCTTAAGGTCTATTCCCAACCACTTCATAAATAAAGGCAGATAGGTCCTATAGTAAGAATAATTATCTGCAGCCTTTGAAATTTTCATTAGAGATGTGATGGGATATTTTACTCAAAAGGGAGTCACTATTCCCTTACTTAGCTAGTAATAAGGTACACAGATTATTTAACCTCCAAATTAGAAGGCTAAACAATATCAAAATCAATGAGGACACTCAAATTTTCTTCTTACTCTAATGGAAAAGCAAATCCCTCAAAACTACACAGCCAGAGAATTCAAGAAGTCAAATCCTCCCTTTGCCCCAGTTATATATTAAAACAACAGAATAAAACATATGAAAAACATTACAATTCCCAGAAAATTTATTTTAGAGATAATTGCTAGCTTATGAACTGAAATGCTTTTCTCTTGTTTGAATTGAGAACTATATGACTGTTTCTCTTTTTACTTTGGCCTAGAGCTGTAGTTCTTTATCCTTGGCTGTACATCATAATCATCTGGGGAATGATGCCCAGGCCCCAACCAGCTCAGTTAAATATGAATCTCTGTGAGTGAGGCACTAACATGGAATTATTTTAACTCCTAGGTACATATAATATACAGTCAGAATTCAGAACTACCAGCCCAAGGAAATTCAAAGCTATGTTTGCAATTCAACCATATTTCAAATGTGTAGTAGACCCTTAAAGCCTGTTTACCTGTGTTCTATTTGACCTTCCAACCCCATCCTCCATCCTTTCCATATACCTCTTACTTTATTTCATGGTTTCCCTTATCCTGAATATCAAAATAGTTTCTTGTTGGATTGTATTTCCTATAAACCATCTCATATACTTAATGAAATGAAGGAAGGCATAAGTAAAACACACTCTCTTTCATGTGCATGCACACACACACACACACACACACACAGAGCAGGATCTGATTCAAACTAGGTTAAAATCTAGCAGCAAAACAGTTACAAAGAATGCCTCCAGGACAATTCAGAAAACATCTCTATTATCTACAAAAGTCAGGTTAAGCTTACCTCTAAATCTCTCTTCCATCCAATTCCTTTCCCATTTAAAAACAAGATACACAAAGAAAAAATATCAGCAAGAATGATATAACAATCTTTGGAAATAACCTAAATGTGTAAACATTACATAGCAAATTCTGATAAAGGCTTACCTCAAGAATCCAAATGCTTACTAGATCTTCAGAACTAAAGACAAACAGCATCCAACAAGAAAGAAATTACAGGAATAAAAAAAATCTATTTCCTCCTCAAAATTACAGATAACGGAGACTACGAGAGGGGTAGTACTGAAGCAACAATATGGTCTAAGAAAGCAACAGCAGCAAGCCAGGTTTTATTATGGAAAAGTGAGGTAGTTATTAGCTCACTAGCTCTCTTGATGAAATAATCAAGGTAGGAAAATACATACAGGCCCTGCCCTGAAGAAACTGACCTGAGTTTTCCCAGACCAGACTGTTTTAAAGGAAGATAGTCTTGGAGAAACTGAGAAGGCACCCAAAGAGAGGAGAGGCTGTGGCCCTGTTAGCCCCTTCCCCCTGTTCTATTCCAAATAAACCTGGGGAAATCATATGAGAAATACAGATGTCCCTGTTCTTTTTTTCTACATTCCAGAAAGAAGCACCAGTCCCTATATTCAGAAGATCCCTCTGCACTCAGGGGCTGCTATTTAAGATGAATATTAATGAAGCAAGAATTACAGGCTTACAGACCAGTTTAAAAGCATGAAAATTTTTTTAGCTAGTAATAAGTGCATTTACCTTCGGTAGTAAAGGTTTTAAGCATGCTAAGCATGACCAAATATCTCTAGAGAGGCTTGCTCTTGTTTCAAGGCAATAAGAGAGAGGAATAAGTTCATTTCAGTTTTCCATCCACTCCAAAGATCTTTTTATCTTTGATTAGTCCGGTAACTAGCATAAACACTTACATTGTCAGGCATGCCATAAATACCTGTTGAATTTAATTTCTACCACAACACTCCTAATATCTGTTGTTTTTCATTCTTCCCTGTTGCTCCTTAATGTCTAACCAGTTGACAAATTCTATTTTATCACTGTAATGGCTCTCCCATCAGTCCTCTCCTTTCTACCCCCTTTGTCCTACTTCAAAAATCTTACTCATTCCATTGACCAATACACTAGCCTCCTAGCTGGTATTCCCTACCTTCAGTCTCTCCCTGATTCCAATGCATCCTACATACTGCCATCAGTTATTTTTCAAAGCATAAATCTGGTCATGTCACTCATGTTCTCAAGAACATTCAGTAATCCCATTTACAGTATTGCACTGAATCCCTGACCTGGCTTTGAAAGCCTCATCCAGTCTGAGCTTAGCCTACCTTTAGTACATTCGCTATCTCATCCCACACTATATTCTCATTCACATCTCAGACTTATTATATCCGAGGAATATCAGATTCTTCCTTCCTCCAAGAATACCTCCGTGCCTTTGCTTATATTGTCCCCATCCACCAGAATTTATGCACCTTTCATCTCTATGAAAATATTATACACTGTCTAATTCCCTGTTCAAATTTTACTTCTCACAAGCCCTTACCAGATCCAGCCTTAAACCACTACCACAATCACCTCATTGTTGATCTTGTGACTTGTATAATTAGTTTCTGTACCTGTCTATCCTGCAACTGAATGTAAACCTGTAAACCAACAGTGGTGTGGAGGGACTGAGGGTGGTATATCTTTAGGTATTTCACATTACAGTACTAGGTACTGTACTGTCTTTACACCCAATAAACACTTGATGAACTGAGCCAATTACTACCATGACAAAGTTCAGAATAAGAAAAAAAAAGTAAAAACTGTCAATGAAACACCTTAATAACCAGTTATAACAAATGAAATTATTTGCTCTTATCCCCCAAAGTATTCCTAAATAAAACCTCATACTTTATCCCTGAATCACCCTGTGATTACAAATGTGATTAGTATACTTAGAAGAAATGAGCAGATCTAGAAAGGAGGTCTTTTTCTGGCTATCTAAATTCCAAGATTTTAATACAGGAGACAGTAATTCAGAATTTAGGGGCAGGGAAAGGGGCATGATTATGATTGTGGGGAAAAAAAGAAGGAATTACTGTGCAAAGATGTGTACACACTGAGACTACTATGTGCAAAGAACCTTGTCAAGTGTATTAAACCCAGTACTGCATTTTTGTTTTTTATATAAAAGCTTTTGAAGATGTTTTTTTTCTCCCATTTACAGAGGAAGAAACTGAGGCTTAGAGAGGTTAGGTAACTTGCATTGGGTCACACAGACAGTATGAGTTGGAGATGAGATTGGAACTCAGCCCTGCAAATTCCATAGGCCTCCAAAGCCTATATTCTTTTCTTTATTACTACAGAGTCTCATGAAATTAATTAAAACTAGCAGTTTTTCCCAATCTTCCATATATTTGCCATCCCAGTTAAATTTTAAAGTCTGTGGCTTTAATCCCAAACTGTTTTTATCAGTGAACTGTATCACTCTCAAAACTACCTTAAACAAAAAAAGTATTGCTAAAGAAATAATATGACAGCACCAATTATAATATAATATGACATGATATAATATGCAATTTGAAAACTATCACAAACTTCACCATTGGGAAGCACACACTCTCTCACCAAACAAGCAAATGCTCTAAACTGTAATGTACATGGCACTAACTCATGAGAAGTTCACTTTAATTGAAACAGGCTGCTCTTTATGATGCTTGCCCAAGAATGACCAATACCCATCACACCTCAAGTAAAATCTCTTACCTGATCCTGACAGAATACAGGCAAGGCTAAAACTCGCTGCCAGAGGGGGTGATGTCCTTTGAAGTCCCTATTCCCAGTAGACCTAATTGAGACAATTCTTGCAAGAGTTCTCACAACCAAAGCTTCTTATTTCCCTTCTCCCAAGAACCTTTTTCTCAGAAGCCAATGGAGCCTATAGTTCCCCTTTTCAGGTCCACTCTCCATTTCTCACTGGAACAAACTAGTTCTTATTTGAAACTTTCAACACATTTTCTCATAGGGCAATTTTACAAACAGTGGTAAGGTTCTTTATCATTATATCTCACTACTGTGCACTGGTCTAAACTTATAACTACCCTTAATAACGTTTTTCCTGTGGGAAAACATGTTAAGAGTCTCAAACAACCAATTCTTGCATTTCTGAATGATAATCCAAAGGTTAACAACCTTGAACTGCCCATGAAACAAGACAGGCAAAAGATATTAAAAAAGACTCCACACTATATGATAGTACATATAATATTTATTTTTACCAGGATTCAACACAAACAGAAATTGACATAAATTATTTCTTTTGATGTTAAAGCTAACAGATTCTTAACGACATTTTCTTTAAGGATTCCAACACATTTTCAAAAACTATGTATTCTACAGTGAAAGCACTCTTAGTCCTAAAAACTATCACGCCTGAAGGCTACAAAGCTCATGCTCAAAGGTTAACATTTGTAAAGCCAACATCAACAAACATGTAATTAAAATGAATATAAATTCTGGGAACTAAAATTGTTTCCTTCTTGTAAAAAAATACTATTATAAACACCACCACCACCAAAAAAAACAAAACCTCTTCAAAGTACTAAGCAGGTCTATTCAGAAATAGCATTCAGCTTTCACCTAGAATATTTGTAATTAAGTCACTTGCATGGTTAATTCTAACCAATCCTAGACAAAGAAGGAATACTACCTGCACCATATTGCCTTCACCCTGTTTTACTTCACAGGAATTAACGATTTAAACTCGAGTATTTTTCCAAATTGCTGAGGTAGAGACCCATTGTTAAATCTCTATAACGCCTAAAACATACTGCAAACAATTTAAAATATGTGGTAATTACAATTTAAATTATTTCTACATTCAGAATTAACAAAAATAATAAAATAGCAGGCATGTGAAAAGCCAGCCCATCTCCCATCCCAATCTTATGCCCAAGCATTGAACCGTTTTTAAAAACCAGATGCCTGAGACTATAAATCGATTACATATATCAATAAAACAAAATTCCTCTCCCCTTGAATATTCTTGCTAGAAAATTCTTGCAAGTCTGAAACATTCCTACATTCCAAGAAGGAATGAATACCTCTTCACTTAATCCTGTTCTTAAGAGATGTAGAATATTAAAATTTATTTAGGAACTGCTTAGTTTACTAGTAAAATATTTCCTAATAGTATAGATTATTCAACTTCAGATTCCTGATTTATTTCCACTACATTTCTTGCTAAATGTTATTCTGGCACGTAATTTTAACCCCAGATTAGATGGAAATTTGAAAAGAGTAAACAATGAGTTAGACCACCGTCCAAAGTGTATTTTTAAGGATGGAGCAAGTACTTGGGTACAAGTTTGCATTTTGGGATTGCGTGTCCTACTTCAAAATATCCTACTATGAATCAATTTGGCATTCAAGTAGTTTTAGGAGGCCTATGGTGGCCAGTACTGGAGTAACAGGCTGTCAATCGATTCAGGCAGCAAAAAGGATCTGACTTTGTGTCCCGAACAGCTCTTTTTGTGATTAAATGCTGCTAGCTATTAACAACAACAACAAGCAACAATAAAAACAAAGTACCTGTGGACATCTAAGTTTTCACCGCAGAGCTGACCAAAGCCCAAACAGAACAGTTTCAGAAGAAGAGCAGGAAGAGGGGCAAACCAAAGCATTTTGGTCGAACCAAAGATTCTTCTCTCTTACCAAAGATTCGCCTTACAAGGGCTCAGGTTTCCTCTGCGTGGTCTTTTATGGCCCAAGAGGGCGGCGGGGACAGCAGTTGGCGAAAAGGAAGGGGAGTGAGGAATAAGGCTGTAGAACTGAGGGGACAGCAGAGCTGGCAGTAGAACATCACCTGAATGTAAGGAAACCTAGTCTCCATTTAAACTCCACTTGGATGGTTAAAAAGGAGCACAGCAAGCCACAGAGAAACGAGAAAGCTAAGTAACGAGCATTCATCCCTCTGTGCCACGGTCCCGAGTTACCTCGCCACATTGTTTTCGTTGCGCTGGGTTCCTAAAGCACCAAGGCGTTCCATAGGGAGCTGGAGTCAGCTGTCTCCCAAAGTGTTCCCAGCAAAAACAGTGCGCGAGCAAACCCAGCGCAGCGGGGAAAGAGGGACGCACAGAGCCAGGCAAGGCACCTGGAGCATCCCCCAGTCCGGCTTAGGTCACAAAGTGAAGAAACTTAAGTCATAACGCCGGTGTGGCCCGCGAGGCAGGCGCTCCGCCTGAGGCCGAGACGGGGCCCAGGCTGCCCTTGCTCCCCATCCCCGAGCCCCCGTTTCCTTCCCGCCGGGTCTCAAATGAAAGCGCAGTGGGGGTAGCGCGCTCCGCCGGCACGCAGCCTCAAGGGACAGGCCTGGGGGCCGTGCTTCCCAGCCCCACGCATCTTCCCTCTTGGGGCCCCTGGGCCAGAATCCTGAGGGAAGGAGGGGGACGGCTCCAGTCCTCCTGGCCACCACACTAACCTCGCCGCTGCTCGCGCCGCCACCGAACACCTCCATTTCTTGGTCCCAGGGCTCCTCCTGAAGAGCAAACGGTAGCATCTCCCCTTCAAGAGCACTCGAATAGGAGCTGCCAACCGCCGGCACAGTCGCGCATCTCGTCGCGTGAGCCTGCCTGCCGCCGCCGCCGCCGCCGCCCCGGGACCCCCGGCCCCGCCTTCAGCGACTGCTGCCCTCGTCGCGGGGTCCCTCAGGGGCTAGGAGCCGGGGGTCGCTGCCGCCGAAGGCTGCTGCTCCCCATAGAGAAAACTGTGCTGCGTCTCTGAGAGCTGCCCCTCGGCTCAAGCTCTCCACGGCCGCCGCCGCTACCGTTGGTCGGTGGTGACCAGCCCCCTCCGCCCCCACGCTCCGCTTCCCCAGGCCCCCTCCCAGCTCCCAACTCTGTCAATATGGCGGCAGCGGCGGCGTTACCTGTACGGCGCCCGGAACCCCCAACGGCGGCGGCACAGCGGCGTCACCGGAACGTCAGTGGAGATTCCCCAGCCTGGGGTGAAGGGTGGGGACGGGAAAGAGGAACGGGGGTGGGTACGGGGAAACCGCGTGGTGGGGGGGGGGGAGAGGGGGGGGGGGGACGGGGGGGGGGGGGGAGGCGGGAGAAGCGTAGTAAAAGCCGCAGCTGGAGCCCGGGTAAACCTGCCCATCCCACGGAGCATGCGCGGCGCTGTTCACACAGGCTCAGCAGGCCCTCTCGAGTAGACGAGGCAGCCTTGCCGGCAGCAGGATGCCCCCGCAAGAGTGCGGGAACTGGGGATCTTCTTGAGCGTCGGAGGAGTCGCTGTCGGGGGAGGACTTCCGGAATATATGCTTACAGGGCTCAGAAAAGCAGGTGTCCTATTCACCGAACCACGCCCATTCTGGTACTCCATTGACAAATGCGAGGGCGGGGATTTTAGTCCATTGTGAATTAGCCTTCTAGAAGCTGGAGGCAAGAAGAAAATGCTTTAAAGTAAATTAGTACACCTGAGCTTCCTGACTACCCACTGCCCAGACCTCCTCCCACCGGATACCTGTCCCTCTCACAGTGTTTCTGCTGGTTGCCTTCAGGGTATTGATGACATAGTGTTTCTAGTGTTCACACACATACGCCATTTATTGGATTCAACTTGTGGCCGTGAAGGCAGAATGTATGAAGCTAATGTAACCTCCACCATGCTCTGAGGATATTGGACTTGTAGTGACAGTAATTATCATTTTTCTATCTTCTTTAAATCAAAGCTTTACTGCTTTGCTGCTCTAAGCCACTCGCATAGCGATATAACTAGCAATATAACTGGGATAAAGTACAGGTCTCATACGTGGGAGATGATTAAGCTCCTCATCAAACCACATCAGAACCCAAAGTAAAGAAGTTATTCCACCTTAGACACTTCAAAGAGAGTTACAAGAACAACTGTAACAGCCACTAGTCTGCTCAGTAACTTGGAGAGGTTTCTAATGGTCGACGTAAAGCACAAAGCACTCCATTACACCCCACACTACACCTAGGGCTGTTACGTGGTGCTCACGGAAAACAGTGAAATATTACATTTATTTTGCTACCTGGCGTCCAGCGCTAGCGAAGTAAAAGCGACCACATAGTTTGGTCCTGAATTGCAACTAAGTATAACTAATAGTGCCCTCACAGCCACTATGCTTAAAGACCCAGATAGAAAGTGAACTTTAAGAATACGATTCTGTAGAAGTGAATGCTTTGAGAGTAGTGTATGGGACAATAAACTGAAAATATGTGTGTGTGTGCACTCTCATTAAACTCCTGTTTGGCTGAACTGATAATGTTCTCAACTAAGGCCAATGCTTTTGAACATTGGATTTATTGCTTCCTGGCTACTCAGAGGCTTTTTTCTGCAATTCTACACCCCTTCACCACCATTAGCAGCATCTGTTTTCCTCCCTCTATTGGATAGTTCCCATCAGCAAAAATGCATGCCATTACTGACTTCAACTCTATTATCACTTGATGCAGTTTATGACACCCTCTTTCTTTAAACATTTTCTCCACCTGGCCTCCAAAACAAAACAGTATTCATTTTCTTCCTACGTCATTGACCATTTCATTTTTCAATGTCCTTTGCTGGATCATCCCTCATCTTCCCAAGCTCCAAAAGTTGGAAATTCAGGCTCAGTCCTCGACCTCTATCTTCTCCAGCATCCTGGGTATTCCCATATTCCATCCAGTTCCACAGCTTTAAACCCCTTCTTGTATGCTGAGGACTCTCAAATTTTATTTCCAACCACAAATTCTTTCTTGAAGTCGAGACTTGTATATGCAACTTCCTATTCTACTTGTACATCTAATGTGTATCTCAAACTAATCTATTCAAAACTGAATTCTTGACCCTAACCAACCTGCTCCTCACCTTGTCTTCTGCCTAGCAAATAATGACCTTCACCACCTGCCTAGTTTGCTGTTCAAGTGTCATTTCAGAGTCCTATGACCATTCTTTCTAAAACACCATCCCCAATAATTCACTAGCCTCACCCTGCTTTTCACCATCATAACACCAATGCACATAGAGTATGTGATAATAATTTTTTATTCCCCCTAGCACCTAGCATAATTCCTGGAACATAACAGGTAAATATTTTCTGAATTAATGAATTTGCCATTTGCTATCATTTTGTGCATTTGTGAATTACATCAACCTACATTAAGAAGCTTCCTTACTATGAATGTATTACTTTGCTTCTATAAAAAATTTTACCTTCACATGTGCTCATACATTCAACATTCTCCTTAGCATATAGACATGCACACATCTCTCATTTAAAAAAAATAAAAATTCCTTCCTCAATTCAACATTGTTTTAAATAGACTGCTGTTTCTCAAAATCTTTCATCAGTTAACAATTTCTTATACTTTATCTCAAATATTTTTTAAATGTCTGTTCCATCCCCATTATCATTGCCTCAGTTCATCTCAGAATATTTCTGAACTAATGATACCAATGATTTCTCTTAACTGGTCTATATGACTCTAAATTTATATTTTCTCCAGCTCATCCTCCTTGCTAGCAGCTTCAGTGATTTTCCATCATCTCCTGTAAAATAAGCAAACTCCTTAGTTCTGAATGCAAGTGTTTTCACCATGTGGCCTCTGATTATCTCTCCAGTTTCATTTTCCACCCCATATTGCAGTCAAATATATGCACATTATTATCCCTCCCTATCCCATTCTTTTTAGACAACTTATTATTAATAGCAATCAATACTAGTGACTACTATTTACTTACAGACCACTATGCTCTAGGCCTATGCTCTTCATGAATTCATTTAGCCCTCATAACAATTGTAAAAAATTTTTGAATTTATGGTGTCTGTAATTCTCAGATGAGGAATCTGAGTCTGAAGAATGTTCAGTGATTCTCCCAAGACCTCACAGATATTAAATGGAAAATCTAGAATTAAAACCAGGTTTGCCCAATGCCAAACCTCCTAACCTACTCTGATGCTCTGAGAAGCCTCTCTGATATTGCCCCCCCCCTTTTCCCTACCCTCCTTCCACTCATACCTGGGGAAAATTAGTCAGCCATTCTTCTGTACTTCCATAACATCTTTTCCATATCCTTATTTCACTTCTTTACCTTTCCTTACCGGCAAAATTTGAGCTTTGTGATGTTAGTGGATTAATCTATTAAGTTCTGCATTCAAAGAATATAACTGCTGCTCTGTAAATCTCTGTAAATATGTTGGATGAACGAACAGTTCTCTCTACTGTATCCAGACATTGTGTTAAAGCTGTGGGCTGATATAAAAATGTGTGACAGTACTTAACTCTGTGGAGTTTAATGCTTGTTCGATCTGTGTTTACTCACTATGTCAAAGATAATATAGTCTTATTTTATGTTACTATTAACCATGAACTATTATATCTAATTTCTAATAGCCCAGGAGGCCCTTGGATTGCTGGTGAAAAACATGAAAACTTTACTTAAGCACAAACGCAGATATTAGGGAAGACTCAAGCTTCTCAGACTTTTGGAAAGTATACACAGCAGAGACTGTTGTTTCCTATTCCATCTTCAGGAAATTTCTAGCCTGAAATTTTTCTAGATGCCTAGGAATCTATGGATTTCCAGTTATTATAACATAACATTAAAAATTCACACAATATTTGGCAATATTTTGGTGGTTCTGGAACTGGAATGTATTACTTCAAGTTTCTAAATAATATATTGTTCATCAAAAAAGATGATAAGATAAGCTCCACCACCATTACAGCATGTGTGCTGAGTATTTCCAGAACTAGGGAATGGGTACGTTTAAACCTTCACACTGACTTCTTTGCCCTGACAAATGGCACACATTGGATGATGAGGGTTAGAGGTTAAAGTGGGAGGTCATGAGATAAAAACCAACTCATCATGGCCCCACCAAGGAAGTGTGGAATATGAACCAAGGGCCTTTGATCAGCAGATCACAGACCACCCACAGATCCTATACTGTGGTTCTGATTTCTAAACTGGGACGTAATACAAAGTAATACATATTTAAGGTATAATTATAAAAAGAGCCACTTAATCTCTCAGTATTCTCTGCCTATTTCCCCAAAATTTATAATCCAAATAGCTAGGAAAATGGTAAGCAAACACAGAACATAAAAGCACTATTAGAAAAATATTCAAGTATTTATTGGAAATATTCTGAATTAAAATATAAAAATGGGATTCACATACGGAAACAGGGAACTTTTAAGTGTTGAAGTTTTAACAAATACTTATTATCTTTAAGTAATTGCTTAGAAGTGTCAGAGAACTTCCATTCTCTAAAAGTAGTAACTTTGGGACCCCTACAAATCGATTTCAAAAGTGGGAGCAATTCACACATACTTGTGAAATGTAAGCTTTGTGTTGCTTATTTGTTGAAATGTCTGAGATTAAACAAGAGGTGAATGACAAATATGATAACAGTTTAATAGTTGTTTCTCTTTTCAGAGAAATTAAGTCTATAGTATATAGAGAGTGAAATTGAGAAGGGGGATAATAGTAACCATCACTTGTAGTCTAACACCTAAGATTTTTATGAAAGAAACTTACATTTCATGATTTAAATAGAACTCCAACTCATTTAATTCTAACAATGACACCTGTTACAAAGGAGTTCTGTTGTATTATATATGCACAACATATCAAAAGGTAAAATTGTATTTTCTTTTTGTTTGTAACTCTCTTGAAATCAGGTCAATGTAGTTCATTGTAATGTTATTTTCTTGGAGAAGAAAACAGTTTCTTACTAGTGGGTTTGCCAAAATGTTAGAATGATGGGTCTGTTAAACAGGAAATGAATTCCGAGGACTACATACATAAATGTAATAACCAGTAATAATTGACAAAATGCATACATTTTTGTAAGCCAAAGCAGTAATAGCAGATGTGAAGGTAATCTGGCGGCCCACATCCTTCACAGCATTGTTCACCAAGGTTAAGTTGCCCATTTGACTGGTTATTCAGTGTCTCTTCCCTGACTCACAATTTTCCATTTGAATGCCTTGCAAATCTTGAAACTTTGTTGAGGAGAGTTACTTCTGAAATAAAGGTGGACCAGTCTGGAAGTTTCTATGTTATCTTATGCAAACTTCAAACATACTCACAAATATTTAAAGCAGTAAAAAATATAAATTTGTGCACTTACCAATTTATCTAGTTTCAGACTGTCTTTTGCATATAATTTGCAGAAAACTGTTGTCGCCTACAATAAAACATGTGATTAGAGTCCTCATGACTGTAGTAATGATAAAGGGTTTCCCTAGGCCCATCCACACACACTCACTAGGTTTCCCCAATATTTAAGGTTTCTAAATAGGATTCACATTAAACTAAACAAGACAATTTCAGACTTATAGGCATAGTCTTATTAACATCATAATTTGAGTCATTAGTAAGTGTGCATCCGAATCATCAGCAGGGTTTTGTCAAAAGGTAAATTGCTGAGCTCCACTGTTACTGATTCAGTAAATCTGGATTTAAGGCTGAATGTTTGCATTTCTACCAAGTTTCTAGGTGATTCTGATCCTGCTGGTCAGGGGACCACACGCTGAGAGTCACTGCTTTCAGGTATAATTAATCAAAGTATATGAGACACGTATTTTAGAGAGGAATTTTGTTCAAAAAGCCTAAATGATTCGTTCAAATTTCAGATCTTTTGAACTCATTTCAAAAATGAATAGAGACCTGGAAAATAAATGCAAATTTAAAATGCAAGATAATGGCATGCTATTATCTTGTTATTAGTGCACATAGTTGAATGTAATAAAAGTTCCTTTTTTGATGCTCTGTTTTAGGAATTCAACTGGGAAAATGGGTATATTTGGAGGTGGCTACAAGAGAAGGATATATATACATATATTCAGACTGGGCACAGATTGGGTCAGATGGCAGGCTTCTAGGTTGTTTGTGGTCAACAAGTCAGAAATTAGGGAGATAGGTAGATATTGATATGGGCAGATGGTTCTTGTCCAGTGCGTCAGGACAAACTCAGGTAGCTGTGGAATAGTACCCTGGATAGCTCCTGAAGAGAAGTTGCTTTGAGTCTAAGTGTGACCTCAACTAAGTAAGTGTGACCTCACCTAAGTAAGCCATCTTTCTATTTAGAGCCGCACTCCTTGTTAGAATTCTGAACGTTCAAGGTGCCCACATATTTATGTAAAATTGAGTCCCTGGGAACTAGGGGGTGGAAGACTATTTTAATTAGTCAGGTAATATTCAAACCTCCTATTAGATGAAAGGGTACATATTTTGGCTGAATTTGAAGCAGGAGAGACATCCATAATCCCAAATAGGCCTGTCAGGATTCTGACCTATTCATATAAAACAAGACTTTTAAAACGAAGAATTGGTTTTCCATCCTAAAACTGAGAATTATTTTCATTATTTTCTTTCGGTTTTTAATGACTCAGAGTTATTTAGTTACTGAATTATTTATTGAACTTAGCTCAGCTCTAGTTTCAAAAGGTTTTCAGAGTGAATGCTATACAAAATAATCTTGTAACTCCTTAACATATTCCTAGACAATATATCTTATATAACCATGAGAACTTCTTAAAGGCAACACAGCTTCCACTTAATTCCTTTATTGCTTTATTTTTACATTTTAATATTATTTAGTATATTTAAGTGGAAATTAAGCAAAGCAAGACTAAAAAATATTTTTAAATAAAAACTGTACATGCTTAAGATATACAATATGACTTGATATATATACATATAGTGAAAGGATTACTACTGTCAAGATAATTAACATATCACCTCCTCAGTTACCAATTTCTTTGTGTGATGAAAGCACCTAACATGTATTCTCTTAGCAAATTTCCAATGTTCAAAACAGTATTATTAACTAGATATCATGTTGTAGATGATCTCTAGACTTGTTCATAATTTGTAACTTCAACTTTGTACCCTATGACAAAGATCTCCCCATTCTCCTCTCCTTGTCCCTAATATCTACCATGCTACTCTCTGCTTCTATGTATTTGACTTTTTTAGACTCCACATATAGGTGAAATCATGCAGTATTTTTATTTCTGTGTCTGGTTTATTTCACTTAGCATATGTCCTCCAGATTCATCCATGTTGTTACAAATGAAAGAACTTCATTCTTTTTTATGAATGAATAAATATTCTGAGTATCACATTTTTTTATCCATTCTTCCATCAGTGAACCCTTAGGTTGTTTCCATATCTTGGCTATTGTGAATAACTAACAAGAGAGAGTGGATATGTCTTTGAGGTACTGATTTCATTTCCTTGTTTATATACCCTGAAAAGGGATTACTGGACTATATTGTAGTACCACTTTTAGTAAAATCTATGCTTAACTGGAGGTCTAGCAATGGCATTTCTTCTCTTGTAAATTGCAATCCATTTGAAGAAAAGAATTTAAGTTCAAGTCATTTAAATGTATAGTTATTCAAACTGAATCTAATATCATACCCTAGAAACCCTTTGTTGTTTATCATATGACACTGAAATGAGAAAAAAAACTCATTAACATAAATACTATAACCTGAATCAGGGGAGTTTTGGCAGCCTTTTAAAAAACAGTAAAATATTAACATTGGAATACCTCTTATAACTAGAATAGATAATTACACCTATACACAAAGAGGTTGACACCAAAGGAAACTCATATATGTCCTTTCTCCTTCAGCAGTCTTTAAACAAATATATTTTTAAGAAGATATTAGCTGAGTTACATTTAACCCTATGATACAGAAAATATTGAAAATGTATCACCTCTACCTTAACAACAAAAGAGGTAAATAAGCAATAAGATCGTAACATTTCTGGAGTACATCAGACACCTGCAGTCACAGAGCAATAGAGTAGCCTAAAATCCAAAGACAGGCCTTCCAAAAAGAGACAAAATGCAATCCCTGGCTCACCCATAGCAAAACACAGGGTTATGTGGCATAGAGTGCCATAGAGAAGTATGGAGAATTTAGTTAAAATTTTTAATGAATTTCTAAAGATGAAATGTGGAGTAACATGAGATTATAGAACATCTTGGAGTTTCAGATACAAGGGAAGTTGGCATCTACTCTCAGGCTATTCTCCACATACATGTATTTGGTGATCATGAGAAAGAAAGATAGAAGGGCAGAACATCAGATAAAACCTCCCTGAACATTGCAGGCCTGGAATGGTGGATAGCCACTGCTGCAGGAAAGACAAAATTTCTGCACAAATGCTACTTGGTGGTGGGTGGAGGCAGGGGCAACATACACTGTTGTCCCTCAGGAAACATGTTACTACCCACTGCTTCAAAGGAAGAGTAAAATAAAAATACAAAAATATCCCTTTATTCCTTAAAAGAGAGGCAGAAATGTGTTCTATATCCAGATAACTAGAGGATTCCCACCAATGGGAAGGGGAAGAAAACTTTACCTCAAAGGTCCATCAAAGATACAAGGCAAAATTTGGTTGTCATGAAGAGGAAAGGCAATATCACTGAGAAAACCTCACTCTGGAAACCAAAGACGCAGGGCCCATTGAAGACTGAGGCTAAACTAGGACAACAGAGAAACCCCATGTTCTACTGCTCTGCTAACGTGTACCAAGTAAAAAGCAACAGCAAGTTAACTAAATATGGACCATATTATAAAATAAAAAAACTATAAAACCTTTGGAAGAAAACATAAGGAAAATCCTTGTGATTTAGAGTGACAAGACTTAGGTAAATAGTTCTTAAATATGACACCAAATCCATGATCCATAGAACAAAATGACAAATTAGAACTCATCAAAGTTAAAAGGTTTTATTCTGCAAAAGATCCTATTAATAGTGTGAACACATAGATTGGCTTAAAGATAGTGGCGTCAGAGGTGAGACAGAAACCTCCTCCCAAAACAACATATATTATGAAAATATAGCAAATAAAACTAATCCTGAAATAGCAATAGGAAAGAATGCTGTGAAAGACTGACTGTATCTGCGGAAAAGAGCAGAATTCATGGAAAAGGGTAAAGTACCAAAGCCATGATCCATCGGGAACAAAGCCCTTTCCCAAACCCAGCTCCTTGGTGGAAGGAAGAAAAATGGAGTTGGGAGGGGGTGGAGGCCTAGGACTGCTAAACACACAGCCCTGGAGATCTTCTCTGGGAGCACAAAAATACACTACCTGGTGCTCCGGAGATTAGTGGGTTTGGAAAGCTAAGACAGGCAGATTACTTGGAGAGACTGAGATTCCAGCCACGTGTGGAGAACAGACACCCACAACCGGCCACTCTGGGACAAAAGAAAGATGGGCGCTCTGACCAACTTCCCAACAGTGAGAGGGCTGCTAAAGGCACAAGGATTGCACAGAGATTGCTGCTCAGCAGAAAGGACAGGTAGACAAAATTGTACCAGCATACTTGTCCTAGCAGGTTGGGAACTTTCAGTAGCTTTAGGCACTCCATCCCCCTGGCTCGCAATGCAGCTCCGAGGTGCTCCAGAGTGATATGCAGCCTGTTGCTCCATCCATGCAGCTGACAGCATTTCACAAAACTGTTGCTCCCTGCCACTGAGCCAGGCCACCCAGAGGTTGGCCCTGCCTATGGAAGCTAAAAGGGCATTGCATAGGGGCTCCTCACAACGTGCTTGGCCCTGGCAGTGGAGACAGGCTCTGCAGCTGGGTAGCAGGAAAGTGTGCTCTCCTCCCTGTCAATGACAAGCACCACTCAAGTGTAACCCCCACCATCACTTCAGGGGATGAGAGCTGCAGAGAATAGAGCTTCTGGGCATTAGAGGGCACCACCTTCAAATATGAAATGACAAAAGAACCTGGTTCAGAACAAAATCCCACAAACACCAGAAAGAGGAACAAGAGAAACTGAACTCACCAATCTTCCTGAAAGAGATTTCAAGATAAAAATCATAAGTATGCTCAAGGAGCTACAGAAAAATATTCAAGAACACAGGGAGGAATTCAAGAAAGAGAAAGATATTTGAAAAATACAATACCCAAACGAAACATACAATGGAGGGATTTAAAAGCAGGTTATATGAAGTAGAGGAGATGGTCAATGAAATAGAAATGAGAGAGCAGGAATACAAGGAAGCTGAGGTACAGAGAGAAAAAAGGATCTCTAAGAATTAAAGAATATTGAGAGAATTGTGTGACAAATCCAAAAGGAATAATATTTGCATTATAGGGATACCAGAAGAAGAAGAGAGAGAAAAAGGGTTAGAAAGTCTCTTTGAGGAAATAATTGTTGAAAACTTCCCCAATCTGGGGAAGGTGGTAGTTTCTCAGGCCATGGAAATGAACAGACATTCCAAAACAAGGGATCAAGGAAGACAACAACAAGACATATAATAATTAAAATGGCAAAGATCAAGGATAAGGATCAAGTATTAAAAGCAGCCACAGAGAGAAAAAAGATCACATACAAAGGAAAACCCATCAGGCTATCATCAGACTTCTCAACAGAAACCTTACAGGCCAAAAGGGAGTGGCTTGATATATTTAATGCAATGAAACAGAAGGGCCTTGAAGCAAGAATGCTCTATCCTGCGAGATTATCATTTAAATTTAAAGGAATGGATTCAACAATTTCCAGATAAGCAAAGTAGAGAGAATTCTCCTCCAACAAACCATCTCTACAGTGTATTTTGGAGGTACGGCTCTAGATGTAAGTGTTCCTAAGGCTACACAGCTGTCACAAGAGAAAATAAAATGACAGTAAAGGAAGTAGACCAATTAATTAGTACAGAAATTCAAAATTAAATCAACTAACCTCAAAGTCAGTCAAAGGATACACAAAGAGTACAGAATATAATATCTAATATATAAAGAATGGAGGAGGAATAAAAGGAAGAGAGGGGAAAAAAAGAATCTTTAGATTGTGTTTGAAATAGCATACTGAGTTAAGTTAGACTGTTACAGAGTAAAGAAGCTATCTTTGAAACTTTTGTGACCATAAATTCAAACCCAAAAATGGAAATAAGAATCTATAGATAATCACCCTAAATGTAAAATGACTGAATGCACCATCAAAAGACATAGAGTTACTGAATGGATATAAAAACATGACATGTCTATATGCTGCCTACGAGAGACACACTTAAACCCCAAAGATATACAAAGACTAAAAGTGAAGGGATGGAGAAATATATTTCATGCAACTAATAGGGATAAAAAAGCAGGAGGTGTAGTACTTATATCAGACAAAATAGGCTTCCAAACAAAGAAATTAACAAGAGACAAAGAAGGACATTACACAATGATAAAGGGGTCAATCCAACAAGAGGATATAGCCATTATAAATATCTATGTATCCAACATAGGAGCACCTACATTTGTGAAACAAACAGAATTAAAGGAGAAAATAGAATGCAATGAATCCATTTCAGGAGACTTCTTATTCCAAAGGACAGATCAACCAGACAGAAAATCAGTAAGGAGACAGAGGCACTGAACACTTTAGAACATATGGACTTAACAGACATCTACAGAACACTCCACCGAAAAGTAGCAGCCATACACATTCTTTCCTAGTGCACGTGGAATGTTTTCAAGAATAGACCATATACTAGACCACAAAAAGAGCCTCAGTAAATTCAAAAAGACTGAAATTGTACCAACAAGCTTCTCAGACCACAAAGGTATGAAACTAGAAATAAATTATGAAAAGAAAATGACAAATCCCATGAACACATAGAGGCTTAACAACATGCTACTAGATAATCAATAGATAAATGACCAATTAAAACATAGATTAAGCAATATATGGAGAGCAATGACAACAATAATTCAACACCACAAAATCTGTGGGATGCAGCAGGGAAGTATATTGCATTACATCCCTACCTCAGGAAAGAAGCACAGTCCCATGTGAACAGTCTAAACTCACAATTAATGAAACTAGAAAAAGAAGAACAAATGAAGCCCAAAGTCACTAGAATGAATGACATAATAAAGATAAAAACAGAAATAAATAAAATTGAGAAGAATAAATCAATAGAAAGAATCAATTAAAGCAGGAGCTGGTTCTTTGAGGAAATAAACAAAATAGATAAATCCCTAGCCAGGCTTCTCAAGAAGTAAAGAGTCTGCACACATAAACAGAATCAGAAATGAGAAATGAAAAATCACTACTGATATAACAGAAAAACAAAGAATTATTAGAGAATAGTATGAAAAATTTTATGCTAACAAATTGGAAAATCTAGAAGAAATGGACAACTTTCTAGAAAAATACAACCTTCTAAGGCTGAGCCAGAAGAAACAGAAAATCTGAACAGACCAATTACTAGCAACAAAATTGAATTGGTATTCAAAAAACTACCTAAGAAAAAATCTCCTTGACCAGATGGCATAACTACTGAATTTTATCAAAAATTTACTGAAGACCTAACACTCATCCTTCTTGAAGTTTTCCAAAATGCACAAGAGGAGAGAGTACTTCCAAACTCATTCTACAAGTCCAACATCACTCTAATACCAAATACAGGCAAAGACACCACAAAAAAGGGATATTACAGACCAATATCCCTGATGAACATAGATGCAAAAATACTCAACAAAATATTAGCAAACTAAATTAAAAAATACATCAAAAAGATCATATATCATGATCAAGTAGGATTTATTCCAGGGATGCAAGGATGGTACAGTATTCAAAAATCCATCATCATATGCCACATCAACAAAAAGAAGAATAAAAATTACATGGTCATCTTCACAGATGATGAAAATGCATTTGACAAAATTCAATATCCATTCCTGGAAAAAACTCTAACAAAATGCATACAAAGGGCAACTAACTCAACATAATAAAAGCTATATATGACAAACCCACAGCCAACATTATGCTTAACAGTGAAAAACTGAAACCTTTTCCTTTAGTAGTGGAAACAAGACAAGGATGCCCACTCTCCCCACTTTTATTCAACATAGTACTGAAGGTCCTAGCCACTGCAATCAGGTAACACAGAGAAATAAAAGACATCCAGATTGATAAGGAAGGAGCTAAACTGTCCCTGTTTGCAGATGACATATTGTACATAAAAACCCTAAAGAATCCATGCCAAAACTACTAGAACTAATAACTGAATTCAACAAAGTTTCAGGATACAAAATCAACACACAGAAATCTGTTACATTACTGTATACTAATAATGAAATAGCAGAAATAGAAATCAGGAAAACAATTCCATTCACAATTGCACCAAAAAGAATAAAATACCTAGAAATAAACCTAACCAAGGAGCTAAAAGACCAATAGCCTGAAAACTACAAGACACTCATGAAACTAATTAAATAATACAACAATAAATGGAAATACATCCTGTGCTTATGGATAGGAAGAATTAATATTTTCAAAATGACCGTCCTGCCTAAAGCAATCTACAGATTCAACACAATTCCTATCAAAATACCAATGGCATTCTTCAGTGAACCTGAACAGATAGTTATAAAATTTGTATTAAACCACGAAAGTTGCTGACTAGCCAAAGCAATCCTGAGAAGGAAGAATAAAGCTGGTGGGATTACACGCCTCAACTTGAAGCTGTACTACAAAGCCACAGTAATCAAGATAATTTGCTACTCCACAAGAACAGACCCATAGATCAATGGAGCAGAATTGAGAGCCCAGATATAAACCCAAGCATATATGGCCAACTAATATACAATGAAGGAGCCATAGATATACAATGGGTAAATGACAGCCTCTGCAACAACTGGTATTGGCAAAACTGGATGCCTACATGTAAGAGAAAGAAACCGGATTATTGTCTAATTCCATACACAAAAGTAAATTCAAAATGGATCAAAGATATGAATGTAAGTCATGAAACCATAAAACTTTCAGAAGAAAACTTAGGCAAAAATATCTTGAACATAAACATGAACAATTTTTCCTGAACACATATCCTTGGGCAAGGGAAACAAAGGCAAAAATGAACAAATGGGACTACATCAAACTAAAAAACTTCTGTACAGCAAAGGACACTATCAGTAGAACAAAAAGGCATCCTATAGTATGTGAGAATATATTAAAAAATAACATATCTGACAAAGGGTTAACATGCAAAATATATAAATAACTCACACACCTCAACACCCAAAAATGAAATAACCCTATTAAAAAATGAGCCGAGGATATGAACAGACACTCCTTCAAAGAAGAAATTCAATTGGCCAACAGGCACATGAAAAGATGCTCCACATCACTAATTATCAGGGAAATGCACATTAAAACCACAATGAGATATCACCTCACACCAGTTAGGATGGCCAACATCAAAAAGGCAAGGAAAAGCAAATGGTTATGAGGATGCGGAGAAGGGGGAGCCCTCCTACACTGCTGATGTAAATGTAAATTAATTCAACCATTGTGGAAAGCAACATAGAGTTTCCTCAAAAAAACTAAAAATGGAAATGCCATTTGACTCCAGAATTCCAGACTTAGGAATTTACCTAAAGAAAACAAGATCCCAGATTCAAAAAGACATATGCTCCCCTGTTTATCGCAGCACTACTTATAGCCAAGATATGGCAGAGCCTAAGTGTCCATCAGTGTATGAATGGATAAAGAAAATGTGGTGTATATACACAATGGAATATTATTCAGCCATAAGAAGAAAACAAATCCTACCATTTGCTGCAACATGGATGGAGCTAGAGGGTATTATGCTCAGTGAAATAAGCCAGTCAGAGAAAGATGAGTACCACATGAGTTCCCTCATTTGTGAAGTATAACAACAAAGCAATACTGAAGGAACAAAATAGCAGCAGACTCACAGACTCCAAAAAGGGACTAGTGGTTACCAAAGGGGAGGGGTGGGGGAGGGTGGGTGGGGAGGGAGAAGGGGATTGAGGGGCATTATTCTTGGCACACATGGTGTGTGGGTTTAAGAGAAAGACAGTGTAGCACAGAGAAGACAGTTAGTGACTCTGTGGCATCTTACTATGCTGATTGACAGCAACTGCAATGGGGTGTATGGGGGACTTGATAATATGGGTGAATGTAGTAACCACAATGTTTTTCATGTGAAACCTTCATAAGAATGTATATCAATGATACCTTAATAAAAAATGAGTGTGAACACATAAGCCACCAACTGGAAACATATTTGCAAATCACATATCTGACAAAGGCCTTCGATCCAGAATATATAAAGAATTCTGTAAACTCAGCAGGAAAAAACAAAGGATCCAATTAAAAATAGGGAAAATTCTGGAACAAACTCCACCAAAAAGGACACATGCACCAATAGGCACATGAAAAGTTATTCAACGCTGACCACAACAAATGCTGGCAAGAATGTAGAGCAACACGAACTTTTTTTTCATTTCTCATGGGCATGGAAAATGGTACAACCTCTTTGGAAATCAGTTTGGCTGTTTCTTACAAACTGAACATACTCAACATGAGATACAGAAATTGTTCTCTTTGCTATTTACCCAAAGGAATTTAAAACTTAGGTCAACACAAATACTTGCACATGGATGTTTATAGCAGCTTTATTCATAATTGCCAAAACTTGGAAGCAATAAAAGATGTCTTTCAGTAAGTGAAAGGATATATAAACTGTGGTACATCCAGTTAATGTAGTATTATTCAATGCTAAAATAAATGAACTGTCAAGACATGTAGACATATAGAAGAGCCTTAAATGCATATTACTAAATGAAAGAAACCAATCTGAAAATGCTGTATACTATGATTCCAAGTATATGACATTCTGGAAAAGGCAAATGTACGGAGACAGTAAAAAAAGCAATGGTTATTAGTGGCTACGGGGGAGAGTAGGATGAATAGGGGAAGCCTAGAGGATTTTTAGGGCAGTGAAACTCTTGTGTGTGATATTATAATGCTGGATATAAGCCATTATATATTTGTCAAAGCCCATAGAATGTACAATACCAAGAGTGAATCCTAATGTAAACTATGGACTTTAGTGATAATTATGTTTCAATGTAGGTCCATTGATTTTAACAGATGTACCATTCTGGTGTGGGTTATTAACAGTTGATTAGGTTATGACAGTGGACATATGGGAAATCTCTGCATATTCCTGCAAAATTTTCTGTGAACCAAAAATTGTTCTCTCTTTCTTTATTTTTTCTTAATTGAAGTATAGTTCATATACAATTTTATATCAGTTTCAAGTAAACAAAATGGTTTACCAGTTACCCACATTACTAAATCCTCACTCCAACTAGTACAGTTACTATCAACATAGAAAGATGTTGCAGAATCATTGCCTATATTCTCCATGCTGTACTACCATCTCTGTGACCAACTCATATTATGATTGAGAATTTTTGTGTTCATTTATTCCCTTCACCCTCCCGACCAACCTACCCAACCCTTCCCCCAAGTAAGCAACCAGTCACTTCTCAGTGTCTCTGAGTCTACTGCTATTTTATTCATTTTGTTTTGTTTTTCTTTTAGATTTCACATATAAATGAAATCATATTGCACTTGTCTTTCTCTTCCTGGCTTATTTCATTTAGTATAACACCCTGTAGGTCCATTCATGTTGTCACAAATGGCAGGATTTCTTTTTTATGGCTGAATCATATTCCACTGTGATATGTGCCACCTCTTTGTTATCCATTCATATTTTGATAGACACTTTGGTTCCTTCCGTATATTGGCTATTGTAAATAATGTGGCAATAAACATAGGGGTGCATATATCTTCTCAACTGAGGGATGTTGTTTTCTTCAGGTAAATTCCTAGAAGTAGAATTACTGGGTCATAGGATATTTCTATTTTTAGTTTTCTGATAAAACTCCAGACTGCTTTCCACAGTGGCTGCACGAATTTACATTCAAACCAACAGTTTAGTAGGGTTTCCTTTTCTCCACATCCTCACCAACAACTGTTATTTCTTGTCTTTTGAATAGTGGCCATTCTAACTGACCTGAAGTTATAGATAACTCACTGTGCTTCTGATTTGCATTTTCCAGATGATTAGTGATGTGTAGCATCTTTTCATGTGCCTATTGGCCATCTGTCTGTCCTTTTTAGAAAAATGCCTGTTCAGGTCCTCCACTCATGTTTTAATTGGGTTTTTTGATTTTTTTGGTGTTGTCATACAACATCTTTATATTTTTTTGATGTTAACCTCATCAATTAAATCATGGACAAATACATTCTCTCATACTGTGGGCTGTCTTTTTGTTCTTTTGATGGTACCCTTTGCTAGAGAGAAGATTTTAGTTTGATATAGTCCCACTTGTTCATTTTTTATTTTGTTTCCCTTGCCTGTGGAGAAGTGTCTAGGAAAAAATTCTCATGCTATGTTCAAGAATCTATGTTTTCTTCTAAGAGTTTTGTGGTTTCATGGCTTACATTCCAGTAATTTTTAATCCATTTCAAGTTTAATTTTGTGTTTGGAATTAGACAGTAATCCAGTTTCATTCTCTTGCATGTACCTGTCCAGTTTTCCCAACAGCACCTATCAAAGAGACTGTTTTTTCTCCATTGTATATTCATGTCTCCTTTACCATATTTTAACTGACCATATATGGATGGGTTTACATCTTGGCTGTCTATTCTTTTGCACTGATATATAGTTCTGTTCTTGTGCCAGTACCATACTGTTCTGATTACTGTAGCTTTGTAGTATAGCTTGAAGTTAGTGAGCCTCAAATATAAGCTTTGTTTTTCATTCTCAGGATTTCTTTGGCTCTTCAGGGTCTTTTGTGTTTCCATATGAATTTCAGGATAATTTACTCTAGTTCCTTGAAAAATGCCATTGGTATTTTGATAGGGATTGCACTGAATTTCTAAATTGCTTTGGAAAGGATGTTCATTTTGACAATATTATTCTTCCTATCCATGAACATGGGATATATTTCCATTTATTGTTGTCTTTAATTTATTTCATAAGTGTCTTATAATTTTAAGAGTACAGGTCTTTCACCTCCTTGGTTTTTAGCCCTAGGTATTTTATTCTTTTTGGTGCAATTGTAAATGGAATTGTTTTCCTTATTTCTCTTTATGTGAGTTTGTTGTTAGTATATAAGAAAAAACAGATTTCTGTGTATTAATTTTTTATCCTGCAACTTTGCTGAATCCAGTTATTAGTTGTAGTAGTTTTTTGGTGGAGTGTTAGGATTTTCTATATATAAAATCATGTCATCTGCAAAGAGTGACAGTTTAACTTGTTGCTTACCAATCTGGATACCTTTTATCTCTTTACCTTGTTTGATTGCAGTGGCTAGGATAAATTGCTTTTTAAAAGTTCTATTAAAAATATATTCAATATTGCTATAGTATGAATGTCCCTGTCCCACCAAAATTAGATTTGTACTGAGAAAGAAACTTATAGCATTAAATGATTATATTAATTATATTGTATTATATTGTATTATTAAAACAATAACCTAAAGTTCTACCTTAAGAAAGTAGTAAAAGAGCACATTGAACTCAAAGCAAGCAGAGGGAAGGACATCATAAAAAATAAGAGAATAAATTAATGAAATTGAAGACAGAAAACAAAGGAAATTAATAAAACTAAAATCTTTCACTTCTTGAAAAGATAAATCAAATTGATAAACTATTGTCTGCTCCAGTCAAGAGAAAAGGGAGAAGGCACAAATTACAGATATGAAAAATGAAATAGGAGATATCACTACAAATCCTACAGATATGAAAAGAATAATAAAGGATAAAACAGATGAAGGGAATAAAAGGTACAACCTTGAAATTATAAAATAAATTAGTCACAGGAATGGAAGTATAGCATAGGGAATATAGCAAATAATATTGTAACATCTTTGTATAGTGACCGAGGGTAACTGCACATACTGTGGTGAGCATTTAGTAATGTATATAATTTTTTAATCACTAGGTGGTACATCTGAAAACTAGATATACAGTATATCAACTAAAGTCCAATTACAAATTTAAATAATAAAGAGAAAGAAAAAGTAAATGAACCAACTTTGTGCCCATAAACCCAACGACTTAGATAGAATGGACAAATTTCTTGAAAGAAACAAACAAAAGCTCACTCAAGACTAAATAGACATTCAATATAATATTATTTAGCCATAAATGAAAGAAGTACTGAAACATGCTATAACACGGATGACCTTTGAAAACATTATGCTAAGTGAAGCAGCTAGACACAAAGACCATATATTGTACAATGCCATTTATATGAAATGTCCAGAATTGGTGAATCCGTAAAGATAGAAAGTAATTCAGTAATTTCCAGGGGCTGGAGAGAGGATGAAATGAGTAGTGATGAATGGTTGTTGGGTTTCTTTTTGGGGTGATGAAATTGTTTTGGAATTATATAGTATTGATGGTAATATAATCTTATAAATACACCAAATTCTACCTTTCAAATGGGCAAATTTTACAGTGCGTGAATTATATCTCATCTATTTATTAAAAAATCAATTTCACATTATACCTAAAAAGCTGTAGATAGCATGAATAGTCCTGTATCTACTAAAGTAATTGAATTCATCGTTCCAACAAAGACAATTCTGGCCCATATAGCTTGAATGATGAATTCTAACAAATATTAAATTGAGAAATTAATTATACCCATTCTACAATTATACCAATTTTACACAGTCTTTATGAAGATAAAGGAGGAGGAAGCACTTCCTAAATGATTTATAATTCCAATATTAATCTGATACCAAAAATAGAGAAAGAAAAGAAAAATACAATATACTTCAAAAACATGGATGCAAATATCTTCACCAAAATATAAGCAGAGTCCACAAATAGATAATAAAAATATACATTACAACCAAGACAAATTTCTCATAAGAATGAAAGTTTAGTCCGACACTGAAAAAAACAATGTAATTCATCATATTAAGAGACTATAATAGAAAAAAAAACCCAAACGATTGTTTAAATAGATGCAAAAATAGCATTTAACAAAATCTAGTATTTATTCATGATAAAAACTCACAGCAAATCAGAAACGGAAGGAAACCCCCTCAACCTGAATAAGGACATATATGAAAAAAATATAGCTTATATCATACTTAACGATAAAATACTGAATGCTTTCCACCTAAAATCAGAAACAAAAAAGGCAAGAATGTTTATTCTCACCACTGCTATTCAACATTGCACTGGAGGTTCTAACTGGTGAAATTTGAGATGAAAAATAATTAAAAGGTATGCAGATTTGAAAAGGAAAAATCCCTCTGTATTCACAGAAAATATGAATGCCTACATAGAAAAACCAAAATATACATTCCACTACTAGAACTAATAAGCAAATTTAGCAAGATCACAGGCTGTAAGACCAAAATGCAAAATACCTTTGTTTATGTCTATATACTAGCAATGAACAATTGGAAATTAATATTAAATAAACTGTCCCATTTATGATAGCATAAAATAAAATAATATGAAATACTTAGATACAAACCTAACAAAATATGTGCAGACCTTGTATGATGAAACGGCAAAACACTAATGAAAGAAATCAAAGACCTATGTAAACGGAAAGATGTACTGCATTCATGGATTCAAATTCAGACTTAATGTTACTAAGATGTTAATTCTCTCCAATGTGATCTATAGATTCAATGCAATTCCAGTGAAAATCCCAGTACAATAGTTATAGAAATTGATAAGCTGATTCTACAATTGATAAAGGACTCAAAAGACCTAGAATAGTTAAAATAATTCTTAAAAACAAAGCTGAAGGATTTGCATTATCAGACATTCATCACTATGTTGTACACCTGAAGACAATATAATATTGTGTAAGAACTAAACTTCAATTAAAAAATTTAAAAGGTTATTATAAAGATACTGCAATCAAGAGGATGTATTATTAAAGATAGACAAATAGATGAGTGGAACACAAGATAGACTCATAAACAGAGCCATACACACCTAGTCAACTGACTTTTTACAAGGTTTGGAAAACAATTCAGTAGAGAAAGACTTTTAAACAATGCGTGGTGTAAAAATTGGTTATCCATGTGGAAGAAAATGAAATTTGATCCATTCCTTGCAGCATATCCAAAGTAGAAATCAAAATGGATCATAAGCATAAATGTAAAACCTAAGACCATAACATTTCTACAAGAAAGAATAGAAAAAGGAAGAAAAATTTTGAGACCTTTTGTTAGGTGAAAGTTTCTTAGATTTGACATTAAAGGCATGATTCATAAAAGTAAAAAAAATGGACTTCACCAAAATTAAAAATGTCTGCTCTTGTAAAACACTATTAGAAGAATAAAGAGACAGGTCACAAGGTGGGAGAAAATATTTGTAAATCATACCTGACAAAGGACTTGTATACAGAATATATAGGAATTCTCAAAATCCAATAATGAGAAAAATAAATTTCTAAAAGTGCAAATGATTTTAACAGACACTTCACACAAGAAGATATACTGATGGAAGAAAATCATATGAGAAAATGCTGAACACCATTAGCCATCAGAGAAATCCACATGAAAACCATAATAAGATACCACTGAACACCTATTACAGAATGAATGTTTTCTCCCAAAACGTGTATACTGAAAACCCTAATGAGATGGTATTATGAGGTGGGGCTTTTGGGAGGTAATTAGGTCATGAAGGTGGAGTCATGAATGGGATTAGTGATCTTATAAGGGATTCCAGAGGATTATTTCAACCTCATTCCAATATTTGAGGATATAATGAGAAGATGACTGTCTAAGAACCAGGAAGCAGGCCCTACCAGACACCAGATCTACCAGGACTTTTGTCTTGGACTTCCCGGTATCAAGAACTGTGAAGATAAAAGTTTGTTGTTTAAGCCACTCAAGTCTATGGTATTTAGTTGTAGCAGCCCAAATGGACTAAGACAACACTTATTAGAATGACTAAAAAACAAGAAAAACCTGACAATACTAAACATTGAGGAGATTGTACAGCAACTGGAAATCTCTTACTTTGGTAATTAGAACACAAAATTTTAAGCCACTTTAGGAAACAGTTTGGCTATTTCCTATAAAGTTATTAAATAACAGAGCACCTAATATTACCCAAGGAAGTGAAAATATATGTTCATACAATAATCTTTATGTGAATGTTTATAGAAGATTTAATCATAACCTCCAAAAACTGAAAACAACCAAAATGTCCTTCAACTAGAGAATGGATGAAGAGACTAGAGCGCATCCATTGAAAGGAATACTACTCGGCAATAAAAACAAAGGAGTTACTGATACTTGCACCAATATGTATGAATTGCATATATATTATTTTAAGTGAAAAAAGCCAGCCTCAAAAAGCTTCTGTTTTTCCATTTGTGTGACAACTGTAGGCAAACTGTAGGGGCATAAAACAAGACTAATAGTTATCAGGGGCTAGAGGTGAAGGGAAGGGTTTTAAAAAATTCCAGAAGTGTTGGTGGCTGATGGAAATGTTTTGTGGTTGTGGTTACATCACTGTATATATTTATCAAAACTTAGAACTGTACCCTAAAAATAGTGTTTTATTATATAAAACGTATTCTTCAACAAAGTTGACTTATAAAAGAAGGCATCTAACAAGCCAAAAAACAAAGGAAATACAAACACATAGACACACAAAATATGAATAATAGTGGGAGGTAATAAGAGGGTTGAAGATTGTGTAGAGAAGTTCAAAGAGCAGATTCTGTAAAAGGGCATTTTGAGGCCCAAGGAGAGTATTTAAAGGGCAGGAAACCTTTGTGACCAAATCAGCCTTGTTACCTTGGTTATAGGTGTGGGTGTTTATATGCTGATTATATCAGAACACCTCAAATGATTTTTAGCAATAGCCTGTTATATCACATGACTTTCCCTCCCACTAACGTATTGAGTCACTGTCCTCTCAGAGTATCCATGCAGTACAAGCAACATATTCCCTGAAATAGTGCAGAACTTCTTAAAATAGGAGGCCCAGGGGGATTGCTCTGATATGTTATATCTTGGGGTCAACTGCTCCACCTAAATAAAATTTAATGGGTACCCTCAGAAAGGAACACACTCAAACTTAGATATTTTAAATGTCACATGTGGTTTTTAAATGTGGCCATAGTAGAGCTTAAATTGCTTTGTTAAATGGCAAAGAAATGACTTACTCTTCTTAAATATGTTTTACTCATATTCAGTTAACATACACAGGAAGAGAAATCATTATTTGAGTGCTCTTAGATTCATTTTCTTTGTAATGCATTTGAAATGTATATGGTTAAAAATGTATATTTGGGAAAGACAGTATCTTTAAAATTCAATATTCATGTTCAATATCACATAAATAAATATGCTTAATATGTATATTTAATAAATAATAATGGAAATATTTTCTTAAAGTAAAGGTAATTGCTACTTCTTACATACTGCCTTTTGTAGTTCCTTATGACCATTGAGGCCTATGCTACTGACCAGGTTATTCTATTAGCACATTCTAACATGATCCCAAATTCAAGAGGGAAGTATTTCTAAAAATGAAGCAATACTTTAAACTTTGAAGAGAAAAGAAAACCATAATACCTGTTTGTTCAGTAAGTAACACCCCTCCCAACCAGGTGGCTACATGCCATTGCCAATTATCCTATTGCTTAATTTAATTATACTTTTTTTGGAAGGTAGATTAGTAGTGGAAGATTTAGAATTATTTATTAATACGTTGTTTACATAGATAACATTTATTCTGCCTATGCCTTGAAATGATTTGAGGAGCTATATTGTTTATATTCACTGGATCAAAGTAATGGAAACTAAATAAATGTCTCAAATTAATAGAAGTTAAATTATCCACTGATGCCATCCATCTTTTCTGCTTGAAATACATCAAATTGTAATAACAAGCTGGTTGCCTACACAATACCCCATCTCCTTCTATCTCACTTCTCTCCTTTCCCAATCCCCTCCTGCTTCTGCCTTCTCACTTCCTTCACTTCCCATTCTATGTTCAGGCTCCTTAAGCCCCTTTTCACTCTCTCCACCCCCTTATTGCATTTTTGCCCCCTCAAGAACTTATTCTTTCTCTTTTCTTTGCACTCTCTCCTTATGATCTAATTCCCTTCTCACCAGGCCCATCCCCCTAACCATTTGTCACTTTCTCACTCACTCCTTATGCCCTCTCTGATTTCCTGCCATCCAGCTCTTCTCCTCTTAGGCCCTCATCTGATTTGCAGAACTTTCATCTACCAATTCCCTAATACTACTTTGATTACCACTTATTAGCTGCTACTATCCCTTCTGAACACTTCTGCTTGTCTCCTAGTGTCTCTTTTTTATTTTCTGCAGATAAACTTACCCCAAAGTGCTCATGCTGTTGGGTATGTTAAACTCCAGGTCGGAGTTGTTCCAGTGATGGGCTCTTTAGCCAGCAAGGAGTGGTACACAGCAGCCAGTTGCTTCTCTGCCAAGATGTATCAGACCTCTGCTCCTTTCCATAGTTGTGACCAGAATCCAATAGCTTGTTGCATCCATTCAAGCTGCTGTCAAAGACCCCAGCCATAACCATCTTCATTTACATGAACATCTAGTTCACAGGGCCTTGAAAAGTCCATTACACTCAAGGCCTGTATGGCCTTGACTGCCCACTTGGCAGAAGTAAAAGCAGCTGCACATGTCTCATCCCAGTCCCACCTGATTCCCTTTTGTACCAACTGGTATAAGGGTTTCAGAATTTGTGCAAAGTGTGGAATAAACACTCTCCAGTATCCCAAAAGACCAAAAATCTCTTGTAATAATGCCACAGCAATAGGGTATGGAAAGCTTGGACCTTATCTATGACTGCTTCTGGGATAACTTTAGTTTTACTCAACCAGACAACCCCAAAATATTTTACAGACAAACCAGGTCCCTGAACATTGGTGTGTTCACAGCCCATCCTTTCTCCTGTAGATGTTGCATCAGTCTAGGAACTTCCCCTTCTAAATGTGCAAGAGAATCATATGTGAGCATGATGTCATCAATATAATGATACAGTCACACTGTTTGTGGTTTATTCCATGTGACCAAGACCTAGGCTACAAGTCCATGACAAATGGTGGGACTGTGGAGGTAGATATCCCTGTGGAATGACAGTAACTGTCCTGTTTCAACCTTCCCACATGAAGGCATACTGTTCCTGACTTTCCTGGGCTATGTCAATAGAGAAGAAAGCATTAGCAAGGTCCACAACATAATGATCAGTCCCTAGTTCATGACTAAGTGTGTCCATAGGGATGATGCAGAGGGGACAGATTCATGCAAAGGGGATGTGACTTTATTCAATTCCCTGTAATCCATGGTCATATGCCAGGAGCCCTCTGGCTTTTTCACTAGCCACACAGGGTAATTAAAAGGCCTATGAGTGGGCTTTATGATGCCCACATTCTCCAACTCCTGTAGAGTTGTAGCCTGTACTTCCTTCTATGCTCTTATTGTTTTAACCTTCCCCATATCTGCTAAAGTACAAGTAGCCTCACTATGGATTGCCCAATCCAGGGGAGGCGTGAGAATCATCACTAGGGACCCAATGAGAGATGGGGTAGCTGTTGGAGCACCAGATTTATCATTCCTATAATGAACAACTCCTCATTGGGGCCCCGGGGTTTCATATTATAGATGATATTTTTCATTCCCAGCTCCCATAACATCTACTGGAGTTCTGTGTACATTTTCCGGATAGTGGGTAAGTATGGTAAATCACCCTGATTAGGACAAAGTGTGCTGATGCCTCCTGTCAGCCATCCCGATGTGCCTGATTCCCTGATGTGTGATAGGAACATTGTAACCACTACTAAATGGAGGGGTTAGTCATCAGGGAAGCCAGTCTACCTATTTCAGAACCTGACATAACAGTGTTTACCACCCCCATAACCCAAAGACACAAAAGACATGTAGGCAGAGGTTCCAACAGCTTCTGTAGAACCTGGATGGTCATGTTCACCAGCTCATCCTGGGTATAGGGGATGAGCATGGTGTGCTCCACAGCCTGTGGAGGGGGCTGCTTTTCCCATGAGGATCCTGCAGCTGTTGTATATTTAATTAATTACAACTTGGCAAGCCTATAATACAGGAGAGGCTGTTGCCTCAGGCAGTGGTCTCAGCAACATTTCCATCCTAAACCCTACCCCTTAATCCTCCCCTGACATCTCCTCTACCATCTACAGGCTGAAGGCACCACTATTTCATCCCCCTCCCCCATGGCCTCCTGCAGCATGGATTCTCCTGATGCCTCCTCCCTCACTACTAAGATATATTCCAGGAGCATGACCTATATTCTCAATAACTGTCTCTTTCTTAAGGGAATTCCATAGGTCATCCCCCAGCTCCTCCAAGTGATACTGAAGTGTGTCTCTCTCCTGATGAAGTGTGTATTTCTCCTTGATAACTCATTCTACTATCTCAAGAAACAAACAACCCACAATCCTGGCTGCTGCACAGCCTCTCGGGCCTCTAAGCAGTCTTCTATCTCACAGAGGGCTAATTCCACAGCTTACAGTGTCTCCAACCTTTCCAAATTCTGGAGAAGGCCCAACCCACCCTGGAGGTGCTTTAGCCTAGACAAATTCCGCACTAGGGGTTACACAAGTGGAAGTCCCATGGATGAGAGGTTACTGGATGAAGCTGCACCATCCACCAATGCCAGAAGGAAGGGTGAGTCATGAACCCCAAAGCAGCAGCTGCTGGGGCATTCCCACCATCCACAGGGGATTCCTGGGTATCTCCCTACCATCTCTAGAGGCAGCCCACCCAAGCAACACACCCATAAAGACAGATTTCTGGTTCAGAGATCGTACTGACTACAACAGATGTAACTCTGGGGGTGGAAATAAAATCCCAGCCCAGGGCAAATAACCTTTGAAGCCAAAATTAGTCAGAGGGAAAAATAAAGTGGGAGAAAGCTGTTTATTGCTTACAAGCAGTCATCTACTCCTGCTCGCCCTTGTCTCTTGCAACCCAGCTTCCTAGGTCCCACCAAACCTCTCCAGTCCAGGCGTGTGCTCACTCTCCATTTCCTTTGTAATCAACTATTGATATGGAGATGGACTACTTCTCTCCACCCATCAGAAATGTCTACTGATATGGAGAAGCACTAAGACCAGGTGAGAGATTCTGGAAATATTGCAATTATACTTACACATAGTCATTTTGAATATCTGACTTTGTAATTGGAAATTTAATAATGCATAGAATAATATGAAATCTGCAATTGTTTCGGTGTAGGTGAATTCACAAATCTATGCTCTAATCAGTCACTCTCAGGAGAGATAAAGTTGTCTTTAGTGGCGATGATAATACCTCTTGACTCTCTCCTCTAAAGTTCCATATATATATAAAACAGAGGTAATTATATATAAATATATATATATACACAAAGAGAAAGTATGTCTATGTAATGTGTATATATATATATATACATATATACATGTGTGTGTATATATGTAGAGAAAGAATCACTCTATACCACATATTTCGCATAATATTATTCACCAATTTATGAATTCATGTATTCTTTTATCTATCCAACAAATATTTTCTACACATCTACTAGGCACTCTACTAGGTAATTGTGTTAGTGAAATGAACAAAACATAGCAGCTCGTGTCAATAAATAGCCTAGTAAATATAATGTGATATCCTGGATGGAACTTAGCACACACACAAAAAAAAATTAAGGAAATCTGAATAAAATATTGACTTTAGTTTGTAATTATATATCAATATCAGTTGTGACAAATATACCTACTACTGTAAAATATTAGCAATAGAAGAAATTGGTGTCAGGTATATGGGAACTCCCTGTATTATCATCAGAAATTTTCTGTAAATACAAAACTGTTTTATAATAAAACATTTATTAAAAATGTAATCTAGTGGGAGAATAATACTGGAGAAAGGATAAGTAAAAGCATATCTGTGTGATAAATTTTATAATCTAAAAAAGCATAAGATGATTTAAAAGTACAAAAAAGGGACACAATACTCAGTGTGTGGCAATTAGTGGGTGGGCTAAGTGAGAGAGAGGTATGGAGAGTCTCTTTAAAAGAGATGTCTTTTAGGGAAAATGGGAATTCGCTTGACATTGCATGTGTGCGTCCTGAGGATGGTGGAAGGAGAAAAGAGAGAGAGGAAGATGAGTGGAGATAAGGATATTCTAAGAAATGAAATAGCATGTGCAAAAGTGCTGAGGCATGAGAAAACCTGTCACTTTGGGAAAACTGAATATAGTTTTGTGTTGGAGCAAAAGGTGAGTTTATGTGTAGGTGTGTGTGCACTTTTGCATGCATGATATGTGAAGTTTCTGAAAATATGAATTTAAAGTGCTGTCACTTTTGTTCATGTCTATTAAATTTACTCTGTCGACTTGACTATCTTATTTTGGTAGATCACCTGTTCCACTCTTTCTTTGTATTCTTCCATACATACATAATTACCCAGGTATTAAAATGATAGAAATTAACAATATTTAGCACTCAATTGGGTTAAATCATTTGCCCAAGGATGAATGACCCAAGAATAGAACAAATGAAAGTTGAGTTTGTAGTTGCACTGGGTTTTTAAAAATTCCAGACAACTGGAGATTACAGATTTAACCTGGGAAAATGTACTATAAATGTTTATGCCAGAGTACTCACACCAAATACTCCATAGGATAATCCATTTCAGAATGTGTCTGAGACTATAAAATATGTTTGAGCTTTCCTTTTTTCATATTAGCTCCTCTCCCAATGTACACTACAAGTTTCCTCATAACTTTCTGGCCCTTCCTCAGTCTTCTGTGATGACTCCTCTTTCTCTGAGCACCTCTAAAATATAGACACATTTTTTTTCATTCCTTTCTCTCTCTCTCTCTCACATGTCAATCATCTACACCTATAGTTTAGACCATCCCATTATACACTCATAACTCCTAAATCAATATCATCTTCAGTCAGACCACTTTTCTGGGCTCTAAGTGTAATTTCTGAATACCTGCTAAACATCTTCACATGAAATTCTTCAGTCATTTCAAATTCAATGTGTTACAAACCAAACTCATTATTTTCCCCATCATAAAAATCTTACTATTGGTCTTACGCACTCTAGCTCTGTTAATGATATAATCTTACACAGTGTTTGTGCCAGACATTGTAGTTATCATTAACTCCTCGATCTTCCCCATTTCCTACATCCATTTGGCAAGTTCTGTTGGTTCTATGCAAATGAGATCTGTTTCCTTTCTTGAAAATATCCACTGAACCTTCAGTGTACCTAAAATAAAATAAAAACTTCTTTCAAAAGTCTGGAAGACTTTGTGTATTCTCTCCAGCCTCATTTTACTACTAATTTCTAGGCACACTGACACTTACTGAATTATAAATTTTAGCCACACTGACCTTTTCCTACCTTCTTCCCCATGCCTCAAATTTTGCTTAGCTTATTCCTACTAATTGGTGGGTGCCCAATGTACCTGCCCTCTTACTTTCCTTAAAAGATCTTTTCCTGACTCCACTCCTTCTACTAGATTAGAATCTCCAGCCAAGCACTTTAAAGTTACTCTGTTTCACTTTTATATTACTTATTAATAATTTTTACAATATTTGTTGAGAACTTACTATGAGGCGGGTGATATTTGTATCTGTGTTTAACAGATGAGGAGACTTCAAAAGGTTGAGTAACATGGCCTAGGTCACATAGATGAGAAATAATAGAACCTGAGTTCAAATCCTAGCAATTCTAGAGCCATTGCTCTGAACCACCATATCATACTGCATTCAACTTCACTAGGATAGGAGCTATATCCATCTCATTTAATGCTGTATGTTCAACAGTTAAGTTGGTTCTTAGCACATGGAAGATTCTCAATAAATATTTGTGGAATAATTCATGCATGTATGAATGAATCTCAGATTTGTTTTCTCCCCTCTATTCTTAAGTTTACTGGTTCTTATTCAGTCACTCATCATTTTTTACCTGAACCTATTTAAAGAGCTTACAAGCCGTCTCCTTAACTTGCTTTCTGGACCTACACTGGCAGTCTAGCTCGTAAGGTGCTGAGACTTTTCTGTTTTTATTTCTGGCTCCCCACATGCTTTTCCTTTGCAGAAACACAACAGAGAAGACCAACATATTTACCAATATTTAGAAGTTTATGGTCTAATGTGGGAGAAGACTTGTAATTCAGTAATATTGATAGAAAGCAGATTGTATGTGGTCAGTATGGAAAAGCCTTCTTCTAGTAAGGGTAAGATGATTTTCCTAACACTTATATTTGATCATGTCATCGCCCAGCTTTAAAACCTTCAAGAAGTGCTCATCACATTTGGAATTAAATTTAAACACAGTAGCATACAAGACCCTCAATGAACTGGTATCTAAATACCTATCCAGTATAATTCCCTATTTACATCTTATATTTCCCTAACTGTGCCATGTTGCTTAAGTTTGCGTGTCTTTGTATAAGTCATTTCTATAGCTCTCCCTTCCCTTCCTTATCTATTCAAATGACTCCTAAACATTTGTCATTGCCTAGCTCAAGCGAACCCTACTCTATGAAGCCTTCTTAACTCAACAGATTAGGTCAAATTTCTCTCCTTTTTGTTCTGATAACATCATAGCACGTATAGTGCTTCATGGCACTTATAGTCTGTATACATACATTTATCGTGAGATTATTTTTTGTTGTCTGATTCTTCTGCTACAACATAAGCAATAAGATGGCAGGGCCATGTCTGCTCTTTTAACTCCATCATCCAGCACAGTGCCTAGCATATAGTAAATGTTCAGTAAATAGTTTTTGGATGAATAAATATAGATCCTTTATATCACCTCTTTACTTTGTAGAAATATATCTCTCTTACTGCACTTATGTATACATGCCTATTTCTCCTACTACCTTGAAAGCAGAAAGGCTTTGGTGAAATTACACACATGATATAGATGGAAGTGCCAAGAAAGGCTTCATAGATTTGCACATTTTTTTCTATAATGAGGAAAATCAGGTCCAGACTAAAAGACTTGCCCAAAGTCCCATAAAGCTAATATTACAAATTGGATTCAGAATTAGCCTTCATAATATAATAAATGAATTTACAAATGATAACATCTATTCACTGACAATTGTTTTAATGGCTACTTCTCTATATATCCTTTTATCTTTCATCAACAATTAGCAGTGTGATGTAGCATCTAACAGACTTGGATTTAAATTATAACTTGTACCAGATGTTAGCTATGAGACCTTGGGAAAGTTAGTTAAGCTTTCTTAACTTCCATTTCCTCAATTTTTAAATTTATGTAATTAAACCTATCTTGTAGAGTAGTAGTGAGGATTATAAAAGATAATGTTTGAAAATGCTTACTAGCATTTGGATGGAGGGGGAAGATGAGGCTGGAGGGTGACATATTAATGGTTAATTTTTTCAAATGTAAGTCCATTCTGTCACTAATTTATATTGATCACACTGGGCCAAAATTCACATAGTCATGTGGTTTGTTTACTGTAGTTAAATGGACATCCTCAATTTCAAAATTCTAAATTCATTGAATCCACAACTTGTTTCATAATCACATTATCTGGGTTGATTTGCTTCCATGTTTTCCTCATTTGCCAGTAATGATGATACATTAATTATGCTGTATTTTCTATTGTATCAAAGCATTTTTTACCAATACAAGACTATTGTTGCCTTGCTTCTGCTTATAGTTTCAATTAACTAATAATGGAGTAAAGATTCATGTTTATAGGGACAAAAGACCCTCTAATGATTCAGCCACCACTGTTTGTAGCCATTGGTTAGCATGCTCTGTATTGTTTGATTTGCTGACGTTTCAAATGTTAATTTTAGAGTCTTTGTTTTCCTTATTACACATTTTTGATAAAATGTCCCACTAGTAACTACAAGTGACAACTTAGAATCTATGTAATCTTTTATCCTTTCCAAATAAGTTTGTTTTTGTGGGGAACTACCTTTTAATCTCAGCCGCGCCACAAAGATGGCCACTGAGAACCCTTTGAGTGTCTGCTCTGCTCATTCCTGTATGCCTCTTATGTCAGAGACAATTGCGCATGCGCACAACTCTGTGCGTGATTGGAAATTTGAAAGTCGCCTTGTTAGCATAAGGTGTAACCAATCAGAAGAGACCACACCCTATATATTCCATGTTCTGAGCTGCAATAAATAAGTTCCTGCTTCGACTGAGCTCCCTGTCATGTCTTATTGTCTCCGGGGACGGCAGCAGCTGCGGAATGGGCGGACAGTCGGCTCTTACCTCCCTTGCTTTGCCTTGTCAGGGCGTGTCTCTCCCTCCCTTTCTTTCCCTCCGCTGGCTCGGAGGGTCACAGAAAGAGCTTGTAACAGAAAGAGCTTGTAGCAGAAAGAGCTTGTAATCCTGACGGTGAGCAGGACTGGCGGGAGAGAGGCTAGAAAACCCTGACAGCTGGTGCCCCATGTGAGGAACGCCCAAAGAGGCCATGCAGATCAGATGAACAGTGAGGAATGCCGGAAGAGGCCAAGCAGACTGGATCAAGGATCCCTCAGTTGACGAACCTAAAGTGCAGCAGAGTGAGCAGTGGGTGATTACATGGTAAGAGCATTCCCGGGAAAATGGGACAAGCAACCTCTAAGGATGAACCTGCAGTTAAAGCGCTGAGATACATGCTTAAAAGCTGAGGGTTAGAACTCTCAGATTCCCAGGCAGAAAGAGTCTGGGAGACCTTTGTGAGGGTAGCCCCCTGGCTCCCTGTCAGTAACCCTTTTGATTATTCCACCTGGGACCATGTTGAATGACTGATCAGAAAGGGAGAGATAGACCGGGGTGAAGATCCCCCTCTGGGAGTGTACCCTATGCTGTCAGCCCTTAAGGCATGTTTCAGGAACACTTGATCTTTATCACCCTGCTTCGTGGGTCTGGCAAGGAGTCCCAGCAAACAGGGAGCTAATAGGCAATACCCAAAAGAACCAGATAAACTAACTTCTAGGGAGGTGTCTGTGCCCCCGGAGGAAAAGGAATGGGAATGTTTTGATGAGGAATGTCTCTGGCCACCTGCTAAGCTCCATCCTGCCCTGCCCACAATGGATATGGATCACTGGGGTGGCCCCGACCCATCAGCGTATATCTCTGAGAGGCCCTCTGACACCGCCCCACTGCCATCTTATCCTGCATTTCCCATGACCATTAACTCTGGCAGGAATGGGCCGGTGCTGTCCTCTTATCAGGAATTTCCAGTAAATGTTAACCCTGGCAGGAACAGGCCAGCTGTGTGGTACCCTTGGGAGACCCAAGAATTCAAAGAACTAAAGAAGGCAGTCTCGGAGGATGGGCCTAATTCCCCATGGGCTGAGACCATCCTCCAAGGGTTAGCTCATCAGCACTGTACTACTCAGGATTGGAAGAGCTTGACAAAGGCAGTCCTTCCTGGTCCCCTGTTCCTTAAGTGGTGTGCCTTCTTTAGGGAGAAATGCCACGTACAGGCAGAGAGAAACCTATCTGCAAACCCTCCGAGTCCCATTACATTTGGGATGCTCTCAGGGACCACTGACCAGTTTGCTACAGGTTTCCAGCAGGCCGCCATTCCCGCCCCTTATCAGGAGCAAGTAAGAGCCCTTGGGCTGGCCACCTGGAAAAAAACTGGAGGAATGCCCCTTGGAACCGTTGGTTTCTGGAATCACCCAAAAACCCACTGAGGACCTCCCATCCTTTGTAGATAGGGTGGAAAAGAGCTTGAAGCATAAATTTCCCCCAGGGCCATTGCGGGATCAATTTGTTAAAATGTTGGTTTGGGAGGGGACGACTACTGACCACAAGTTGGCCTGTGCAGGGCTGAAAGATAGGTCCATGGAAAGGTGGATAGTCGCCACCAAGGATGTGGGCACTCAGGCCCACCAGTCCCAGACTCTGGTTGCTGCCTTGCAGGCACAAACATCCTCCTAATGGAGGCCTTGACTGCAGCCCTCACTTTACAGTCCCCAGGGAGCAGAGCCCCAGACAAAGGGGGAGAAATCAAACTTGTTTTGGATGTGGTCAGATGGGACACTTCAAGAGGGAGTGCCCTAATGACCATGCTACAAAAAATAGCAGTGGCAATCAAGGGGCTCCCCTGATGAACAGGAGGGGACAGCACCCATCTAGGACACCCTGTCCCAGGTGCAGGAAGGGATTCCATTGGCAGAAAGACTGCAGGTCTAAGTTTGACATCCAAGGCAACCCTTTAAACTAGGGGAGGGGCAACCTCCAGCCCCATTAGCCCAAGGAGGAAGGAGCTCTTCTAATTCCCCCAGGGCCCCTTAGACAGTGCCCATAATACTGGGAGTAAGACCAAAGATGGACATATTTATATCGGGAAAAAGGTTCCGCTGCCTAATTGACACTGGGGCAGACCGAACTGTGCTTAGAAAGGAGGAAGTTCCCCTCCACTGGATGCTAGTCCCGGGACCCCCTTTATTAGGGGTCAGAGGCAATGCAACCTCTGAGGAGACTAAGGACTGGCTTAAATGGGAAGACATAGATAGCAACCATGGGGAAGTCAGACCCCTCGTTGCCTCTGGCCTGACAGCTAACCTGCTGAGCCAAGACATTCTAGGAGCAGCCAATGTCTACATTACCAATAATCCTAAAATTCTTTATGAAAACATATCAGGGAAAGAAGAATACCAATGACAATTTGGTTGTTCTAAGAACCCGAAGTCTAGATTCAGTCATTATAGGGGAGGCCTTTCCTTTGAGACTTCGAGACCTAATATGCCCCTTTTGCAAGTGAAGCCACACCCCCAACCCTAAAGGCCACTGCTCGGTTAATGCCTGCTATTTCATGGCTCCCAGGACCTCCAGTGTGGGTGGAGCAGAGGCCATTACCACAAGCTAAACTTCAAAGACTTAAAGAAATTACCCAAGAACAATTAAAACTGGGACACATCAGACCTTCCCTGAGCCCATGGAATAGTTCTGTTTTTGTAATTCAGAAGGCCTCCGGCAAATGGAGGATGTTACAGGATTTAAGAAAGATCAACGAGCAGATGGTTCCTGTGGGCATGCCCCTGAGGGGGTTGCCCTGGATTCCGTCCATTCCAAAAGATTTGTCCCTCATTGTGATTGATATTAAAGATTGTTTTTTCTCCATTCCCCTCAACCCCGTTGATTGTGAGAAGTTTGCTTTCTCCGTACCTTCCACCAATTTTCAAGGGCCTGATGAGCGATATGAATGGACAGTGTTGCCACAGGGCATGACTAACATCCCAACCTTTTGCCAACGATATGTCTCTCAGGTTTTGCAGCCCCTTCAACAGGGGCCAGGAGTGGTCCTATATGCATACATGGATGATATTATTTTGGGAGCATCCACTACCCAACAGCTGAGCTCTGCCTACCAGAAGCTCCAAACCCTCTTGAGACAAGGGGGGTTATATGTGTCCAGCAACAAGGTCCAGACCGTGCCTCCCTTTGAAATACTGGGAGCGAGGCTTCACTGGACTCTGTGTCCCCTTAAATCCCAGCTGTCTATCAGGGACTCCTACTCCCAGGTAGAACTACAAAAGGTATTAGGGGAGCTTAATTGGCTATGACCCTGGCTCCACATTACAACAGAGGACCTTATCCCTCTCTTTGAGTTGTTAAAAAATAAAACTCAATCTGAGCTTGTTGTATTAATGGAGAAACATAAACAAGTATTTAGACAGATTCAATTAGCACTTGATCATGCCCAGCTAGCCCGGTATCAACCTGACTGTGACCTTTGTTTGTAAATTCTTTCTGGCTTAGAGTTGCTTACTGCTGTTATCACGCAGCAAGGTAACCCTCTCCAATGGGTCCATGCATCAATAGGAGGCACTCTGCGAGTGTATGCCCAGTTAGATCAACTGGCAGATCTTATAGTCAAAGGCAGAGACACCACCTTAAGACATTATGGGAAAGACCCAGAAATTTTAACCATTCCTTATCGTTTGTCCGACTTTGAATGGATCAAGCGTAATCACAATAGAGTGTCCGAGGCTCTGACAGGTTTTTTGGGTAAGATTGATTGCCATTATGGGCCTAGCAGATGGGTTTCCTCCTTCTTCAAGTTAAGTTGGACCACCCCTAGACTCTTTTTGAGTAAGCCCCTTTCCGCTGCCTTGAATGTGTTTACCGATGGAGGGAAGGAGGGGTCTGCTGTTGTTGTCTTTCCCCCTCCTCACCTCTCGACCAAGTTAAAAGAAACCCAACATTTTGAAAAGGTTACTGGCTCAGCACAATTTAAAGAGTTGTATGCCATAGCATTGGCCCTAAGTAAAATTTCTGAACCTATGAATCTTTTTTCTGATAGTCTGTATGTGATTAACTTGCTTCCGACCTTAGCCTCTTCTTATATCAAGTTAGATAAAAACCCCATAACCCCCTTGATGATTCAGGTGAGATCCTTGCTGATGGCACGATCCAAGCCCATATTCTTGCAGCATCTCTGAGGACACCAAGGTTTGCCTGGATTCCTCTCCAGAGGAAACCTATTAGCTGACCAATTAGCGTCCTCTGCTGCTCAAGCCCTTTCCATGCAACAGGCCCAAGATTTCCAACAGGCCCAAGACCTTCATGAACTTACCCACCTAAATTGGAGGGCACTTCATCATAGATTTCCTCATATTCCTATTAAAGACTTGAAAAAAATTAACAGGACTTGTAAATCCTGTTTTCCTTTTCTACAAATTCCACCCTTCCAGTCCCCTGGAGTTAACCCAAGGGGTATTAAATCAAATTGTCTCTAGCAAACTGATGTTACTCATTATGCAGCTTTTGGAAAACTAAAATTTGTCTTTGTCTCAATAGATACATGCTCCCACGCCTGGTGGGCTAGTGGCCATGCTGGAGAGAAAGCTAAATATGCACAGAGCCATTTTTTACAATGTTTTGCTATATTAGGCATACCACATCAAATAAAAACAGATAATGGCCCCTGATTTACTAGCAGGTCATTACAAGACTTTTTAAATACATGGCATATCAGCCACTCCACAGGAATCCCATACAACCCACAGGGCCAGGCCATATAAAGCGTCACAGTAAGACATTAAAAGACCTATTACAAAAACAAAAAGGGGGAATAAGCCCCCATGAGCAATTACAGATGGCCCTACTTACATTAAATATTTTAAATTTTTCGAAAGATCAACCTCTAACAGCCTTTCAAAGGCACTGGACAAATCAAATGCCATATGCCAAAATAGAAGTGCACTGGAAAGACCAGCTGACTGGGCAATGGTGAGGACCAGATCCACTGATAAGTATGGGCAGAGGATTCAGATGTGTATTTCCTATAGGTGAACCAAATCCAATTTGGGTTCCTGCTAGGAACTTGAAATTCTGCCCTCAGCAAGTGGAAGAAAGCCATGATATAGACTCTCCCCAAGAGGGTGACCTCTTGAGGGCTCGTCTTTCTTCTCTCTTCCAGGACTGACCTTTTGAGGATTGCATAAGAAGAAAAGGAGTCATGAAGGCTGGACTATTACTCCTGCTCGTGCTCACCATTTCTGCATACCATTAATGCTACTACAATGTTGAGGAATTACCCTGAATATTAAGGGACCATGGAATGATAAGATGTTAAAAATGTTTGCAATGCTCCTTCACGATATTGTGAACCTTAATGCGACTGAGGTTGTAATCTTACCCTCTGCTTCCTTTTTTACCAGAGTATAGGAAGAAATAGTTTGTTTAGTCTACCCAAGCTGTTATTAGGAGGTATAATAATTGTAATGTCATCAGTTATTTTCATGCTCATGCAGTGGTGAAGATCATATCAATGGCAACATATATTACAGCAAAAGGTAATTATGTTAGCTGAAGTTATTGAAGAAGGTGTTCCCCATACCCCAGAGCATTCATGGGCATTTATAGCCCTACAGAGAGGTGCAAGCGACCTCTTGATAATGTCACTACTGGAAGTGCCAGAATGGTAGTCAATGACGGGTAAGATCTCCTGAAAGATGGGGACAACCTAAGACAGGCACATCTTGAGTACAGGATGGCATCTCTCTTGCTCATACAAAAACAAAAAGGGGGGAAAATGTGGGGAACTACTTTTAAATCTCAGCTGAGCCACAAAGATGGCCACTGAGCACCCTTTGAATCTCAGCTGTGCCACAAAAATGGTTGCTGAGAACCCTTTGAGTTTCTGCTGCGCTCACTCCAGTCCGCCTCTTACGTCAGAGACAACTGCGCATGCGCACAACTCTGTGCGTGATTGGAAATTTGAAAGTCGCCTTGTTAGCATAAGGTGTAATCAATCAGAAGAGACCACACCCTATATATTCCGTGTTCTGAGCTGCAATAAATGAGTTCCTGCTTCAACTGAGCTCCCTGTCGTGTCTGATTGTCTTCAGGGATGGCAGCGGCTGCGGAACAGGCGGACAGTTGGCTCTTACCTCCCTTGCTTCACCTTGTCGGGGCATGCCTCTCCCTCCCTTTTTTTCCCTCCACTGGCTTGGAGGGTCACAGAAAGGGCTTGTAACAGAAAGAGCTTGTAACAGAAAGAGCTTGTAACAGAAAGAGCTTGTAATCCTGACGGTGAGCAGGACCGGCGGGAGAGAGGCTAGAAAACCCCAACATGTTTTCACAAGGATAATTTAGAATTACTATTTGTCTTCAAACAATGCCTTTCCCATAAGGAATCAGTATACTATGCACAGAATTAATTATCCCAATTGCAGTTAATGTTCAAGATACACATAAACCAACACAGAGTTTGAGGATTCATGTAGTTTTCTGAACAAATTTTACATTTGCAAATATTTAACACCAACATGCTTTCCAGTTTCAAGTAAATTTCATTTTGTTTAAATTATTCATGTACTATAGTTGAGGCCAAAGAGGTCATCTTTTTGTTTAAATTGTGCATAATTGCCCCAATTCTCCACTTCACCTTGGGTGAAGAAACTAATTGAGTGAAATTTCCACTGAAAATTTCAGCAAAAAAGAATAGTTAAAAACCAATGCTGAATATCTTTATCCCAAATCAAGTTGTTAATTGCCTGAAATTACCAGTTGTTTAGTTATGCAGCCTTGGTACATTTAGATAAAGTCATGGTGAAATTGGAATAAAGGAAAATAAACAACCCTTTGGCATGTGTACCACAGTACTCAATCATATATACTCACTGAGTTAGTGGTACATTAAATATCCATGCTTTTGTCCAATTTCTAATTTTATCACTTGAAATAGGTTTATGTTATGAAAATTTATGTCAGTACAGAATAAAAAATGAATTTAGGGAACACTTAGCAGCTCACTTTATTTCAGCCAATGGTCACAAACATCTATTTTGGACATGGGGAAAAATTCTAAAGGTAGAAAACTAAGTAAGAACTAGAATAGTTTAAAGGGAAGGAGATAGGGACAAATTAATTTGGGGAAAAATCATCTGTCACCTATTGAGTCCATAGAATAAAGATCTGCTTTCTTCAGCAATACACTTTGCAATCCTTACCACCACTAAATGTTCCTTTAAAAAGGATGAAACCTGCTTTTCAATCTAGTTACTTGGGGGTACTTAAGTAAAAATAGGAATGGTGCAAATATCATCATTTTAAATGTTTGAATGAAATACTTTAATAATTGTTGAATTATGTTACAGACATTTTTGACCTATGACTCCCATGGTCCCAGGGCAATTATTTGTTACACTTATACATAACCAATCCAGGACCATCTTGCAGTCATTTCTCTAATCTGGTATTCCTCCCTAAGTGAGTCTGACTTTAAATAGACTTTTTCTTGTTTATTTTGACTAACTTCAGCTTGTCAAAGCTGTTTGGAATCCCAATCTTATTCCACCTCCCCTGTTCCCCACACCTTAAAGGCAGAATTCTTTGGCCTTGCATGGGTTCCTTAGGGGAAGTCTCAAACATGATACACACATTTTGTAGATCTGCACACAGTTGTGACACTAAGATATTCAACATTTCCTACTCCTCTGTCCCTTAGTCACAGCATGATAAAACTCTAAGGTTTGTTTCTAGATGCTCTTACCTGATTCTCAGGTCTCTGCTGATGTTTGAAGAATGGAAGGTAACAGCACAGGCTTAAATTGGAGTTGGCCCTATAGCCGGACTCTTTATGATGTATCCATCTAGAACTAACTGTGCCTCGAAGTAGATGCTGTTTATGAGTGTGTTCCCCTTGGAGAACATCCTGAAAAAAAATGTGACTTGGAATGGAACAGTGGTGGAGCTGGAACATGGCAGTTCAATACATAAAGATGGGGAGAGGATGGAGTAAGGGAATAAGTTCCCAAAATAGGTAATCGTAACTTAACTCTTACTCTTTAGGGATGCAGAGTTTTATATTATTTATAATAATAAATAATGCAACTTTTTAGGTCAACTTTTTTTCTTGGACAAGAGGAAGAGAATTCAGAAGAAAGACTGAATGAGATCCCACCCCCTACAAAGCCTATGCTTTTATGTACCTATATCAGGCACAGAAGGAGAAAATAGGCTGAGTTATTTCCTTTTTCTCTATTTGGATCTTAACTTATTCTTTCTCACTTAAATTCCTGGCATTCCCATCTCAGAACTGACTCTATCCTTGTGCAGTTCCTGGCATAAATATACCCTGCCATCTCAGCCAGACCTTTTGGGCTACGAGCCAAATGGTCATGTCCTTTCTATCAGTAAGTAGATTGCCCCAACAGCATTTATATGCTACAAATACCAACATGATTAATTGACATGGGCTGTGTACCTGATTGATGGCATCTACTATGTCATTAACATTTATGTATATTAAATTATAATAACCCAGTGTATTATGATGCCATTGTTAGTGTGTGGTGAAACAAAGTAGATTATACCGAAGTATTAAGGGTTTGGGGAGATTAAAATATTTTCTAATTGAAAAGATACTTGGCATTTTGTTTCCCTAGTATAGATATAGGTAAAGTTAATTTTCAATTTTAAGCACTTGGATTTACATGGGAAAGCAGACAGCTGGGGTCTGACATTGAGGTTTTAGTCTATTTACTTATAATTTATCCTCCAACTACATCTAAAAAGGATTCAAGACAGCTGACATTGAATTGGAGATGTGGTATAGGAAATTAACAAAGTATTTTATTCAAATATTTTTAAAAGATGATATTTGCACTATTCCTATTTTTACTTAAGTACTCCCAGGTAACTAGTTTGAAAAGCATGTTTTATCCTTTTTAAAGGAACACTTAGTGGTGATGAAGATTGCAAAGTGTATTGCTGAAGAGGGCAGATCTTTATTCTAAGGAATCAATAGGTGAAAGAGCATTTTTCTCCATCAGATTAATGTGTCCATATCTCTTTCCTTTTGAACTCTCTCCAATAATGTAATGCGATAGGAAAAATACAATTCTTTCATTAGAGGTAAATATTATGATTATTATAGGATATATTTTTTCTTTCTCACTCTTCAAAGGTACCCCTTGAAAGCATTTCTGCACATTAGATGTTACAATCAATTATCAAGACCAACAAATTCATGATTTTTAGTGACCCTGGATTGAATTAATAATTGCTGTAAGTGTTGTAGTTGATATGAATATAAACAAAGACTAGAGCATCCAATTTTAAGACAAGAGTGGTTAGGTTTGAAGAAGAAGAAAATGTAAGAAAAGGAAAAACAATCTAGGCTAGGCAGTGAGCTAGATGCTTTACATAAACCACCTCATTAAATCTTCAAACTACTACAAAATACATAATATCATCCCCATTTTGTAGGTAAGAAAAGTGAAGTTCAAAGAGGTTAAGTGCCCACAGCTAATTGTAGTATGGCTTGCATTGGAATTGAAGTCTCAGCCCAAAGGCTGTGCCTTTTCCATTATCACTGTGATAAAGAGAAAACATAATGAAGCATGAAAAGAGAAGCTTATTTCCAGCAGAGTGGCTACTCATTTCTATCTACACTATCTACTGAACAATAAAACAAAATAATAAAGCTTTTATATTCAGTTTAAAAATATATTTATAGATTGAACTATTTCTAAATAAATTAGGTTTATAAAAATTGATGCAGATTCTTGATTTCCTGGATTCAGAAACAGGGCCAGAAAAATGACTTCTAAGGAATAAGCCTTAGAACCGTCATTTCTAAGCATTAAACACCATTATTACCCCAAGCCCCCAAACTTAGCCTGTGTGCTTATGATCCAATCATTTATATTGCCATATAAACTCTTTGAAATCTATTCCAAAAATAAAATTAAAGAAAAATATTGTCAGGGTGTATTATAAATGATTGAACATGAGCTGACATGGCCATTGCATTAATATACTAACACCAATGCACAATCAAGTAAGGTCTTTGTTGGCTCTGTACATTGTGATGGCTTGATGGCTTTGGTGAATAACTAGAAACTTTTAGAACCAAACATGAATGTAATACTAATCTGATATTTTAATTTTATCAACTTCTTAGCAAGCATAGGTATACCCAACCTTGAAAACAACTATTACATAATCCTGCTGCTCCCTCTAGCTACCGCCATTTTTTATTTTTCCTTTCCTGGTGAAAATCATCAAATGGTCTACATAAACTCCTCTTCTTTCTGTGTAAACTGTCCTATACATAACTCTTCAACTTTGACTTATGTTCCACTTCACTAGGATGACTGCTTTTTCAGAGCTCACCAATGACCTCCTTGTTAAAAATCCACGTTCTCTTTTCACAGCATATTGTGGCCCATCACCTTCACCTTGAAATTCTTTCTTCCTTTGACCTCCCTAAGAGTGTCTATCTTGATTCTTTTCCTTTCTCCCCACATATTCATTCTTCATTCACTTCACTGGTTATTCTTCTCTCTACACTTTTCTGTGAGCTTAGTTTTTAATGCCCCTGCTCCTTTTTCATCATTACCTTAGAAATTACATTCATTTTCATGGTTTCTATCATGTCTACGTTGATGACAGCTAAAATTAGATCTTCAAGCAACATCCAGCCTCATACTTCTTACAGAAAATATTTACATGGCTTTTAATCAATTGCTGTATATTCCTCAAGTCCAAAACAGAACTCATTATATTTTCTTAATAAATGTCTCTTTCCTATCTCCCACCCTTGCTCTCCCTCTAAATTATAATATTCTTCACTCTATGAGTCATCACTTTCCCTTACCCATTTTATCAGATTCCTCACAAAATCCTATCAAATTCCTCCCTTCTCATTGTTCTTATTACTTTAAGTCAACTGTCTCAGCCCAAGCCAGAGCTGAAGCTACAAAGCTACCATCACAACTTTGCACTGTGCCTCCAGAAACTCATTAAGTCTAAATCCCATGCTTTTGCTGTTCCATCTACTCTTTTGCACATTGACTACTTTCCTCTGCCAAGCTCCTCCCACTAAAATCATAGTTTCAAGGATTTAGTACTTAGATTTAACATTTATTCCCTTCCAAGACACAATTTCTATCTTTGCCCTTTTGATAAGACTATACAACATATCCAGTGGCCTTGCTATACAATAAGGGTTAGTAATGTTTTGACATATTTTAAGAAATTAGAAATTATGTAAGTCCACTACCTGCCTGCTTTCTTGGATGACAAATGCCCTTGGAAACACAATCAGGGGAAAAGTAGAATAGTTAAGAGACTATCCCTACATTAATTGCTCTATGCAGCCTAGATGGCATTAGCTATCAGTTCAGTTTGTCTCTTGCCAATATTCTCACCTTTCTTATTCATTGCTATTTATGTAGCCTCTACGTGATAAATTCCAAAAGATATATCAGTTTGAATGTCCACCTCTCTGGCCTTACTATACTGAACTCCAGAATGCTGTTGGAGAAAATTACAAATTGGTCTAATGCAAATTATTGGTCTCTAATCGCAACTTGATTTCAATGCCACCCAATAATCCTCCTATCTCCCTATCTGTCAACAGCTATTTCAAACTTTTCTACATTTCTACCACCAACCCTATGACCCAATGTCTGTTCAGACAATCTTAACCTCCTGCTATGTAGAGAAATTAAAGACCATCATATGAGAAGTCCTAACATTTTCTGCCATGCTACATATAAACATACATGCTCAGCACTCAGTCTCTCCTCCTTTTCTTCTGTCACAGTGGAAGAGGTGATCCCCGCTCTGGTGTAAAGCTAATACCTCTACATATGTTCTTTATCTTATTGCTTCCTGATGTCTCAGAATTTCCACTCCAAGTCCCCCATCCCAAACACTCTCTCTGTCTCTCTTTGTCTCTCTGTCTCTCTCTCTCTTGCTCTCCCTTCTTTATCTTTAACCTTTCCCTCCATACGTGTTCTTCCCAACAGCTTAAGTCTATTTTTTAAAAACAAACCTCTTTAGTTACTGCACTATTACCTGCTTCTTGATAGCCAACTTTCTTTAAAGAGTTCTATACTCATTGGTTCAATGTCCACACCTCTTATTCACTCTTCAACCTACTATAATCTTGTTTCCACTCCACAAATCCATTGGAATTGCCACTGTGTAAAACGACCAATTTATTGCTACACCAAATGGTTACATTGACTTCCCCCTCCTACCAAAACACCTCTCCTTTTTTTTGTTCCTAAGACACTATCCTGATTTTCTTGCTATCTATATAGCCACTGTTTTGTTGCCTTTTTTTGGGGTGAAATGTACTTCCTTCAAAAGTTCCTTAAATATGGGTGTTTCTTCCTGTTGCACCCTCAAGCCTTGAATTTTCTTATTTTACATTCTCTTCTCTATGTGACCATATTCCTATGTTATTCTGTCACAAATTTAATCTTCAATCTAGATCTTTCTTCCAAATTATTAGATATCTCCACTTGAACTTCCCTCAGGCTATTCCAGTTCAACATATCCAAAACTGAATTGATCAACCATCTTCAACCCCAAAATGTTAGAAATGATCCTCCCCTTTGGTTCTATCAGTAAATGGCATCACCAAATACCTTGTTGTCCTAACTCAAAAACCTAGATGCCAATCTGGACTTCTTCTTTACTGAACCATTCCCTAGCATAGTCAGTCCTTTCACAAATATGTGCTTTTGTAAATCGTGCTTCCTGTACCCCAAATGCTTACTCTTCTTCCTCTTTACCTAGGACATATTATCTCAGCCAGATTGACCCTTGCAGATTTGATAGTAACTATCCCTTCAGGATTTAACTCTTCTGAGCTTCCATAACAGCCAATTCATAACTCTGCTGTGATAATTACTACATTGTTTCATTCACTTCTCTGTGTCCCTCATAAGACAGCTAGTAATGTGCTGTAGTCATTCATATATGTATCTGTATACTTAATACAGTATATTGGCACTTAAAAAAGGTTAGTCAATATTTTTTAAAAATATTAGCAGAATGAAGAAAGCAGGCAGAAAGAAAAACTAGAGAAAAATATCAAAGAAGGTTTAGTAGTAAAATATAGAAATGTCCAATCTAATGAAAACAAAGGTAATTCCTTCATCTCTCAACAGTAACATTTTTAAATCACTTCTTCTGATTATAAAAAATAATGCTCATTGTAGGATTATCAGAAAATACAGATGAATTTTAAAAAGAGAATAATCTCCTACAATGGTATCATTATTCTTTTTTGATTATTTTAAAACATCTTTATAACAAAAAGTTAGGAACAGTAAAAGGCGAAAGATTTATGCGATCTGAAGAGAAACCAGAGTATTACTCAGCCATAAGAAAAAAACAAATCCTACCATTTGCAACAACATGGATGGAGCTGGAGGGTAATATGCTTAGTGAAATAAGCCAGGTCGAAAAAGACAAGTACCAAATGATCTCACTCATATGTGGAGTATAAGAACAAAGGAAAAAAAAAACTGAAGGAACAAAACAGCAGCAGACTCACAGAACCCAAGAACGGACTAATAGTTACCAAAGGGAAAGGGACTGGGGAAGAAGGGCGGGAAGGGAGGGATAAGAGGGTAAAAGGGGCATTACGATTGGCAGACATATGGTGGGGGTGCAGGGGGGGACTGTACAGCTCAGAGAAGACAAGTAGTGATTCTCATCTCACTACGCTGATGGACAGTGACTGTAATAGGGTTGGTGGGGGGGACCTGATGAAGGGGGTAGTTTAATCATCACAATATTGCTCATGTAATTGTAGGTTAATGATACTAAAATAAAATAAATTGTAAAAAATAAATAGTTAGGAACAGTATTATAGCAAGTTCCTATATGACCATTATTATTATTCTTCAAAAACTCTTTAAAACACCTCAACCTTTCTTACATAGTTTTTATTGCCATGGATTTTGTTTTCTTACCTAATGCTCAAAAAACTTGTTTTTGTTCAGCCAAAATCTGTTCTGATTTAAAGTTAAGTTGTTATTTTTCCCCTACAAACTATTTCATGGTCATAGAGGACAAGTAATCATCATCTCCCTTTTCTCTACATAAACCTCCATTTTCTTGCAGATAGCAATTTCATTACCCCTTATCTTTCTAGTCTCCAGACAGAATAGGTTTAATTGTGTTAAGGCCTATTCTCCACCTAGTTGATTATTTGGGTCTATTCTCAGGCAAGTCCTTCCAGTTTTCCAAGTCTTAAACCAAATAGAGTGCTATTTCCAAAAAGCAGATAGAGGCCCATTTAATAGTAATAGAAGAGATACCCAACTTAGAGGATGAAAACATGAATTTTAACAAAATGCCAGGAATGTTTTTGTCTTGTCTAATCCTCTATTAAGGACAGCACAAAGACAATGTCTTTTTTTTCCCTCATTAATTCATTCCTAAAACTAAGGGTGTTCAGGGGATAAAAACACTAAGAAATTACTCATGGCATAAAATCTCTAGGTCTTTATCGGTGCCGGTCTTCTTCACAGCCAGATTCCATGCAAAGGCAACATTTAAAAAGATTAATAATAAGGATCTCTGCAAGCTCACTTATTTTCTACAGACACACTTTACTGGCTTGAAGCTGGTATTTTTTTCTTCAACTTTCATAGTCACCTACACCATAGAGACAAGAGTGTCTCATCACTCCACAAACTCTCCTACACTTGGCTTTTCACAAAGAAGTCTATCAACCAATGCAAAAGTTTTAACACATATTTTCCAATTAATTGATTATTATACTCCAGTTTTTCTCAAGACTTTTCTCCTTAGCTTTATACTCAATGTCTACAGGAAAGGACAATGTCTTAGCCCTCTATGAGCCAGGATGGATTATGTATATCTTCCCTATCTGTTAACTTGGAAAGAGAAGGATCAGAAATGTAGAGGTAGCTTTTGGTTATCAAATGTCTTCCTTTACTACCCTGATCATCATCTGCTCAATGAAGTTTTCAAAAAAATAGATACCATAGACAGAGGTAGTAGACTAGGCTAGTGTCTCAACTAAGGTAAAAAGAGCTTTTTTGACTTGTACTTACATCTTTCTGTACCTTTTCTATTACAGTCCATGCTCATGTGATGCCTAGGCCTCTGTTGTCTTTATATTATCCCCTCAAATACCCAAATCACCCCCATTCTGAGCCCCCAAATCTGTTTGGCTGTAGTAGTTATCTGTGCTCTGGATCTTTCTTCTGTTTCTCACTAGCAAGCCTCGCCTATATTGGGCTCTTTCCTCTCAAGGATTTGCTAGGCTTTGGAAATCAATATGAGCCAGTAACCCATGTTAACATATTAATGGATGATAAAAGTCAAATGAGTTTCTGTTCTGAGGTAGAAAATTAGGACTGTGATAAGAGCCTTCTACATCTTCTTAACACCAAATTGTAACACTTTCAGACACTATGGAAGACTTTTGAGAGATAGATATTGTGGTGCTTTCCAGTACCCCTTAAATCATCCCAAAGATGCCAACCAGAATCTGTTGGTCTTCTGTTGTAGATAGCAGCCACAAGGTTTCCGTTTTCTCTCCTTTTTATTCTTACTATCAAAGACAGTCCCTTATCAGATACAATGAGTAAAAGTAAAAGACGTCTATTGTGTATCAAACAATGTCTGGGAACATCTCATCCCTTTTTTTTGCTCTCCTTAATAGCGTGATTCTCCCTGTTTGGCAAGTGCTTAAGTGCCTGGAAAAGAGGCCTCTGTTATTAATTAATATATATACTACAGAGGCCTTCCAATAGGTTCATTTTATAATCTGAAAAAGCAAACCAGTAAAAGAATTATATTGGTTGGCATTTAGGGGCAAATGGACACTCTGGGTTCAGTGCCCCTTTCAATCTGACATCTCTGGCAATACCCAGTAAGTGCTTGTGCATTTCAAGGAAAGGCAAAATGGAGATGTGCCTAAATATACCTCTGAACAGCTCTTGGAGATACCCATTCACCAACACACTAATTAAATCATAAAGCTACACTCTGTGACTGAGTTACATACATGCTAAGGATGCCAATTTAAAATGTCAACACCATGGATAAATCCAAACCCATCTGAGAACTACTCATATGCTTAGTTGAAAGCACAAAAGTTCAAAATACGTTTATGGGGAAGTTGGGGTTCCTATGGCCAGGATCCTCAGTGAATTTAAACCACTTGGTGATGTAACTGCTCTGTTGCTAGGCTACTGCTTCCACACCCATGGGCAAAAAGCTATTATTGCACTATATATAGAGCTCGGCCCAGTGATCTGGGTGGAGGCAGAGAGACATTAGTGCTCGACCTACCACTGGGAGAGCAAGCTGGGTAATAAACCCTTTCACCCCAAAGAAACATTCTACTGTCATTTCTTTGGTCATACTGAATCCATAGCGAATTTGCTGGGGGCTGAAACCAATTGGCAAAAGTTGGCAGGGTTAACTGTTGACCAATAAAAAAGAGGCTGCCCTAATGGGAGGGGTGCTTTAGCGGGCTGCCCCTGTGAATGAGGAGACAGTGGATTGTCCCACAGTGGGTATGTGGTCTGCAGCGGCTTGCCTCCTAGGGGGCTTGGCCCCATCCCAGGACTGGAGGAAAGTGAAGGTTACACCTGAGGCAGTAGGGATCACCCTTGGCAGAGTAAGTAGGTATTTTGAGAGACAGAGTGCCCATGAGGGAGTGGGGACTGTGGATTGGCTGCTTCTCATAGTACTAAGAAAGTCTACTGAAGAGAAGTACATGCTCCTGAAAAAGACCCAAGAAATGGTGGCACGAGAATGCAAGCTGCAAACTTCTGTGGATTCCCTGAAGAAGGAAATTGGATTGATGCAAGAGGAGGCAGCACAAGAACGCCAGCAGCAAGGTGCCACTGAAGAGGTAAAAAGTTCCTTACAGGACAAGATGGCAGCACTGCCAGGTACTCTGAAGGAAGAAGAGGCCATCAAGGAAAAAGACAAACTCCTGAGGGAAGCACAGACAGAGGTTGCATGAGAACGTCAGCTGCAAAGCATTGAGGTGAAGGTAAGAGAGCTTCTGAAGACTGAGCTAGCATTGCTGCAAGGCACAGTAGAAAAGGTAAAGGTTGTAGCAGAGGAGGCACTTTGTGGAGGGGAGAGAAAGGTGCCATCAGCCCCAGAAATGGAGGATCTGGGGAAGGATGAAGCAGTGGTGCCAGAGGCACTGGACACTCCTGTATTGAAAGCATGCCCAGTGGTTGTAAAGAAAATAAAGACCCAGCAGCCGAAAGTTCCCCAAGGAGAGGAACAGCCCCTTCCACTTGTCATGGAGCACTCTATGCTCCGCCCCTATACTCAGGATGAGCTGGTGGATTTGGGCTCCCAGTTAAGGCAGAAGCCCTCGGAGTTAATATCAGCATGGCTCCTGCATCTGTGGGACTTAGGGGTGGATGGAATTGTTCTGTCGGGATCAGAGATGGGAAACCTGGATTCCCTGACAGTGCAGCCCACCTTGAGGCAGCAATTACAAAATGCACATCAGACCCCAGGGAGTCACTCCCTCCTCGATTGGCTTATGGCTGCCCTTTGTGCTGTGTGGTCCAATCAGGATGATCTACCATCCTCTCCTGTTAGATGGCAGACATGTGTTGAGCTCCAACAGGTGTTACAAGAGCTAGGCATAAGAAATGCCATCTATAGTCCAGAGAATTATGGCCCAGATGAAGAGATTTTCACTACTGGGATAAGAAATATTGTGTTTCAAATGGTTCTCACATCCCTCTTAGGGTCTCTAGTGGCCATTATTTCCACCCACTTAGGGCATCCCATAAGCAAGGTGACACGTACAGTAGCCAACCTAGGAGAGGCTGAAGCCATGAGAATGCAGAAAGAAACAAGATGTGCTAATCAAAAGAAGAATTTAAAGGGCCCCATGAAGGTTACGAGGACCCAGATGTGGGTTGATTTAATATGGGCAGAAGCATATGGAAGGAAATTAGATGGGAAGACAAATAGGATCTTTCTAGAGCTATGGCAACAATGGAAACCAAAGCACCAGTTCCAGTCATTTAGCAAAAAGAGGCAGAGGTCAGAGAGAGAGCCACAAGTCCAGCCTGTGTGTTTGCAAGATGTCCTGCTGGAGAGAGAGCCAAATTCACTCGACCTCACATGGAAAGATGAATGGGGAACATGGTTTGACTGAGGGGAAGATTGAGGTATCTGCCCTGAGGGACCAGTGGGGGATCGGAGGCCACATGTTGAAATAGCTATCCATTGGACCTGAGTGAACATACAACATGTCCTGGCTCTGGTAAACACAGGGGCTGAATGTTCACTGATTCATGGTAACTGTGAGCAGTTTCCGGGACACCCACTATCATAGATGGATACAGGGGTAAGGCTATCAGTGTGAAAAAAGCCCAAATCACTTTGGAAATAGAGTGTCTACCCCCAAAAGAGTATACTGTGTATAAATATCCTATCCCTGAGTATATTTTGGGGATTGATATTCTGGGGGTCTATGGTTGCAGACCACTGCAGGTGAGTTCAGACTGAGAGTACATGTGGTGAAGGCAGTTCTGAGGGGACATGCTAGGCACCCGCCAATAGCTTTGCCTGTACCTCAATGGTGACTAATACCAAACAATACAAACTTCTTGGAGGGCATAGAGAGATTCTAGAAACTCTCCAGGAGCTGGAAAAAGGTGGGTATTATAAAGCCCACACATAGTATTTCAATTCCCCAGTGTGGCCAGTAAAAAACCAGATGGCTCCTAGCATATGACTGTGGATTACAGAGAAATGAATAAAGTCATACCCCCTATGCATGCTGCTGTCCCCTCTATTGCAGGCTTAATGGATACCCTCAGCCATGAACTAGTAACATACCATTTTGTGGTATATCTTTATAATGCCTTCTTTTCCATTGACATTGAGCAGGAAAGTCAGGAACAGTTTGCCTTCATGTGGGAAGGACGGCAATGGACTTTCACCATCCTTTCTCAGGGATACTTCCACAGCCCCACCATTGTCACAGACTTGTAGCCCAGGACTTGACTACATGGGAGAAACCGCCAACAGTGCAGCTTTACCATTAAACTGATGATTTCATGCTCACGTCTGATACTCTTTCAGATCTCGAAGGTGCAGCACCTAGACTGATGCAACATTTACAGGAGAAAGGATGGGCTGTGAATAGTACCAAGGTTCAGGGACCTGGTTTGTCTGTCAAATTCATGGGAGTCATCTGGTTGATAAGATCAAAGTTATACTAGAAACAATTATAGATAAAGTCCAGGCCTTTCCTAACCCTGGAATTGTAGCATTGCTAAAGGAGTTTCTGGGTCTTCTAGGCTACTAGAGAGTGTTTATCCTGCACTTGGTACAAATTCTGAAGCTCTTATACTAGTTGGTATGAAATGGCATCAGGTGGGAGTGTGATAAGACATGTGCATCTGCCATTACTACAGCAAAACGGGCAGTAAAGGCTGTGCAGGCCTTGAATGTGATAGAAATATCAAGGCCCTGTGAGCTGGATGTTCATGTGACTGAAGACGGTTATGGCTGGGGTCTTTCGCAGCAGCTTGAATGAACTCACCAAACTATTGGCATGTAGATTGTAAGGTGAGAATAGTGAAGGGTTGGAGTATGGGGAAGTTGGGGTTACTATGGCCAGGACCCTCACTGAACATAAACCTGATGATGTAACTGGCCTGTTGCTAGGATACCACTTCCACATCTTTAGGCAATAACTATTATTGCACTATACAGAGAGTTTGGCCCAGGGCTCTGGGCGAGGCACAGACACTAGTGCTCAACCTACTGCTGGGAGAAGAAACCGGGTAATAAACCCTTTCACCCCAAAGAGCATTTTGCTGTCAATTTCTTTGGTCACATTGAATCAATAGCGAAGTTGCCTGGGGCTGAAGCCCATTGGCAAGCCATCATCTCTGCCTATATGTTCACCCTCTCACAAAAGAATTGATACCTTCTGCTTCTTCTGTGTGATTACTTAGCAATTCCTTATTCAGTGGTTGGTCAGTATTTGGCAGATGGGCAGAAAGGATTCCAGCACCTCTAATTGATTGATGACTCAGAAAATCAAGTGTCATTGGTTACAGTAGCTGAAAAGAATGATCATTTAGTCTCTGATAATGTGGACTGCAAATGAGCGTGTAGGTGTGAGTTTGAGAGAAAAAAGAGACCTAGACATAGAAAGGAATTTAGAGAGATAATAGTGATTCACGGCAAATAAAAAAACAGAATGTGGGGAAAATGGAAGTTCCTATGGCCATAATCCTGACCTGAACCTAAACTACTTGATGATGTAAATGGCCTGCTGCTAGGCTACTGCTTCCACACCAATAGGCAATAAGTTATTATTGACTGAGTCACTATATAAAGAGCTCTGTCCAGTGCTCTGGGAAGAGGCAGAGATGAAGGAGGATTCAGACCTTCAGGCTGTTGGATGCAGATGTAAATCTAGTGTTCAACTTATCATCAGGAGAACAAATGGATAATAAATCATTTCACCCCAAGAAGGTTCCAGGAAGGGGGTCCCATCCAGGCCTAGTATAACATACATTTACTCCTCTCCCCTTGGGGGTTACTAAAAGGTGTATATATAGTGCTAATGGAGGTGCATGCACTAACCATAATGAAAAAACAAAACTCCATGATAAGATGCTTCTACCTTGTGGCTGTTCAGGATATACTACTGTGATCTTTGGGGGCCACTCTGCTGTTATTCCAGGCATGCACAGGAGGCCAGCTTCCAAGCCTTGTCCCCAAGGTGCTGGGAGAGCCAGCCATTCTTGGTCCATGTGTCAAAAGGTCCAAGGCCACGTCCACTCAATGGAGTCTCCAGGGTTTAGTGCAGTTGGTGCAGGCAGCAAGATATTATCCTGGTGGCCGAACCTTGGCTTCAATGATTCTTCCTTGGTTTGCACTTGCAGATGTACAGGGGAGGCAGCCATATGTGTTAACATGTCTATGGGGCTCAGGGCTCTCTTTCAGGGTCTCTCATTCAAACACTGTAGCACTGTCCATAAGTAGACTGACCAACCACACAGACTTGGTATCTGACTTTAGTACAGATTTTAACAAGCCATTGTGCCTCTCTATCAAGCCTGCTGCAGTAGGATTGTATGGCACATGAAACTTCCATTTGATTCCCAGCTGTCACACCTATTCTTGCAGTGTATGTCCAGTAAAATGGGTGCCCTGATCACTCTCAATTACCTGTGGTCAGCCATAGGCACCAAAGAGATGCTCCAGGCCTCTTTTGGTCGTCTTCTGGTCTGCACAACGGGTAGGAAAAGCAACCAGAAGTCCAGTAGCTGTGTCCACACAAGTCATAGCATACTGATATTCTTCTGACACAGGTAGAGGCCCAATATAGTCCATCTGCCACCTGAAGAGGGGTACAGGCCCCTTAGCTTTTGTCCCATGTTGCTGTGGAACTCTGGGTAAGTCCCTTTTGGAGCACATGACACACTCCTGCCAGGCTCTACTAACTTCTTCAAAGATCAAAGGCAAGCCCCACCGATGGGCTCTAACCCACATTATCTTTTGCCCCGAATGCAACAAATGCTGATGTAGCCATTGTGCTACATCAGAGGCAGGCTTTCCTTCTAACTAATGTATCTGGGCCAATTTATCTGCTTCATCGTTTCCTGAGGAGGTCAGTGGCAAATGACCTGTCACATGGTATACTGTAATTATTTTAGTCTGACCACAGGCCCATAAGTCTTGCCACAATTATTGCCCCCAAAAGGGATGGTGACCAACCAGCCAGTTGGCATGGTACAAAGTCAGTAGCCGCAGGGTCAAGCCCCACTAGACAGCCCAGCTGTCAGTCCAAATAACTATAGGGGAGGGCTCCTGGGTGATGAAAAGCCACACTGCCTGCAACTCTGTCCATTAGCTAGTCTTCCCCTCACCATCTTCCATCCATATTGTCTCAGACTTAGGATGGAAAGCTATGGCCCTCCATTTTGGGGGCTGGGCATGGCTGGAACCATCTGTGTACCAGGCATCTTCAGGTATAGGAGCCCTTCCCTCCCTACAGGGACTCTGATACTAATGGTTCAAAAGAAAGTTATTACTGCTTTACTCTAGTATATGTCACTGGCCCCAAAAAGCACTGGAGTTCCTCACTAAGGGACTACTAGAGAGGGCACTACAATGTTGTAGGTAAGCACCCCACTTGGCCAGTGTGAGCATTTGTGCCACACTACTCCTCGGCTTTTTGGTCCAGTCTTGTACCTACCCCAAATGGGATAGGTGGATATTACCTTTATTGGGGCTATTCAAGTGATGGGTTCTGTAGCCAGCAAGGCATGATACATGGCAGCAAGTTGTTTGTCTATGAAACTGTATTGTACCTCTGCCACTTTCCAGAGTCGTGACCAGAATCCAATAAGTTGGTGAGTTCGTTCAAGCCACTGCCTGAGACCCCAGCCATAACCATCTTAAGTCACATGAACATCCAGCTCACTGGGCCTTGATGGGGCTATCACACTCAGGGCCTGCACAGCCTTGACTGCCCGTTTTGCTGTAGTAATGGCAGATGCACATGTCTCATCATAGTCCCACCTGACACCATTTCCTACCAACCAGTATAAAGGCTTCAGAATTTGTGCCAAGTACAGGATAAACACTCTCTACTAGCTAATAAGACCCAGAAACTCCTGTAGCAATGCTACAGTTGTAGGGGTAGGAAAGGCCTGGACTTTATCTATAACAGCTTCTGGTATAACTTTGGTCTCACTGACCAGATAACCCCCAGACAAACCAGGTTCCTGAACCTTGGTACTGTTCACAGCCCATCCTTTCTTCTGTAAATGTTGCATCAGTCTAAGTGCTGCACCTTCGAGATCTGAAAGAGAATTGGACATGAGCGTGACATCATCAATATAATGGTACAGCTGCACTGTTGTTGGTTTCTCCCATGTAGCCAAGTCTTGGGCTACAAGTCCATGACAGATGGTGGGGCTGTGGAGGTATCCCTGTGGAAGGACTGTGAAAACCCATTTCTGTCTTTCCTACATGAAGGCAAACTGTTCCTGACGTTCCTGCTCAATGTCATTGGAAAAGAAGGTATTAGCAAGATCTGCCACATAACGGTATATTCCCTGTTTGTGCCTAAGGGTATCCATCAGGCCTGCAATAGAGGGGACAGCAGCATGCATAGGGGGTATGACTTTATTCAATTCTCTGTAATTCACAGTCATACTTCAGAAGCCATCTGGTATTTTTTACTGGCCACACTGGGGAATTGAATGAACTATGGGTGGGATTTATAATACCCACAATTTTCCAGCTCCTGGAGAGTTTCTCCAATCTCTTTATGGCCTCCAGGCAGTTTGTATTATTTGGTATTAGTCACCTTCTCTGGCACAGGCATAGCTATGGGTGGGTGCCTAGCATGTCCCCTCAGAACTGCCTTCACCACATGTACTCTCAGTCTGAACTCACCTGCAGTGGTCTGCAACCATAGACCCTCCAGGATATCAATCCCCAAAATATTCTCAGGGATAGGATACAGATTATACACTTTTTGGGGTAAATTCCCTTTTTCCAAAGGGATTTGGGCTTTTTTAACTCTGATCGTCTTACCCCCATATCCATCTATGTTGGTGCAGGTCCTGATTACCATGAATCAGTGAACATTCAGCCCCTGTGTCCACCAGAGTCAGGACACATTGTATGTTCACTGGGGACCAATGGATAGCTATTTCAACATTTGGACTCCGTTTGTCCCCTGGTCCCTCAGGGCACTACTTCAACCTAGCCCTCAATCGAATCATGTTCCCCAATCATCTTCCTGTGTGGGCTCGAGTGAGGTTGGCTCGCTCTCCAGCAGGAAGTCTTGCAAACACACAGGTTGTACTTGTGGCTCTGTGTCTGACCTCTGCCTCTTTGGTATTAATGGCTGGAACTGCTACTCTGATTTCCATTGTTGCCATAGCTCTAATAAGATCCTATTTGACTTCCTGTCTATTTTTCTTCCATCTGCTCCTGCCATTAAAGCAATTCACTTCTGGTTCCTCATAACCTTCATGTGGCTCTTTAAATTCTTCTTTTGAGCAGCAGACTTTACTTCTTTTCATGTTCTCATTGCTTCAGACTCTCCTAGGTCTCCTACTGGACGTGTTATCTCGCTGATGCGCTGCCCTAAGTGAGGGGCCAGAGTGGCCACTAGAGACCAAAAGAGTGATATGGGAGCCAATTGAAGCACAATAGTTCTCATCCTAGTTGTGGAAGGCTGTTCATCTGGGCCATGATTCTCTGTACTATAGATGGCATTTCTTATGCCTAGCTCTTGTAATACCTGTTGGATCTCAGAATACATCTTCCATCTAAAAGGAGAGGATGGTAGGTCACCATGATTGGGTCACACAACATGAACTGCAGCCACAAGCCAATTGAGGAGGGAATGATTCCCTGTGTTCTCATGTGCACTTTGTAACCATTGCCTCAAGTCAGGCTGAACTGTCAGGGAAGCCATCTTTTCCCTATCTGATCCTGACAGAACAATTCCATCCACCCATAAGTTCCACAGATTCAGGAGTCAAGCTGATATTGACTCTGAAGGCTTATGCCTAAACCAGGATTCCAAATCCACCAGCTCAGCCTGAGTATAGTTGCAGACACAGAGTTCTCCATGACCTGGAGAAGGGGCTTCGCCTATCCTTGGGGAACTCTCAGCTACTGGGTCTTTATTTTCTTTACAACCACTGGGCATGCTTTCAATAGAGGATGGGTCAGTGCCTTTGGCACCACCCCTTCATCCTTCCCCCGCCCTCCATTTCCAGGGCTGATGGCACCTTTTTCTCCCCTCCCCCAAGTGTCTCCTCTGCTACATCCTTTACCTTTTCTACAGTGCCTTGAAGCAATAATAGCTCACTCTTCAGCAGCTCTCTTACCTTCACCTCAATGCTTTGCAGATGGCGTTTTCATGCCACCTCTGTCTGTGCTTTCCTCAGGAGTTCATCTTTTTCCTTTATGGCCTTTTACTCCCTCAGAGCACCTGGCAGCACTGCTGTGTCGTTCTTTAAGGAATGTTTTACCTCTTCAATGGCACATCACTGCCAGAATTCTTGTGCTGCCTCTCTCGCATCAATCCTATTTCCTTCATCAGTGAATTCACAGCAGTTTGCAGCTTGCATTCCCCTGCTGCCATTTCTTGTTTTTTTCAGGAGCATGTCCTTCTCTTCTGTAGACTTTCTTAATACTGTGAGAAGCAGCCAACCCACAATCCCTGCTGCCTCATGGGCACTCTGTCTCTCAAAAGACCTACTTACTATACCAAGGTCTAGCCCTACTAGCTCAGATACCACCTCCACTTGCCTCCAGTCGTGGGGTGGGGCCCAGCCCTCTGGGAGGCAAGCCACCTCATACCACATACCTATTAGGGGACAATACACTCTCTCCTCATTCACAGAGGCAGCTCACTGACGTACCCCTCCCATAAGGGCACCCTGTCTTTTTCCTTGGTCAACAATGAGTCCTGCCAACTATGCCAATTGTCTTGTCGGTGGGTTTCAGCCATTGGCAAATTTGCTATGGATTCTATGTGACCAAAGAAATGACAGTATAGCATTCTTGGGGGGGAAAGGGTTTATTACCTAGCTTGTTCTCCCAGCAGTAGGTCGAGCACTAACATCTGTGCCTCTGCCCAGAGCACTTGGCTGAGCTCTCTATGTAGTACAATAATATCTTATTGCCTATGGGTCTGAAAGCAGTATTCTAGCAACAGGCCAGTTACATCATCAAGTGGTCTAAGTTTGGTGAGGATCCTGGCCATAGGAACCCCACTTCCCCACACATATTTCCTTGGCTTTTGGCTGATGATTTTAATTTAGATCAGCAGCTTCTTAAGTTACAGCCATGGGTTATTACCTGATATCTGGACTGCATTTCATAGCAGCATTTTCAGTATCCAGAAAAAGAATGATGTATTGCTGCAGTAAAAATGAAATACTAATGTACACATGATTAATGTTTTTCTCCTCTGAACGTATATACTAATTAAGGCTCATTAAATGCAATCATTTACTGATGTGTGTATTGATTTAAATCCAAGTAGTCTTTAAAATGAAAAAAGTAAATACAAATGGCTCCTCCTAAAGAAATGGTTGCCATTCTATTCCTTTTAAGATAATTTGACAGTCCACAAAGAGAGAATATAAAATGTATATGTTGAACGCTCATCTGTGGAGGTTTTAATTACTGTGACCAAAATAAGAAGAGGCAAAGCAAAAATAAAGGCTGTTTCTTTCACCAAAAGTGAGTCTCAAATTTCAGACATTATAATGATTGTTATTACCCAGTGATTAGTGACTGAAAAGTATTTCAAGAGCCACCAAGACAGTAGTCTCCAAGAAGTTTGTGAAATACTGGGTGTTTGATTAAAATAACAGTCAGCCAATCACCTGCAGTCCCAGAACTCAGATAGACAGGAGGCATGGAATTATGCTATACTTATTAAGCCACTTGACTGGAAGCTGACTAAACAAAGGATAGGCCAGCAATGGATCCCCACAGGTCCCCTCAACCCCTTCCCTTGAATTCTCATTCAGAAAAGGAAAGTAGATAAAATGAACAAAATACTGCAGAGTGGCAGCAGGCCAGCATGGAAGAAAACATTCTAACTACCACTAAAATCAATGCCATTAAACAAGAGGGTGCATAAGCATGGGGACTTAACCAAACGATAAATGAAGTGACGCCTGCAGCTAATGAATCAGAAGATGAAGCTCTTGTGTGGAATGATGAAAGAAGAGAACACTTCCTCTTAACCTTTACCAATTTTTTTGATTAAATTTGGGATTTTACACATGCTGCAGCCTCAAAGAGCAGGAGCTGAGTTAGGTGGAAGGAGAAGATAAGTCACCTGTTTAGAAAAGTATTCACACAGTAAATCCAATAAGGATTTCCAGGAGAACCAAAATAAAAGCTATCCTGATTACAAATGTCCCAAATTAGGAGGATGGACACTGGATTATAAGATTTTGTAATTTTAGGCAAGCTTTTGGGAAATGATGAAATATCATAGCTCAGAAGCAATATGCTTTAAGCAAAATGGAAAATTATTTAATTTAAATAATTTAAATGTTGCCTAGTAGACTATCTAGACTAAAAGTTTGCTGTAGAAACCCATTAGCCATCTGAAAGTACTGGGCTCTGAACTACCACAGAATTTTTCATGCAAGATAATCACATCAATACACAGAGCTGTTGTAAAATATTTCTTAACAATATTGTAAAAATCAGAACTAGAATGCACTGCTTTAATTTCTACCATGTAGACATTTACAACCTACCAAGTAATTCTAGAGACTGCCCACTCCAACTCCGACAAGAATAACATTTTGAATGGTGAACAAGGCTGATTTTAAAGTAGCCAAAGTAGGCACTTTGCTATCTAGTACTATTTAAGAGGCATTGGGAAAGGAATATGCCCCAAACTACTTCCTTACCTAATGGGTGAAATTCCATCCTTAGGGATTCATTATTTTAAGGGTTTCAAAGCTGTTAGATTTTAGCACCTCCCTCATCTCCCAATTAAAATGTAATTATTCCCAAAGAAAACCAAGGGCAGACCTTTCTGTAATTATCAATTATTAACACCATAGTACTTTATCAGCTCTAGTCACAAATATGACCACTAGTTGAGAAAACTATACTCTATGGTGGAAAGGCCCTCTGTGACATGATTGCAGCAGCAGAAGCTATTGAAATTAAGGGAGGAGGAAGAAAACTCTGCTTACTTTGTTTACTCGGCCAAAAGTTAGTCCTCTCTATAGACCTGGGTAAATGAAGAGGTAAAATTCCTGTAAATGCAGATTAAGAGTAGAATTAAGGACATGGGTATAGGAGTTAGCAATGTAAATAAAGGAACAACCCTTATCCTATAGATAGAAGAGAATGTGAAAATGATAGTAAAAAGATAGAGATTTGAGGTGAGAGAAGAAAAAGGGCTCATTTTATACAAACATCTACTTGGTAACATCAGTGTAAAGATTATAGTGGGATCATATTAGAGAGGGACAGTGATGATGATGACACTGGAGTTTAGGACTTAAGGATACTAGTAATCATTTGGAAATATGATAGAGGTTTATAAAGAACCTCAACTTCCTTTGGTGATACTTGACTGCCCAGTTATAGGAATGGACAAAGCAGACAGAAGGGTCAGACTACTAATGACAAAATATCATGTCTCACTTGAAAGCTGCAATTGAACTACAGACTTTTCACATGGAGACCGAGAAGAGGAATAATTAATAATGAAAATTCAAATTGCCCTCAAACCATCACACTCAAAGTAAATCTTTTAGAGCATGTATGATTATAGTCTATATAAGAGTGTCAGGGAAATAACTAGCTCTACATCACTAAAATGAAGAGTGGAAGATGGTGTACTTGTTCCTGAGTATAACAACCGAATAGTAAAATCAGCCTTGAAAATCAAGTTTCACTGTTCTGAATTATGTTGGTCTAGCCAAAGTTTTAAATGTAAAGCTACAGTGAATTATCTTAAGGCTAAAAACAGATGTTTTGCTCATTGACACTGAAGAGTTTGGTGATTTAGGATAATGACGGTAGTTAAAAATAATACTCAGATCAAATTATTTGGAACTTCATGAATAATAAAATGCAGTATGTCCTTAAGGAAAACTAAAAGATGCCATTTTGTTTCCAAAAGTTAGAGTGATTGAGCACACATTTAATTTAGAAATATATGTGGCAATTCTTAAATTATATTTGGTCAAAATAAGAGTAATGGTCCCACTGTCTTACCCCATACACAAAATTAAACTCTAAATGGATTAAACACCTATATATAAGACCTGAAATCATAAAACTCCTAAAAGAGGCAGTAAACTCTGTGACATAAGCATTAATATTTTTTTCTAGATATGTCTTCCCTGGCAAGGGAAACAAAGGCAAAAATAACCAAGCAGGACTGCATCAAACTAAAATTAGCTTCTGTACAGCAAAGGAAACTATCAAGAAAATGAAAAGGCAGCCTACTGTATAGGAGAATATATTTTCAAATGCTACATGTGAAAAAGGGCTAATATCCAAAATATATAATGAACTTGTATAACTCAATACTGAAAACACAAATAATCCAATTAAAAAATGGGCAGAGGACCTGAGTAGACATTTTTCCAAAGAAGACATACAGATGGCCAATAGGTGCATGCAAAGATGCTCAACATCACTAATTCACCAGGGAAATATGAATCAAAACCACAATATCACCTTACACTAGTCATAATGACTAGTATCAAAAAGACAAGAAATAATAAGTGCTGGCAAAGATGTGGAGAAAAGGAAACCTTTGTGCACTCTTGGTGGGAATGTCAATTGGTGCAGCCACTATGGAAAGCAATATGAAGGTTTCTCAAAATCTGAACATAGAAATATCACATGACACAGTCATTCCACCTCTGGGAATTTACCCAAGGAAAATAAAATCACTTATTCATAAAGATACATACTTTTGTTTGTCACAGCATTATCTACAATATCCAAGATATGGAAGCAACCTAAATGTCCACTGATAGATGAATAGAAAAAAAGATGTGGTACATATATAGGTTGGAATGTTACTAAGCCATAATAAAGAATGAAATCTTGTCATTTTTGACAACATGGGTTGTCATACCTAGAGGGTATTATGCCAAGTGAAATAAATAAAAGATAAATACCACATTATTTCACTTATATATGGAGTCAAAAAATAAAACAAATTAAACAAATACAACAGACTCATAGACACAGAGAACAAACTGATGGTTGCCATAAGGAAGGGGTGGAAGGGGATGCATGAAGTAGGTGAAGGGGAAAAAAATTAGTGAGAACATTTGATATCTTGATCTGGGTGATGGTTACATGGATGAATACACATGTCAAAATTCACCAAGTTATAACTAAGACTTGTGTATTTTATTGCATGTACTTCAATAAAAAAAGAGGAAAAGCAGATTCATAAGGGAAGTAGAGGCATTTGATTTCAGTCAGGATGAATTTTAACAAAAGTTCTATCTTATTTCTGTCATCCTCCAAACCAGTGATCTCTAAACTTTGTGTACCCTATCAGTAAATTTTGAGTATGTGTCCCCTAAATTTGTATGTCAATTATATTAATGTATCAGTCTAATTATGTATAGTATAAAACTTACACAAAACGTAGGAAATGTAAAATAATAAGTTAAAAGTAACTATAGTTATACTATTTTATTCCTACACTCCAACAGCTTGTTTTGCATAATCCATGTTGGAGGTCACTTATCTGAATAATTTAGGTGTACCTTGTCTTTCCATTTCACAGAACTGAAAAATTAATATTGATTTGTCTAATTCAAGTTAGTGATAAGGAATTCAGGATATAGGAAAAAACATACTTCCCATTTCTAAGGCAAAAAATTAGCAAAATGCTCATCATTAATAATGTTCTCTTTCAAGCTTTGTCATCAGTTCAAAAAGCAGGGAGCTTTCGTATCTCCTTGATCTGTTTCACATGTGCATCTTGCACTAATAAAACTTTAAAAAATAGCAAGCTAGGCAAGATTCCCCATAAAGACAGTCCCCATAAAAATAAAACATCAGGCAAGTGAGTCCCCTGTTGAGCAAAGTTTCTCTTCACTTAAATTTTGTGAAGGAAGGATTTTAACCTTCACACAAACTTCTACTATCCACCTGGAAAGAAGATGAAAAAAAACAGAAATCAGGGTTCAGATGAATTAAATGACTTATCCAAAGACACATAGCTAATCTGCAATATAGTTCAGATTTGAGTCCAAGTTTTGATATCAAGTTACTCTCTTCTTTACTAGACCACACCTGCCATTAATCCCTTTCTTTTGCTTCAATCCTATCAATACACATTGTTTAAATTTCCATCTGGTCTCTGTCCCAAAGTGCAAAGAAGAAAGAAACAAGATTGCTTAAAACAGAAAAAGTGACAGACTAAAATTTCTCTTGTTCATCTTTTCTTTCCTAACATACAAAGGTATTACTCTTTTAATTTTCGAGCTTTTATTTCTGTCTATCATACTGACTTACAGGTCAGTTTGTGTTTAAAACAGTTGCTTTTGAAACATGAGCTCTGTCAATTGGAACTTGAGTTCTACTTTTGGGGTTAGTCTGGACAGGACAAGTTCTCTGAAGTCTGAGAGCATGTAATTTCTCTTGTTACATACAGATAACTTGAACTAGCAAGAGAAAGAATATTTCGTCTTTAGTAAGCTAGCATGGGTTCACAGAGACAAATCAGGCCAAACTAAGCTCATTTCCTTTTTGATAGTGTGAATAGCAATGAAAGATGAGATGAGTACCTTATAGCATCTCTAAATTGAACAAAGTCTCATATCTCTGTTGTCAGAATAGACAAAAACATGGCCTGAGGTAAGAGGAGGATTTATAGGTAACTAACTAGTCCATCAAATGTATTAATTTGTTGTTGACAACAGTGGAAAGTAATAATGCTCTCCCATTTTATTCACATTGTTAGCAGGGTCTCAAGTGAAAATAGAAAAGGAATGCTTTTTAAATTGGCAGGTGACAAAACTGGAAGGAAGAGCACATCAGTTGGAGATCAATCTGAAGGATAAGTATAATCTAGTCACATGAAGTGAAAAAAGTATTAATGCAAAAAATCTTAATTTCACTTATGAAATTAACTATACAAGGTGATCTACCTTAACAACAGGATGCATGAAGTGGTCACTGGAAGTCTTTTTGTTGATCATAAGCACAATATGCGGCTAGAGAAAGGTGGCTGCTGAAAAGCAAAATCCAAAAATAGAAAACATCACCACCAAAAGACAAAATAAATGCACTTTAAAACATGGTTAATGTCATTTAAAACAGTACACTGGCCAGATCAAGCTGATACACAATTCTTTGCGCGGATCATACCCTATCCAGTAAGTTAAATATCTGGGGGAATCACATTTGAAGAAGGATATTGACTATATGTAAAGGACAGCAGAAAATCATCCTTAAGGAGGGAGCTGGAGGGTTGGGAGGTGGGGTAGAGGATTGTGCACCCAATAGCAACTTTCAAAAAATTTAAGGTCTGTGAAATAAGGATTGGTTTATTCTCATTTTGATAAGGCAAATATCTAAATCATCAATTAATAGCAATCTTAGGGTTTTAATAACTGGAATATGAGACCCCTGTGGGGTAATGTACATCAGTGCCTCCAGAGTATAAGTCACCACCTAATTATATACATGATGAACTTTTGAAATTTTCCTTTATCCTTTCAGATATTATTATTGTATGATCTCATTTAATTTAAAACAATAGCAACATATCTCAGGAGCTAGAGTAATTCAAAGTTAGGGCAAATTGACTTCTATAGCAGGAGTTACTTGATTCTGGAGAGAAGCCAAGCTATTCCTGTAGTTGTGGATAGGTAGAAGGGCCATATCACAATTATGAAGTAGGAAGAGCAGTGGGTAGGTAGTCTTCCCAGGTATTTCCATGTAGTCTGTTCTCAACAACTTGCCTAAAGGTCTGGGGTCATCCCTAGGACATTGAGGGCTGTAGGGAAATCACACCTTGTTCTCCCTTTCTGAACGTTTGGGTTACAGGGAATAATAAGGAATCTGAGAGTGGAAGAGTCATCACTTAAAAAGGTCAGCCTGAGGTTGCCTGTATGAAAGAGAGAGAGAGATTGCCATGCCTGGTGGCTGTACTTTCGAGCAACAAGTAGGGGTAGCTGCAGCTAGGAAATGGGAAGTTTAGGTGTTTGCATATATATGCTTCAGGCTGATGAAATGAATTCCTCACTTTCTACCTGCCCACAAGCATACCTCAAAGTTATAGCCCCACAGAGATCACTCCTACTTGTCCTATTATAGGAATAGGTCTACCCACTGACATGGGGAGAGAAAAATGCTAATTTTTCAGCTCACCTTAATAACCAGAACAATGATTGAAGATAATGATTTGAAGAGAAACTGTCTGCTCAACTCTTATTTTCTCCATTTCTGTATGCCAAGGCTGTTGTCCTCTAGAAACAGGGACCACACTTCAAATAGCTGGCTGAGATCAGAAAATAGCCTAGTGGCCTTCACAAGGGGTGTACAACTTGTCTATTTATTTCCAGTGCTCTGCAAGAAGAAAAATCAATGAGTGTGACAAGGTTATTAGCTTGAACAGCAGAAAAGTAAATTTTCTTACTTAATAAAATAATAAGTAGCAACTATCTATTAGAAAAGAGGGGATAGAAAGATTGCTAAAGAAAACAAAGTTGAATTCTGGAAAGCTCTTCAAGTGTACTGAGACAAAGGAGCCCCAGTCTCCAGGAATAACCAGGGACAAGTTAATTTTTCACTCTGGGGCTTCTATGCCTATTCTTTTTTTTATCTGGTGTCACTAATATCCAATTACATGAGCAACATTATGGTTACTAGACTCTCCCCATTATCAAGTCTCCACCACATACCCCATTACAGTCACTGTCCATCAGCAAAGTAACATTCTGTACAATCACTACTCGTCTTCTCTGTGTTATATTACATTTCCTGTAACCCCCTACATTATATGTGCTAATCGTAATGCCCCATTTCCCCCTTATCACTCCCTTCCCATCCATCCTCGCCAATTCAATATCCTTTTGGTAAATATTAGTCCATTCTTGGGTTCTGTGAGTCTGCTGCTGTTTTTTATTTTTATTTTTTTTTTTACAATTTATTTTGGTATCATTAACCTACAATTACATGTGCAATATTGTGGTGATTAAACTACCCCATTCATCAGGTCCCCACAACCAACCCTATTACAGTCACTGTCCATCAGTGTAGTGAGATGAGAATCACTACTTGTCTTCTCTGAGTTGTACAGCCCTCCCTGTGCCCCCCCTACCTTATGTCTGCTAATCGTAATGCCCCTTTTACCCTCTTATCCCTCTCTTCCCACCCTTCTTCCCCAGTCCCTTTCCCTTTGGTAACTATTAGTCCATTCTTGAGTTCTGTGAATCTGCTGCTGTTTTGTTCCTTCAGTTTTTTTCTTTGTTCTTATACTCCACATATGAGAGAAATCATTTGATACTTGTCTTTTCCAGCTGGGCTTATTTCACTGAGCATAATACGCTCTAGCTCCATCCATGTTGTTGCAAATGGTAGGATTTGTTTTCTTCTTATGACTGAATAATATTCCATTGTGTATATGTACCACATCTTCTTAATCCATTCATCTACTGTTGGACACTTAGGTTGCTTCCACTTCTTGGCTATTGTAAATAGTGCTGCAATAACCATAGGGGTGCATCTGTCTTTTTGAAGCTGGGCTGCTGCATTCTTAGGGTAAATTCCTAGGAGTGGAATTCTTGGGTTAAATGGTATTTCTATTCTGAATTTTTTGAGGAACCTCCATACTGCTTTCCACAATGGTTGAACTAATTTGCATTCCCACCAGCAGTGTAGGAGGGTTCCTTTTTCTCCACATCCTAGCCAACATTTGTTGTTGTTTGTGTTTTGGATGTTGGCCATCCTCACTGGTGTGAGGTGATATCTCATTGTGGTTTTAATCTGCATTTCTCTGATGATTAGTGATGTGGAGCATCTTTTCATGTGCCTGTTGGCCATCTGAATTTCGTCTTTAGAGAAGTGTCTATTCATGTCCTCTGCCCATTTCTTAATTAGATTATTTGCTTTTTGTTTGTTAAGGTGCATGAGTTCTTTATATATTTTGGATGTCAACCCCTTATCACATACATCGTTTATGAAAATACTTTCCCATATTGTAGGATGTCTTTTTGTTCTACTGATGGTGGCCTTTGCTGTACAGAACCTTTTCAACTTGATATAGTCCCATTTGTTCATTTTTGCTTTTGTTTCCCTTGCCAGGTGGGATATGATCATGAAGAAGTCACTCATGTTTATGTCCAAGAGATTTTTGCCTATGTTTTTTTCTAAGAGTTTTATGGTTTCATGACTTATATTCAGGCCTTTGATCCACCTTGAGTTTACCTTTGTGTATGGGGTTAGACAGTAGTTCAGTTTCATTCTCTTACATGTAGCTGTCCAGTTTTTCCAGCACCAGCTGCTGAAGAGGCTGTCATCTCCCCATTGTATATGCAAGGCACCTTTATCAAATATTAATTGACTGTAGATGTTTGGGTTAATGTTTAGATTTTCTATTCTGTTCCACTGGTCTGTGGGTCTGTTTTTGTGCCAGTACCAAATTGTCTTGATTACTGTGGCTTTGTTGTAGAGATTGAAGTCACGGAGCATAATTCCCCCTGTTTGATTCCTCCTTCTCAGGATTGCTTTGGCTAATCGGGGTCTTTTGTGGTTCCATATGAATTATAGAATTATTTGTTCCAGTCCATTGAAGAAAGCTGTTGGTAGTTTGATAGGGATTGCCTTGAATCTGTAGATTGCTTTAGGTTGTATAGCCATTTTGACAATATTTAGTCTTCCTAGCCAAGAGCATGGGATGCATTTCCATTTGTTAGTGTCTTCTTTAATTTCTCTTAGTAGTGTCTTGTAGTTTTCAGAGTACAGGTCTTTCACTTCCTTTGTTAGGTTTATTCCTAGGTATTTTATTCTTTTTGATGCAATTGTGAATGGAATTGTTTTCTGATTTCTCTTTCTGTTAGTTCATCGTTAGTGTATAAGAAAGCAACAGATTTCTGTGTGTTTATTTTGTATGCTGCAACTATCCTGAATTCAGATATTACTACTTGTAGTTTTGGAGTGGAGTCTTTAGGGTTTTTTTATGTACAATATCATGTCATCTGCAAATAGTGACAATTTGTCTTCTTCTTTACCAATCTGGATGCCTTGTATGTCTTTGTTTTGTCTGATTTCCGTGGCTAGGACCTCCAGTACTATGTTGAATAACAGTGGAAAGAGTGGGCACCCCTGTCTTGTTCCCGATCTTATATGAAAAGCTTTCAGCTTCTCACTATTAGTATGATGTTAGCTGTTGGTTTGTCATATATAGCCTTTATGATGTTGAGGTACTTGCCGTCTATACCCATTTTGTTGAGAGTTTTAATCATGAATGGATGCTCAATTTTACCAAATGCTTTTTCAGCATCTATGGAGATGATCATGTGGTTTTTGTTCTTCTTTTTATTGATGTGATGGATGATGTTGATGGATTTTTGAATGTTACACCATCTTTGCATCCCTTGGATGAATCCCACTTGATCATGGTGTATGATCCTCTTGATGTATTTTTGAATTC